>OU696591.1:6068998-6358998 GCA_916048095.2 Sacculina carcini | reverse complement strand
GCCAGCGATATCACTATGATCATGTCCACACCGTTTCCATTGGACCCAGCCTCGACACAATTGTTGACTATCGAAACAGATCTTGTAGCTGCACAAATTGTCAATCGTTCACTGCAACCACAACTCCGTCAAATACATGTGTGTGACACCTCTCCGATTCAAGAATTGGTATTTAATCAAATGTATTATAAACCTTTGTCACATTCCAATATATCTACTGTTCAGGTGAGAATCCTTGACGAATCCCGTAAAAAATTCCCTTTCACTACCGGCCCGGGTCTAATTTTGACGCTACATTTTCGAAAAATGTCCAGCCAATGCTTCTATGTGTCGTTGGACAGTTCGAGCTGTCTACACCTTTATCCTGGAAACACTGCATCTCAATTTCGTGTTCAGCTACCGGCACCACTGAATCTAGATCGTTCGTGGACTGTTGGACTGGTCGAAATCACATTTTCCGCTCGCTGGCTGAATGTAGAAAATCGTATGAATGAATTCGAGATTGATGGTGAGACATTCCAACTCATCACAGGGCACTACATGTCCAATCAGGCGCTGCTGGAAAATTTCCACTATGTTTGCGGTAGAAAAGTGCTCACTCTGGATACTGGTGGACATGTATGGTGTGGGGACACTGACGTATCAGTAAACACCAAAATAGCTAGGGCTCTTGGGTTCACCAGCCACGTAGTGTCAGATAGTCGCGTTGTTATTGAAAAACATACACGCTCGTCGAATGTGATGGATGTAAGTCGACTCAACCCAACATTTTTGTATATCTACATGGACAAGCTACAAGCGCAGATGGTTGGTGATACTATGGCTCCGGTATTACGTGTTGTCAGTCCGTACACGAACGATATAAAATCACCTCAAATTCATCGAACATTCAATCAAATTCAGTATGTACCGCTGGAAGATGAGTTCATTACCGATCTGGGAGTGCATATAAGACAGAGCAATGGGGAGTTGGTTCCATTTCACCACGGCCGTTCGTACCTGACACTACATTTTATGCAGAAACAACAATGACAAATTCTCAGTTGATATTTCGAGGTCCAATGATACAGCGTGGCAGCGGACTTGGGAGTATTTTCAGAGGCTTAATGAGAGTGGTGATACCCGCCGTCAAAACTGCCGCCAAACAACCTCTGACAAAACATCTGGCTAAATCCGCCTTGAAGACGGGCGTACGCACACTGCAAGATGTTCTCGACGGAGAAACTGCAAGTCAAGCCGTCCGCAATCGCTCTCGACACGAAGCTAAACGTCTTCTTCGAACCAGTATAAATAGTTTAAATCGTGCGACGAGTCAATCAGTCTCTCGACGACCGACAAAACGAAAAGGTGTTGGTCAACGACGTCAACAGGAACGCGACATCTTTGACAATGCAAAACGTAGACGAATGCGCTTGTGAAATAACCGAGGTATTCTCTCGACCAGTGCTTGAAACCAGTGTGAAATCGTCCAAAACACAAGTATATTACCCGGTGAGTCGACTAAGCAGCGAAGGTCCGTTTGAATTTCACTTACCTGCGCTCGGTAAATCGTCTACGCGTCCATCAAAAACCAAGCTCTATGGCAAAGCACGTGTTGTCAATCGTGACGGTAGCGAACTCGTCGACGACGCCAACGTGAGCGTTGTCAACCTGCTACCACATGCTCTCTTCAAACAGATTGACTACCAGATTGGTGATACTATTGTATCGGATTCCAGCGCACTCTATGGCTATCGTGCCTATCTTGAGACGTTGTTGTCGTATAACCAGAACGCTAAAAACGGTCATTTACGGTCGGGTTTTTGGCGTAAAGATACTGCTGGGCACTTGCATGATGTTAAACTTTTGAACATTGGTTTTAACGAACGCAAACAATGGGTGGCTGGAAGCAAAGTTTTTGATTTTTGTATACCGCTACAGCTGGATACCAACCATCAATGTCGTATATTGCCCGGTACAGTTTCGGAGAAACTCAAACTGATTCGAAACTCTGATCAGTTTGCTCTACTCGGTGCCGAGGGAGAATACAAGATTGAAATTATCGACCTGTGTGTGCATGTCGAGAAAATATCGCTTTCCGACTCGATGTGGGTGAATTTTCACAAACAGTTGGCGAAAACACCAGCCCGATATCCTATTCCACGAGTTCTACTGAAAACATATACTCTCCCCAAAGGAAACATGAGTGGAACTTTGAATAATATTTTCACCTCACAAGTGCCGCGACAAATTCTGCTGGGACTCGTAAGCACTGAAGCGTACCACGGATCGCTACAGAAAAACCCATGGAATTTTCACCACTACCATCTAAACAGTCTTCAGTTCTATATAAATGGCGAGCCGTACCGCACGCACCCCTATCGCCCCGATTTCACAAAAGGTCTATATATGAGATCGTATCTGTCACTGTTTGACGGTACCGGTCTCGATACGGAAAACCAGGGCCTGGATATCACACATGATGATTATGCGGCTGGTTATACTTTGTTTATTGTAGATCTGACTCCGGATCAGTGTGGTGGTGATCATTTGCATCCGCCTGAACAAGGTAATGTGAGGTGTGAGCTGGCATTCACTTACGCTCTACCCGAGACAATTAACGTTCTAATCTACGCCACGTTTGAAAACGAAATCACAATTGACAGTGCGGGACGTGTCAGCACAGATTTTCAACTATGAACGCGCTTGAATTGGAACGGTTGCTCGACACAGTCGCCACATTTCGGGGGGTTTGGGCGTGCGACCGGCTAAAACATTTCACATTTGCTCGCGGTGTGCGCACATCAATTATTGTGAATATACAACCGCGCTGGCAATCGGGTCTGCATTGGGTCGTGTTTGCCTGGGACGCTGAAAATCTCCAATATTTCGACTCGTCTGGCAACTCACCCGTCTGGCATCCCTCGTTTGTGAATTTTATAAACAAACATGTAAACTATAATCAGTGTGTGCTGAACACGCGCGTCATTCAGGCGCCGGACTCGGACGTGTGTGGACAGTACTGTGCCCTATTTGTTGCATTGTTTGACGCCGGCTGGGATCTGCAAGATTTCGTTTCGTGCCTATCCACCGACCCTGCTATCAACAATCAGCTTTTAGCGCTGGTATGGTCATACTTGTAGACTGTGACGGTTTCCAGCACAAGGATGCGCCTTTTGTTGTCAAGGAATTGGTTGTGCATGACCTGTGCTCGGGATACTTGTGGCACACCATCCTACCGCCACCACAATTGAAACTCAACGCTGAGCGACGCAAGCATTTTCTATTTTTGACGGCGACCCTACACGGCTTGGAATATAATTACAATCCTTACAACACGCACAAGTATGAACAAAAGCTGCGCGACGCAAGTTACCTCATTCAAAGTCTGGCACCCGACCACATCTACGCCAAAGGTATCGACAAGGCTCGTCGACTTTCCCACCTACTTGAACTAAATATTGAAAATCTCGAAGACATCCTACCCGACTATTTATCAATGAACGCACGCGACATACATGTACTACCCAACATCACACCGTGTCCATATACTCATGTCATTCCTACAAACTGTTGTATTTTACGTTGTCAACATTTCGCTAAATTGCTGTATGCAATGAATCTGTGTACACCGCGCATGCTACCATTTTAATAAATTGAACGATAACAAAGTGTGTTTTTGTTCGCGCGCAATAATCAAACTCTTGTAACACATCACGAAATGTATTGGTAAACCGTACATATAGAATAATTCAACAAATTTTGTTCCGTTTACTTTGTGGTTCACCTTGAACCTCTTTGTGCACAACCATCTTCATTTTGTCGGCTTTAAATTCACGATAAATCTTGGTTTCGGTCAAGTACTGTTTTCGCGACTCATAGTACCTCATAACAATGGTCTTCATCCACTCCATAGTGTTGCAGGTCGCATCGGGCGGCCGGTAAATCTGAGTCTCGTCACTTCGCACCAACGCCACCGACAACACTTTAAATGATACAGCGGCTGCAACGGCTCCAAGAACAGCATCTCTCATCGGTCGACTCATAACTGTATCGATCACAATCTGTAGTGCACGCTCCTCGTTGGTGAACATTCTCACCGCGCCGCGATGAATATTCCAAAAGGGGTCAAAATATCGCTCCAGTTGCATAATATTAGTAAGCTGTTTTTGTAAGTGTTCGAAATCCGTCTGACTATGTTTTTCCAGTCGTCCGAAAATAATCCAAATCCTCTGCTCCAGTGGGTGTCCACAGATGAACGGTGTATCGGCAACAAACTTGACCGCATGATGTTCCAGTGGCAGGATCCGCTTGGTCGTATCAACGTTTGTATTCACCTGACTCATGTTGACAATTCCCCGATAAAAGCTACACAAACTCACCCGCAAGCGTCTCGAGCTCAACTGCGTATCACGGCTGAGACTAATTGCACTACTTATCGGAGCATGCGTCATAATTATCGCCAACATCACTCCGTGTCTGATAATTTCGCTCTTACAGTCAATGTTTATCTTTCTTTGTATAAACACCATGAGCTGTGTTTCTCCTGCTACACTGGTGCCTAATTATAACTATCGCTATGTTGGTGGTAGTTCGTCAGATAGCAAACACATTATCAGCGAATCGTACAAAGAGTACACATCGTTTGACGTGTGTCTTTCGGAAGCTCTACAAGAAGGTGTTTCTGTTCCTGATACATGGTCGGCTGAACTGGAAATTGTGTATGAGACACACGATATGATTTATATCATCAAAATTGATCGAAAAATCAACAAACATTTGTGTTCACGATGTGTTCGCTGAATCGTGTCGTCAATAAGATTTCCGCTTGTATATTTGCCATAGTTGTGTATCAAGTGAAAATACACAAAGATCATTTCGTTGCAAGTCATTTTTGTGTCAATTCCGACACAGTCGAATAGCGTTTTAATTACCGATTTAGTCAAACCATTTTGTATAAACCCATTTCGGCTATAATACACTACTCACGCCTCTGCCAAACATCGACTTGGCGATCCCGATATATCGTGACGCAAACAAATGCGGCGCAAAAAAATATGTCTAGTTCCACCAGCATATTCCCGCTGTGACTGAACTCTGCGAGGACCCCGGTTCGAAACCCGTCAGGTATGCATATTTAAAATAAATAGAATAAATAAAAGTTAGGTTAGGTCGGGTTAGGTATAGAATAAGAAAATAAGTTAGGTTAAGTTGAAAAAAAAAGAAAAAAAAGTTAGGTTAGGTTAAAAAAGTTAGGTTAGGTTAAAAAAGTTAGGTTAAGTGTGACGTCAGAGGGGGGTGACGTCAGAGGGGGGAGGGGCAAGGGGGATAATGTAAACAAATGTGACAAAGTGGTGAACTCTTCTACTAATGTGTGTGTGTGTGTGTATATATATGTGTGTGTGTGCGTGTGTAAGATGTATATTTGTCAACATCATCAGTATTATATCAGTACATACATATTATATCAGTTTTTTTCATTTCACGTTGACTATGCCCAATAAGCCTATGGCTTCTTTTAGGGCATGCTCAGTAACACAATATTGTGACAATGTACAGTACGTCTAAATAACACTTCTAGCATTCATACATTCGTACACAAAATTCCTACCGTGAACATTCATACATTCATACATTCCTACCGCGAACATTCATAGATTCGCACATTCTTATCGCGAACATACATACATGCACACATTCATACACACACACATTCGTACTACGAACATTCATACGTTCATACACACACATCCCTACTACGAACATTAGTACATTCTTACGCACATTTATACTACGAGCATTCATCCATTCATAAAAACTCATTCCTACTTCGAACATTAATTCATTCATACAAACCCACATTCATGCTACGAACATTCATACATCCATACATACATACATTCATGCATTCATTAATATTCATGTTCATGCTACAGACATTCATTCACACAGATATTCGTTCATCAATACCAATACAGTGAACATTCGCTCTACAAAGCTCATATAAACATGAAATCATTTTGCAAACTTCCAGATTCAACTGAACGCATACTACAAATGCAGTATGCGGTCACACACAGGTAGTAGCGTGATTCACACACACGCATGATTCACATGTTTCATTCCGCCATATTATATGGTGGTCCCGCGCATGTGTCGCGTGATTCGGCGGCCAGAGTTGGCGCTATTTACACCACTGGGAGATCGTGTTTCACCTTCGGAACTGCTTGTCGCCTAGCAACACTTGATACTGAGATAACACACAGATTCTGCCCTCGCTATCTGTGCAACGTATCTATATTGAATGGTGTGACCCGGTGAGTGAGTCATTCTAGCGTGAGTAATGCTGTCACGCTGCAGCGTGCAGACGTATCGCATTCCTACATATTTTTGTTTGTACTAAAGCCTCCATTCATACATTCTTTCGTTCTACTACACTCATATACAAATTCATTCATACTATCTTCGTACAACATCCGTTTCTTCACACTTCTTCACACAGCATTCATTCATCCATTCTTCCTCACTATGATAATCATTCCTACATTCATTCACGCTATGACATTCATTTATACATTCTTCTTGATCTAACATTTGTTCCTACGCACATGCCCGTTACAACGTGTTGTTAAGTAGATTTTTTGAGAGTTTGAGTTTGAATGTGTAATAATTTCCTTGTGTTATTAACAGTTTAATTTCCGTAGGTAATGTATTGAAACACCTTGGTGCAAACTGGAAGATGCAAACGGAAGACCTTGGTACAAACTGGAAGATGCTGTTTTTGAATAGTTCTGTCCTGAAGGGGGGCACGTGTATGTCTGTTGTGTTAGCTTGTGTGTGTGTGTGTGTGTGTTAGCTGTGTGTGTGTGTGTGTGTGTGTGTGTGTGTGTGTGTGTGTGTGTGTGTGTGTGTGTGTGTTTGTGAGCGCTTTTGAGACCTTCGGGTGAAAAGCGCGATATAAATGCCTTAATGTAATGTAATGTAATGTGTGTGTGTGTGTGTGTATGTGTGTGTGTGTGCGTGCGTGTGTGTGTGTGTGTGTGTATGTGTTTTTCCTATTGATTCCTCCATATCTGATCATTCATTAATTTAATTTTCTGCCCGCCTGCCTATCACTTGCAAATCTCCTAAAACTATTTGTTTCTCGGATTATCGAAATGCTGACTTAGATTCTCTTTATATCAATATATGCACTTGTGTTTTGCTACTGATTGTTTCGTTCATATACCACCTATTTCTCTCTTAGGATACTTCAACTCATCCCTCGATTCTCTCAAATCAACCTGTTGAAGTCTTCCGTTCCACTAATACTCGCTGTCCTTGGTTTAACTCTGATATTAAAAATTCTAAAACCTCCCTGCGTCGCCTTGAACGCCAATGGCGTCGTCTCAGGACTGACTCTTCGTGGCAATCTTTCTGTTCTGCCCGCCGTCATCATCATCTTCTTTGTGATTCCGCCAAAAAATCTTACTATAATTGTAAAATTTCTTCCTGTCTGAATTCTAAGAAACTTTGGAAGCTTTTTGACAGTCTCTTAGGTAATTCCCGTAGTCTTGTTTTCCCAGATGCTGCCTCTAATCAGTTACCTTCTTTATTTATGAATTTCTTCCAGTCTAAAATCGATAAGATTCGCTGCTTGTTCCCTGCTGCTCTACCATTATACTCTCCGCCCTTACCCTCCTCTGTTTTTCACTCTTTTACTATAGTTACCCTTTCTGACTGTAGAGCTATTTTAAGGCATGTTAAAATCAATTATTCATCTCTCGACCCCATTGATCTTTCCAGGATTCCTCACTCCATTGAATTGCTCCTTCCTTTCTTAGCAAATTTCATCAATGCTTCTTTCACTCTTGGGGAATTTCTTGCATCTAAAACTGCCAGTATTCTCCCTATACTTAAGAAATCTGATCTGGATGCTAACACATCTTCTAACTATCGACCAATCTCTAGAATTCCTTGGCTGTCTAAGGTTCTTGAAATGGCTGCCTACATGCAAATATCTGAATATCTTGAATCTAACAATTTGTTTCTTCCTGAGCAGTCTGGCTTCCGTCACTTTCACTCTACAGAAACTTCTTTAATTTTTCTCTATGATTCTATTCTCAAATCTACTCTCTCTGGTAATGATGTTCTACTTATACAACTAGACTGCATTTGCTGCATTTGACACTGTTAATCATCTGCTGCTTATTGATACTCTGTTAGATTTATGCATTAGCGGCACAGTTCTCTCTTTCTTTCGCTCTTATCTTTGTGATGGACTTCAGTTTGTTTCTACTTCTGCTGATTCTTGTAGTGACGCTTGCCCACTAACTTGTGGTGTACCCAAGGCTCTGTCTTAGGTCCTCTCCTCTTCAATATGTATCTTACCTCTGTAGGGAAAGTTCTTCGTCTTCACGATGTGTCCTTCCATATATTCGCTGACGATATTCAAATCCTTCTCTCGTCTGAGTCTATTTCTCACTCTTTAGTCAGTACCATCTTATCTGATATAGAAAGATGGGCGTTCACTCGTCATCTCAAACTTGGTGGGTGTGTATCAGTGTGTGTGTCTGTGTGTGTGTGTGTGTGTGTGTGTGTGTGTGTGCTTGTGTGTGTGTGTGTGTGCTTGTGTGTGTGTGTGTGTGTCTGTCTATGTGTGTGTGTGTGTGTGTGTGTGTGTGTGTGTGTGTGTGTGTGTGTGTGTGTGTGTGTGTGTGTGTGTGTGTGTGTGTGTGTGTGTGTGTGTGTGTGTGTGTGTGTGTGTGTGTGTGTGTGTGTGTGTGTGTGTGTGTGTGTGTGCTTGTGTGTGTGTGTGTGTCTGTCTATGTGTGTGTGTGTGTGTGTGTGTGTGTGTGTGTGTGTGTGTGTGTGTGTGTGTGTGTGTGTGTGTGTGTGTGTGTGTGTGTGTGTGTGTGTGTGTGTGTGTGTGTGTCTGTGTGTGTCTGTCTGTGCTAGAAATTTTGTCTTCTACAATACGGTATAATTTGTAATTTTCCAAAGTGTATCTAAAGGAAGTTACGGCGTTGTAAAGTCAAAAGCACATATTACCAATTTGACAGCTATTATGCGCACTTGCGATTACACATGAATATACACTGATTTAATTTCACTGAAGTCCAATCACAATTTACGCACTTGCGATTACACAGGAATACACTAAAGTGTAGAGAATTTTGTGTTCTACAAGATAAGGTTTAATTTATACCCACAAATGATACAAAAAAACGAGTAAAATTGGCAAAATTCTCAAATACATCCAAAATTACACTTGAACACCAGGCGACTAAAATTAATTCATTTTTCTACTATTTCTCAGTAACTATTTGTTATACATAAAAACAAATTATACCATCGTGCTAGAAATTTTTGTTTTCTACAATACGATATAATTTAATTTTCCAAAGTGTATCTGAAGGAAGTTACGGCGGTGTAAAGTCAAAACGACATATTGCCAATTTGACAGCTATTATGCGCACTTGCGATTACACAGGAATATACTACTGTGTAGATAATTTTGTGTTCTACAAGATAAGCTATAATTTATACCCACAAATGATACGAATGAAACAAAACCAATTTGAAACCTCATTATTCCATGTGTGCCCTAAAGTGACTACAACATAAAACAGCTGACATATAATATATTCATGTAAAATAGGTGTTTTCTGTATATATATATATATATATATATATATATATATATGTGCTGTGTTTTTACACTACGCCACAAAACTACGCCACATGACTTCCACACACAGTTGTTTTGATGTTTTTTCCAAGTATTTCCAAGCCACCGCGTCTAAAAATAGAATCTTTTGTGGCGTAGTGTAAAAACACAGCACATATATATAGACAGAAAACACCTACTTTACATGAATATATTATATGTCAGCTGTTTTTTGTTGTAGTCATTGTCAGTCGATTGTTTTTGTATCAACTCCAAGGAAAATTTGCGGCAAATTTGCGTCTTCCAGATATTTTTACATTTGTATAACCAAATTTGTATGGAAATTTTCACAAATATTAGATAGAGCTAGCTGGGTCAAAACTGCACATGTGAGGTGAAACAATGTCTGCAACAGTGAATGAACTATAGGATAAAGCAATATTGAGAGCTCAGTGTTTCATGTATGAAAGTGTTAGTATAATCTATATTTTGTTATATCTTCTAATGTATCTTGTGTTGTATGTTGTGTTGTATTGAATGAGTCATCCTGCCGAATACATCTCCAGTGGATACCGTCACATGCAGGCATCATCGGCAACGAGATAGCCGACAACGCAGCAAAGAAAGCCTGTCATTTTGCAGACAATTTCTCCGAAACTCTTTCGTGGGAAGACCTCAGTGACGCCGTAGCACATTTCATCAACACAGAGTGGCGGCAACACCTGCAGCAACTGCTCTCACAAGATTCATCGACGACACAGCGTGTTATCAACTCCATTCGGCAGCTGACCAAATGCACTAATCGGCATCTCGATGTATCATCTCGATATCTCGATTCCGACTCCGATCTGGACATACCAAACTCAACCAGCATATGACGCGTCTCAAGCTCATCACGAATGCAGCATGCCCGCACTGCGCAGAAGACGAGACTGTCGATCACGTACTTGTTCAGTGTGGCAAGCACGCTGACAGCCAGCAGCTGCTCCTCATGACCAAACTTCAACCACGTGGTATACAAAACATCATTATTTCAATGCTGCTTGGTGGCACCAATATGAGCCCTGGCATGCATCTCTTCATGCGACGACATGTGTGCATTTTTCTTCAAGAAACTGGTCTGATCAACCGCATCTGATACATTCTCCATAGAATACTCAAAGGCCGATCGATTTCCGAGTAAAAATCGTGTTGCATTCATCAAGAAACAACAAGACACACACACACACACACGTGCACACAGTAAACTATAGACAATCACAGAACAACTGATTTGGGCTATCAATGTCATTGGTGGGGTCTGTAATGATGCGGATTTATTATATAAATAACGCTCTAGAAAATGGACCAAGGAGGGTTTGACAGACAGACACACACACACACACACACACAGAGAGGATCTCTTATATATATATATACTAGCATTTAAACCCGCCCGTTGTGCGGAGCAATTCATTGAAATATTGCAAATTAAAAACAAATAAGGCAAACTCATAAAAACTTTAATAAATTAAAAAGTCTAAATTTCATTATTTTTAATTTTATTTTTTCAAAATATTTTCACTCAACCCGCCTCATATTTAAACCCGCCCGACGTGAGGAATAATTCAGAACTCGAACACCATCCGTTCTGGTTCTTGAAGTCAAATCCATTAGTTTTGTATATGAATTCATTCTACACGTTGAAATTGAACGTTTTATTGATGCCCGCGGGACATTATTTCATAAAAATGAGCCATCGCTTCGTTTGCGTTTGAAGCCCCTGATCATTGCACCAGCGAACCATGAACCAGCGCAATTATGTCACCTCATATTCAAGCATACATACACAGACAGACAGATAATTTCTTCTTTATGTATATATATAGCATTCAAACTCGCCCGTTGTGCGGAGCAATTCATAACATGAAATTCATATTCAATTCATAAAAAATATGGAAAAATAAAAATGAAATAGGGTACACTCATAAAAATATTTATCTATTGAAAATTACAAATTTAATTATTTTTATTTCGACAAAATATTTCCCCTCAGTCCGCCTGAGTCATTTTTAAACCCGCCCGTCGTGCTGAATAATTCAGAACTCGAACACGATCCGTTCTGGATCTTGAAGTCAAATCCATTGGTTTTGTGTATGGATTAATTCTACAGGGTAAATTGAACGTTCTATTGTCTATAGTTGCTGCCCGCGGAGCATTTTTATTAAAAAAAATACCTTTTTTCAAATGAACCATTTGAAAAAATGAGCTAAAAAATGGAAACACTTTTTTTAAACCCGCCCCTCGTGCGGAACAATAAAATTAAATACAATAAAATAACAATAATAACATACAATAAAATTCATATTTGAAGTCAAATCCATTGGTTTTGTGTATGGATTAATTATACAGGGGAAATTGAACGTTCTATTGTCTATAGTTGCTGACCGCGGAGCATTTTTGTTTTAAAAAATATTACCTTTTTTTAAATAAACCATTTGAAAAAATGAACTAAAAAACACTTTTTTAAACCCGCCCGTCGTGCGGAACAATTCATACAATAAAATTCATATCAAATCCATAAAATATATTGAATACAAATTGAAAACCAAAAAATGTAACCTATAAATATCTTAACCAATAGAAAAGTCTAAATGTGAATATTTTTGTTCTTATTTTGACAAATATTATCCTTCAACCCGCCTGATATATAAATCTGCCCGTCGTTTGGTATAATTCAGAACACAAACACGAAACAAACAATGAAAGATGATGAAATCTTTTCATCAGAATGTTTCCAAACTATATTTATTACTTAAAATCATTCCCCAATATCATTTGCGCAAGTACTATTTTACTTTTACCGCTATAATATTTATTGCTAAAATTTATATATTTTCCGCTATCATACAACGACCAAATATAACCTGAGTCAAACCTACCCAACCCAACCCAACCATCCAATCTTGACCGCACTCAGCCTAGTCTGAGGTGATTTAACTTATTAGTTTGTGATCACAAAATATACTGGTGCGATCATAATTTGTAATCGGAAGACTGAGATTATCTACCCCAGGGGTCCCAAACACGCGGCCCACCAATACTTATCCCGCCAATATAGTACCCAATACTCAACCCGCCAATATAGTATCGGAACCAAACTGTAAGGCAGCTAAATTCACATTTGTTGCATAATGCGATATAATTATACACCATTATCATATTATCTCATGATTCCCGGTTAATGCTTCCACTAATGCATCATATTCCTACAGTTGTTATTTTTTGGATTACACCGATATTACAGCCCTTGATATTACAGCCGATATTATATTATGCAATCTATATTCTGCTACGTATTATTCTTAATACATATATCATCAGATCGCAAAATATATTTAAAGGCTCACATCATTCTCCAAAATCATTTGCTTAAGAGCTATTCTACTTTTATCGCTAGAATATTTACTGCTAGCAAAATATCATATACCTCGCTATCATTTAAACCCACTCTTTATAGATACATTTAAGCCCGCCCGTCGTGCTGAACAGTTCATAAAATATAATTAATATTCAATTCATAAAAAATTTAGTGAAAATTGAAAAAGAAAAACAAACCCATAGGAAAGTTTTAGCCAATATAAAAGTAGAAATGTGAAATTTATGTTTCAATTTAGAAAACATGTTTTTCCACAACCCACCTCTTATTTAAAGCTGCCCGTCGTGAGGAATAATTCAGAACTCAAACACGAAACAAACACAAAGAAAATGGATGAAAAACGACCAACAGAAAAATTCAAATTTGTAAATTCTTGTTTTAATTATTGACGATGTTTTTCCCTCAACACTGCTCAAATTCACACCCGTCCTTCGTGTGTAGTAATTCAGAAGTGTAACACTATCAAAACAATGAAACTTTCTGTCATCTCTATAATTCCAGATTTATGCGTCCGCTTAAACAGCATATTCATATAGTTGGCATTGCATGATATTACAACCCATATCCTTATGCAGCTTAAGCTTATGCAGCTTGAAATTAAACCAATTAAATTATACAGTAAAATTCAGTAGTTTACTTTGTTCCCAGTAGCATTTTACCCGCCCGTCGTGCGGAACGTTATTGAGGACAATAAAGCCTTTATATTCAGTATAGTGTAGCATTAATTAAACTGTACCCAATAAAACCACACCATCCATGCTTGGAGCTAATATGATGCATTCTTAATTGTGATTGGGCTTCAGTGAAATTTAATCGGTGTATATTCCTGTGTAATCGCAAGTGCGCATAATAGCTGTCAAATTGGTAATATGTGCTTTTGAATTTACACCGCCGTAACTTCCTTCAGATACACTTTGGAAAATTAAAAGTTATACCGTATTGTAGAAAACAAAATTTCTAGCACGATGCTATAATTAATTTTAATGTATGACAAACAGTTCCTGAGAAATGGGTAGAAAAATGAATTAATTTTAGTCATCCGGTGTTCAAGTGTAATTTTGGATGTATTTGAGAATTTTGCCAATTTTACAAAAATTTTGTATCATTTGTGGGTATAAATTAAACATTTTCTTGTAGAACACAAAATTCTCTACACAGTAGTATATTCCTGTGTAATCGCAAGTGCGCATAATAGCTGTCAAATTGGCAATATGTCCATTTGACTTTACACCGCCGTAACTTCCTTCAGATACACTTTGGAAAATTAAGAATTATACCGTATTGTAGAAAACAAACTTTCCAGCACAATGGTATAATTTATTTTTATGTGTAACAAATATTTCTTGAGAAATAGGTAGAAAAATGAATTACTTTTAGTCGCACGGTGTTCAAGTGTAATTTTGGACGTATTTGAGAAGTTTGCCACTTTTACACGTTTTTTGTATCATTTGTGGGTATAAATTATAGCGTTTCTTGTAGAACACAAAATTATCTACACAAGAGTATAATTTTTATAACTGTAACTCTGCTGGTTTAAGAGGAATAGATAGCGGAATATTGACCAAAATATTCGCGTTTTTCAGTGCCTTTTTGACTTTGTCATTTTGACTTCACACCGCCGTAACTTTTTTTTAATACGCTCTGGAAAATTAAAATATATACCGTGCTGTAGAAAACAAAATTCCCAGCATGATGGTAATATTTATTTAGATGTGTGATGTTTAGTTGCTGAGAAATAGAGAAAAAAGTACAAAAAATCGGACGCATCGAGCTTAAATATAATTTTGAATGTAGACTGAAATTTTGTCATTTTTACATATTTTATATTTAATTTTTGGATATTAATTATAGCCTATCGCGTAGAAGAGAATATTCTCTAGACAGTGGTATAATCTGTTTGGCTGTACCATTTCTGGTTTATGAGGAGTAGATGTAGGAATATTGACCAAAATTTTCGCATTTTTGAGGGTTCATTTTGTCTTTTCACCGCGATAACGTTTTTTGGTTTTATTTTTAAAATTTTAAATTTATCCTATCGTGTAGACAAGAAAATTTCCAGCGTAATGGTATAAATTGCTGGCGGGTACATTAAGTGGTTACCGAGTAGCAGCTTGCTGAATATGTGACCAAGGAGGGTGGGACAGATAAACACACAGACAGACAGACAGACAGACAGAGGATCTCTTTTATATATATAGATATATATATATATATATATATATAAGGAACATTTACATTAAAACACACTTTGTCACAAACAAACTCGAAAATTTCATTCACACAAATCTTTTGAGTTATGATATATGTGTATATGTTGCGTATGTATGTATATATGATGATGTTGTGAATGTGCATACATATGTAGTTAATCATGGGTGGCTTGGGTGTGTGTGTGCGAGCGTGTGAATTTTCATATTGTACTGAAAAACCTGATGATGTATATCTTGATGGATGAGCAATAAATGCAATTTACTTTACTTTACATACACGGTATGGTTGATGCTTCGTGTGTGTGTATGTGTCGGACTTTTAGAATCGCCTCTGTCACGTGCAGCGTGCGTGCTGCTGGCCGCTGCTTGTTTTCGCCCACTCGCGACGGCATATTCAGAAATATCCGGCTTGAACCGGCTGCAGTGTGTACGAGCTGGATATTGGGAGGCGGGTGTGTATCAGTGAGTGTGTGTGTGTGTGTGTGTGTGCGTGTGTGTGTGTGTGTGTGTCTGGTCTCCGTCACTTTCACTCTACAGAAACTTCTCTAATTTTTCTCTATGATTATATTCTCAAATCTACTCTATTATTATTATTAACGTTTATTTGTATAGCGCACATTAAAACACACGCGCGAAAAGAGAAATCTTGGTGCAAAAATATAAACAAATATGTAAGACACGCCGCTTAGGGAAAACAAACATGCGGACAATACACACACCCACAAGCACACACACTCACACAAACACACACACACACACACACGCACACAAACATACTCATGCACACACACCGCCAAATTGAAACATGGCAGTAAGAAAGAGCATAAAAACAACAAGAAAACTTCTAGTAAATATATCACGCGAGACGGGTACGGTATGACAGCTCAGAGCGAAGCGTAAGGAGTAAGAGAGTGAGAGTCATCATCAAAAGATTTATCAAAGAGTGCGCAGAGAAGAGGAAAACGATGATAAGGATGTGGAGGAGATAACATGGGAGGGAAGAGAGTTGTACAAGCGTGGAGCATAGAAAGGGAAGGATATACTAGACCAGGTAGATTCATTGAGGGCTCTATCTGGTAATGATGTTCTACTTATACAAATAGACTTCTCTGCTGCATTTGACACTGTTAATCATCTGCTTCTTATTGATACTCTGTTAGATTTAGGCATTAGCGGCACAGCTCTCTCTTTCTTTCGCTCTTATCTTTGTGATGGACTTCAGTTTGTTTCTACCTCTGCTGATTCTTGTAGGTACGCTTGCCCACTAACTTGTGGTGTACCTCAAGGCTCTGTCTTAGGTCCTCTCCTCTTCAATATGTATCTTACCTCTGTAGGGAAAGTTCTTCGTCTTCACGATGTGTCCTTCCATATATTCGCTGACGATATTCAAATCCTTCTCTCGTCTGAGTCTATTTCTCACTCTTTAGTCAGTACCATCTTATCTGATATAGAAAGAAGGGCGTTCACTCGTCATCTCAAGCTTGGTGGGTGTGTATCAGTGTGTGTGTGTGTGTGTGTGTGTGTGTGTGTGTGTGTGTGTGTGTGTGCTTGTGTGTGTGTGTGTGTCTGTCTATGTGTGTGTGTGTGTGTGTGTCTGTCTGTGTGTGTGTGTGTGTGTGAGTGTTTGTCTGTGTGTGTCTGTCTGTGCTAGAAATTTTGTTTTCTACAATACGGTATAATTTGTAATTTTCCAAAGTGTATCTAAAGGAAGTTACGGCGGTGTAAAGTCAAAAGCACATATTACCAATTTGACAGCTATTATGCGCACTTGCGATTACACATGAATATACACTGATTTAATTTCACTGAAATCCAATCACAATTTACGCACTTGCGATTACACAGGAATACACTAAAGTGTAGAGAATTTTGTTTTCTACAAGATAAGGTATAATTTATACCCACAAATGATACAAAAAACGAGTAAAATTGGCAAAATTCTCAAATACATCCAAAATTAAACTTGAACACCAGGCGACTAAAATTAATTAATTTTTCTACTATTTCTCAGTAACTATTTGTTATACATAAAAACAAATTATACCATCGTGCTAGAAATCTTGTTTTCTACAATACGGTATAATTTGTAATTTTCCAAAGTGTATCTGAAGGAAGTTACGGCGGTGTAAATTCAAAAGGACATTTTGCCAATTTGACAGCTATTATGCGCACTTGCGATTACACAGGAATATACTACTGTGTAGATAATTTTGAGTTCTACAAGATAAGCTATAATTTATACCCACAAATGATACGAATGAAACGAAACCAATTTGAAACCTCATTATTCCATATGTGCCCTAAAGTGACTACAACAAAAAACAGCTGACATATAATATATTCATGTAAAATAGGTGTTTTCTGTATATATATATATATATGTGCTGTGTTTTTACACTACGCCACAAAAGGTTCTATTTTTAGACGCGGTGGCTTGGAAATACCTGGAAAAAACATCAAAACAACTGTGTGTGGAAGTCATGTGCTTGGCACGTGAATTTTGCAAACTGCAGCTGCACACATGTAGCGTAAATAGAGATGTATTCAATGAAGATGATGACGACAATGAAATGATAGCACTGAAATGCACTCTTGAAAACAAAACTTATAATAAACAATAAACACTTTGTGGCCTAGCACCAACCACAATTACAAATACACCACCAGCACACGAACACCACCAACACTCACAACGCTCAAAACCAGACTGCTTGTAGCTCGCTTCAGCCACACGCACAGGCGTCACAGGTCACAATGTCAAAGTACACCGACCAATCAGCACACAGTACTCGAGTCACGTGACAAGCCAAGTCACATGAACACGCATACGCACACGCAGACATATACACGCACATACACGGTAACTCGCATTCATGGAAAAGAGCAGGCACACCATTCGCGCACTTGAACATACACATACATACAGACATGCAAACACACCTACGCGGTTACACGATTTCATCACACTGTACATACACAATACGAATACCTATTACATGCCCCCATGGCGTTCACACCAATCAAATACAATACATAATCGAATCAATACAGCGGCAACAAAAACCTACACATGATACAGGCAATCAATAATTAAAGCTAGTGCATAACATAGTCACGGTGCCAGGCAGGAGCTCTTCTCTGTCGCGTAGGGCGGCTGTGACTCACCGATTCACTGGCTTCTGCAGTGCGTCTTGCCCACTAACTTGTGGTGTACCTCAATGCTCTGTCTTAGGTCCTCTCCTCTTCAATATGTATCTTACCTCTGTAGGGAAAGTACTTCGTCGTCACGATGTGTCCTTTCAAATATTCGCTGACGACATTCAAATCCTTCTCTCGTCTGAGTCTATTTCTCACTCTTCAGTCAGTACCATCCTATCTGATATTGAAAGATGGGCGTTCACTCGTCATCTCAAACTTAATCCTGATAAGACTAAGTATATTCTCTTTCCATCTTCTAATAGTACTACTTCTCTTAGTATACCTCTATCCTGCTCTGAACGTAGTCTTGGTATCATTCTCGATAGCTCTCTTTCTTTTGATTCACACATCTCTGACATTATCAGGTGCTGTAACTTTCAACTAAGGCGTATCTATTCCATTCGTAGATATATAACTATCTTTGCTGCCTTTAAGTTAGCCAACTCATTCATCTTTAGCAAAGTTCAATATTGCTGTTCTCTTCTACTATCTCTCAACCACCGCCAGCTTAGGGAACTTAAATCTATCATTAATAAGGCCTGTCAAATGATATTTAATCTTCATTCGGGCTCTCATGTTTCTTCTTCTTTACAAAAACTTGGGTTACTTCCCATTAAGGCTCTTGTTGAGTATCGTATTTGCTTAATTATTCATTCAGCTCTTCATCTTCGTAAGCCTGCGTATCTGTTTGACCTCCTCTCTTATAAAACCTCATCTCTTTCTCTTAGGACTTCTAACGATCCTTTTCTACTAGTTGAACCATCCTTTCCTTCTAGGCATTCTCACTACAGTCGTTGTTTCTCTATCTTAGGACCCCGTATCTACAATAGGCTATCTCCCTCAATACGCTCAATCAAATCTCTATCTCTTTTCAAAAAAACATAGTAAAAATTTCTTTCTCACTAAGTCTTATTACTGTCTTAATAATATTGCATATATTAGTACTGAATATAAGGTCTGATTGTTTCCTAATTCTGTCTTCTATGTGTATGTGCTTCATGCGTGTGTTTTCCGTTCTTGTGTCTGTATGTTTCTCCATTGTGTGCTGCATATGTGTTATGTTGAGCTCTGTTATCTGTGTTTGTGTGTCTGTTGTGTTGTTTTCTCTGTCTATTTGTTTGAGTGTATGTCTTTGTGTGTCTGATATGTTGTGTTTTCTGGTTTGTATTTGTGTGCCCATTGTGTTGTGATTTGTCAATCTGAGTGTATGACGTTGTATGCCTCCTGTGTTGTCATTTTGTGTTGTATTTTGTGTTGTTATCTGTGCTGTATGTCTGCTTTGCTATCTTATTCAATATGTTTGTGCCTGTGCGTGTGTGCGTGTGTGTGTGCGGTGGCTTGGAAATACCTGGAAAAAACATCAAAACAACTGTGTGTGGAACTCATGTGCTTGGCACGTGAATTTTGCAAACTGCAGCTGCACACATGTGCCAAGCACATGACTTCCACACACAGTTGTTTTGATGTTTTCTCCAGGTATTTCCAAGCCACCGCGTCTAAAAATAGAATCTTTTGTGGCGTAGTGTAAAAACACAGCACATATATATACAGAAAACACCTACTTTACATGAATATATTATATGTCAGCTGTTTTTTGTTGTGGTCACTTTAGGGCACACATGGAATAATGAGGTTTCAAATTGGTTTCGTTTCTGGTGCTCAAAAAGGTATATACACACGTTAATTAATATAAAAATAAATATAAAAAACAACCAAGGTCGTGCTCGAAAATGTTTTTGCTCAAACACAAATTTTCATCGGCAAAGAGTTTTAGTAACAATTGCATCGCCAAATGGCTGCTGTAAATAATTGAGCGAAAACATTGTGATTAGCGCAGTTGATTTGTTCATGGCTTATCTAGAGAGGTCGAAATAAACTGTGCTGAATGAGGTCTTCAACGTTGGGTTGGGTGGGTATTTTTGGGGTAATTGGGTATTTTTGTGTAAGGGGGTATTTTTAGGTAACAATTACCTGCTAAATTACGTAACCAACCACTCACACAATTACCTAACCAATTACTCGCACAATTACCTGAGTAATGGCTTCAGCATGTGGGTCGAAAATGAGCTTATCGTTCATCATGACACCCAGGACGGTGAGATTAGATTCATCATGACACACCAGGACGGTGAGATTAGATTCATCATGACACCCAGGACGGTGAGATTACATTTATCATGACACCCAGGACGGTGAGATTAGATTCATCATGACACCCAGGACACGAACCACGCAAATCGTCTGTACTATTTCACCGCCAATTTTATACTCGCACGAGCACAACTGCTTTCTGAGTGTAACGCTGAGCTTTCAACATTTGATTGAGTCAAGTCTCAATTCGCATTCACCGCAGCAGGTACAAAAACGGCCAATTAGACACTGTAGAATCTGGCCATCTGTAGCCATCTCGACACAATTAAGAATTGATGATATCGTCAGCGTAGAGTAGCGCCGAGTCTCCCAAGCTCACTGCTAGGTCATTGACGAGTATGTCAAACAGGAGCGGACTCAGTACGGACTCAGTATGGATCCCTCCGGCACTCGGCTGGTTACATCGGACCCCTGTGACGTTCTACCGTTGAGCAACACGTGCTGTTTGCGAGAAACGACAAACAGAAACGACTGCAGCATTTTCCAATTCGGCCCGAAGGTCCAAATTGATGATTTTTTTGCCCTGCACTGATTGCAAACTTTCTAAATGTCTGTTTGTATCCTATCTCCTCCTAAACCATTGGACCGATTTTGATGAAACTTGGTCCCTAGGGGTAAAATGGATGCAAAAAAGTCATAGGTTGGGTTTCGTTGACCTCCGAGGTCATTTTCAAGTTCATTGAGATCATTTGTGTCTGTTTACCATATATCCTCCTAAGCCACTGGACCGATTTTGATGAAACTTAGTCCCTAGCGGTAAAATGGATGCAGGAAGGTCATAGGCTAGGTTTTGATGACCTCCGAGGTCATTTTCAAGGTCATTGAGGTCATTTGTGTCTGTTTGCCCAATCTCCTCCTAAGCCACTGGACCGATTTTGATGTAACTTAGTCCCTAGCGGTAAAATGGATGCAAGAAGGTCATAGGCTAGGTTTTGATGACCTCCGAGGTCATTTTCAAGGTCATTGAGGTCATTTGTGTCTGTTTACCCAATCTCCTTCTGAACCACTGGACCGATTTTGATGAAACTTGGTCCCTAGGGGTAAAATGGATGCAAGAAGGTCATAGGCTCGGTTTTATTTAACTCTGAGGTCATTTTTAAGGTCATTGAGGTCATTTGTGTCTGTTTACTCTATCTCCTCCTATACCCTATCTCCGGAATTTTTTTTGTCTACACTGTAGGTTAAATTTTTAATATTAAAAATAAAACCAAAAAAAGTTAGAGCGGTGAAAAGACAAAATGAAGCCTGAAAAATGGGAAAATTTTGGTCAATTTTCTGAAGACTACTCTTCCTAAACCAGCAATGGTACAACTATAAAATTATACCACTGTGTAGAAAATTTTTTGTTCCACTCAACAAACCATAATTTATACCCAAAAACGAATTTAACACATGTAAAATGGAAAAAAATCAATCTACATTCAAAATTATATTTATACTCCACGCGTCCGATTTTCTATACTTTTTTCTCTATTTCTCAAAAACTAATTATCACACATCTAAATAAATCATACCATCATGCTGGAAAGTTTGTGTTCTATAACACGGTATAATTGTTAACTTTCCAAAGTGTATTAAAACCAAGTTACAGCGGTGTGAAGTGTAAATGACAAAGTCAAAAAGGCAACATTAGCACACATGAACGTGAATATTTTGGTCAATATTTCGCTATCTATTCCTCATAAACCAGCGATGGTACAGCTATAAAAATTATACTATTGTGTAGATAATTTTTTGTTCTACAAGAAAAGTTATAATTTATACCCACAAATGACACAAAAAACGTGTAAAAGTGGCAAACTTCTCAAATACATCCAAAATTACACATGAACACCGGATGACTAAAATTAATTCATTTTTCTACTATTTCTCAGAAACTATTTGTCAGACATTAAAATCAATTATACCATCGTGCTAGAAATCCTGATTTCTACAATACGGTATAATTTGTAATTTTCCAAAGTA
The DNA here is from genome assembly GCA_916048095.2 of Sacculina carcini. Lineage (NCBI taxonomy): Eukaryota > Metazoa > Arthropoda > Thecostraca > Sacculinidae > Sacculina > Sacculina carcini. Next base: position 6,336,428 of record OU696591.1, on the reverse strand, counting down.
TATCTGAAGTAAGTTACGGCTGTGTAAAGTCAAAATGTCATGTTGCCAATTTGACAGCTATTATGCGCACTTGCGATTACACATGAATATACACTGATTTAATTTCACTGAAGTCCAATCACAATTTACGCACTTGCGATTACACAGAAATATACTACTGTGTAGATAATTTTGTGTTCTACAAGAAAAGTTATAATTTATACCCACAAATGATACAAAAACGTGTAAAAGTGGCAAAATTCTCAAATACATCCCAAATTACACTTGAACACCAGGTGACTTAAATTAATTCATTTGTCTACCATTTCTCAGTAACTATTTGTTATACATAAAAATAAATTATACCATGGTGCTAGAAATGATGTTTTCTACAATACGGTATAATTTGTAATTTTCCAAAGTGTATCTGAAGGAAGTTACGGCGGTGTAAAGTCAAAAGGACATATTGCCAATTTGACAGCTATTATGCGCACTTACAACAACAACAACAACATGTATTTGATTTAGCGCACATAGCAACAATGGCGCGATTACAAAAGAACAAAAATAGCACAGAAAAAAAACAAAAGCTACACGTCGACGCAATATGAAACAAACATTGAGCGCAATAAATAATCATCAGAACAAAACATACACACACAGTAAGAATAAGAAATCCACACACATTTTCAGTACAAAGATAATCAGGTAGAGATAGGAGATAGAAAAATTGCTTACAGGACACAAAAAAACACGTGAATGCAAAAAAACAAAAAAAACAAAGGCAAGCAAAAGATGAGAGTGCACTTTGAGCAGCTAAATCTTGGCATATGGTGTAAGGCAATGAGATGAGCGATCAAAAGATTTAGAGAATAAGTATGTGCGCAGAGATGAGGTGAAAGAAGAGAAAGAGGGAGATAGAAGGACATGAGATGGAAGTGAGTTATAGAAACGAGGGGCAAAAAAGGTAAATGATTTTGCTGACCAGGGGGATTCACACAACGCTCTAGGACATTGTAGAGGACGTGAAATACGGCAGTTGGGATTTGAGACACGAGATAACAAACGTACAAGATATTCAGGCTGATTGATGCCGTTCAGCAGTTTGAAAATAATACAGGAGAGACGGAAATGAATTCGCGGAATAATAGGTAGCCAACGAAGATTGTACAAATGATGAGATGTATGAACACAAACAACGGGAGAGAGGACAAATCTACAACATTGATTGATCACCGTCTGAAATGGTTTCAAATGGCATCGCGGAGTGTTGAAATATAAAACAATACAATAATCTATACGAGGAAAAACCAGTGTTTTGATGAGCTTGATGGCAGACGCTTGGTCGAGGAATGGACGTATGGGATACAGCGCGCGTAGAATAAGACGGCATGTACGTGTGACAGAACTAATATTATTGCTAAAGATGAGAGAGGAATCCATAATTACACCCAAGTTTCGCACTGACGAACGTAAAGGAAATGGAAGAGTAGGTGGAGTTAGACGAGGAGGGTGAAAAACCATGAATTCAGTCTTAGAAGAATTTATGAGAAGACGACGAGAAGCAGCCCATGATGAAATATCCGATAGAAGTTCAGACATATAGGATGAATAGGGAAACGGAAGTGGACATAGCAGTTGAATGTCGTCGGCATAGATATGAAAAGCCACAGAATAACGTTTAAGAATAGGACACAGTGAGGACATATACAGGTTGAAAAGAGTGGGACCGAGAATTGAGCCTTGAGGAACTCCTGAATTTAAAGGAACACGATCGGAAACAACAGAATTAAATTTAACGGAGTAAGAACGGCCTGAAAGATAAGAGCGCATGAGCGAAAATGCCGTGGAAGAGAGACCAAGATGCGATAAATCATCAAGCAAGATTTTGTGGTTTACTAAATCAAACGCTGATGACATATCCAACATAACAATTAGGACAGAATGGCGGAAGGAGAAATGAGATAACACAACGTCAACAACAGATGTGAGAACAGACTCAGTTGAATGGAAAGGTCGGAAGCCAGACTGGTAAGGATCTAAAACATCGTTAATAAGAGGAGAAAGTTGGGAGAAAATAACGGATTCTAACAACTTGGAGGTGAGATTGATAATTGAAACAGGACGATAATTTTTGATGATGGAAGAATCAAGTGTTGGTTTTTTCAAAATTGGGTAGACAATAGCATGTTTTTCAGGTATAAAAGAACCATGAAGTAATGAGAGATTTACTATATACAAAAAGTAGGGAGCGAATAGAGTAATCGAGTGAGAGAAGGCCTTAAAATTAATAGGATCGGCGGGAGAGGCAGATATTTTTATTGATGAAAGTAAGGCTAGGATATCAGAGAGGACGACATGAGTAAAGGAAGAGAGAGTAGTTGATGAAGTAGAGTGTGTGATTTTGTGATGTGTAGCTGGAATGCTTTCATCTGTAGTTTTCACTTTGTTCAAGAAGAAAGTTGCGAATTCAGAAGCAGTGGTTGAACAGGTTGTAGATGTGTAGCGACGGCCAGAAATAGTGTTTAGAGTCGACCAGAGCAGTTTCTGTGAGACCGAAAGTGAGGTCAGTTTAGATTTGTAGAAAGAGCACTTAGCATCAGAGAGAGCGGCCAGATAAGCTGCACGAGACGAGCAGTAGGCGGACCAATTCGACTCAGATCTTGAGCGACGCCACAAACGTTCAGACCGGCGTTGAAAGCGTTTCAAAGAGAGAAGTTCAGCATTAAACCATGGAATGGGCATGTATGTGCGGGAACAAGTTTTCAAAGGAAAAAGGGTATCATTAATATCAGAAAGAACCATGGAAAAACAAGAATATACTTCGTCAGCTGGTAGTGAATAAAACACATGAGAAGGTAGCCGAGATGTAAGAAATGATAAGAATACACCAGGATCAAAGTTTCTATACGATCTGAATGAATGAAGAAACATAATAGATGATTTAGAAGGTAACGGAATGTCAAATAGGCATAAGCTATGATCCGAAAATGAGCGATCGGGAGGGAAAACTTCAACTTTCGGTACAGCTAAGTCAGTGGAGATAGTTGGCACAGGAAAAAGAAGCAGGTCAAGAATATGACCCGACAAATGAGTGGGGGAAGATATCGGAGAGCAAAGCGCATGAGAGTCAACGAAGGAACAAAACTGAGAGAAGTATACATTAGAGGAAGGGAAGTTGAAGTCACCAACGATTAGATATCTATTTGAGAATAATTTCGTCACAGATTCATGAAGATCAGAGAATTCATCAAAGAATGCAGACGTAGTTCCTGGGTGATTATGTCGATAGACAACAATTATGCAGAGCTTAGGACGAGAAGGTACGGACAATGCAAGGGCAATGAATTCAAAAGAAGAATAGGCAGATTTAAGATCAGGAATTAGCGAAAGGGACAGTGATTTTGCATAGATACAACCAACACCACCGCCACGGGAGCAGATAAGGCTTGAACGAGACATGTGCAGAAAACCAAAACTACTAGGTATATGAGCAACAAAAGAAGAGATGTCGGTATCAAAAAGCCAAGTTTCTGTTAGGCAAAGGATATCAATATTATGTGATGAACAGAGATGGGATAAATAGTGAGCTTTGTAACGGCAAGACCTTATATTTAAAAGAGCAAAGGTGAGCGAAGGAGAACTAGAGAACGAATTCTGATGAAGAGAGGTGGCAGTGGAGGAGAAACAATGTGGCTGTGGTAGTCAAGCAGATACCGCCGAGGTGGCAGCAAGGGAATCAGTTGGAGACTGAGAAAGAGGAGCAGAGAGAGTGCGCTCACGAATGGAGTTCTGTACGGCCAAAAGCGACGGACATTTTGGTGAAAAAGCCGGATGATCAGCCGGGCGTCCATGATTGGAGCAGTTAATGCACCTCACCTTTGTTGTGTCTGGACATGCGGAAGACATGTGGGGACCAGCGCAGTGACCACAAACCGCAGTTTTTACTGGGCAACGATCCATTTTGTGACCCAGTCCACTGCAGCACGAACAGCGGACAACCCAGTATCTGTCATACACGCGACAGCAGCATAAGTGTACATACAGACGGTCGCCAGCAGCTCGGATCAGTTGGCGTACTTCCGGCGAGACTGACAGCACCGCATGAGAACATCCCTGTCGCGGCTTTGTTATAAACAACACCTTCAAATCCGCGTCAGGCACATCCGCGAGAAATTCATTTTTCATCCGAAGTGAGGCAGCAAGGTTCTCATGAGAGGATGGCGGGACGTTGACCAAAGTGATTTTCGGAAGCAGCATTTTTGGTTTGTTGACAACCGACACCTCAAGCTCAGGGCTGCCATCCAATGATTTTGCCGCTTTTGCTGCCGCGTCCTTGGTAGCACATTTTACCACCATGCCACCGGATTTGGTGGCGCGCGCCTGCGTCACTGGGACAGTGGAGAGGGCCGACTGCACTCGCTCAATCTTTACCGGCTCTTCACTCTTGCTCTTCAGCACAAGTGCGAATGAGGGGACGGTTGCCTGTCTGCGAACAGAAGCAGAGGCAGGGAGCGCTCCGGCAGGTGATGACTTACTGTTGTTTATGTCATCCAGCAGCGAAGTGCGGAATTCCGCCAGTCGGTTGGCGATGACCGCGGACACTTTGCCCTCAGTGAGGGGCGAGCGACGAAACGCACAGTACTCTGCCTTACACACTTGGCAGAGCCAGAAAAGCCGGTGTTTCCTGATGGCATTGAATGCCGGGTTGGTCAGCCCAGCGCACGATACATGGTGAGAAAGAGCACAACCCTCACACTCAATGTATGTCGATGAGTCGATCGAGTCCCCACAGCGACAAACACGCTGGTTGACCGAGGCACACATGATCGCAAACAAGGTAAGATGGGTACACAGATAACAATAGAACGGAGCGAACCGAGGCACAACCACACACTAGGAAGGCAGGAACACGAATGATGATACGCGTATCATTCGCAGATAAACGGATAGGCTGAGAGCTCCAACAGCCAACGGACCAATACACAGGATTGCGATTACACAGGAATATACTACTGTGTAGATAATTTTGTGTTCTACAAGATAAGCTATAATTCATACCCACAAATGATACGAATGAAACATAACCAATTTGAAACCTCATTATTCCATGTGTGCCCTAAAGTGACTACAACAAAAAACAGCTGACATATAATATATTCATGTAAAATAGGTGTTTTCTGTATATATATATATATATATATATATATATATATATATATATATATATATATATATATGTGCTGTGTTTTTACACTACGCCACAAAAGGTTCTATTTTTAGACGCGGTGGCTTGGAAATACCTGGAAAAAACATCAAAACAACTGTGTGTGCAAGTCATGTGCTTGGCACGTGAATTTTGCAAACTGCAGCTGCACACATGTGCCAAGCACATGACTTCCACACACAGTTGTTTTGATGTTTTTTCCAGGTATTTCCAAGCCACCGCGTCTAAAAATAGAATCTTTTGTGGCGTAGTGTAAAAACACAGCACATATATATATACAGAAAACACCTACTTTACATGAATATATTATATGTCAGCTGTTTTTTGTTGCGGTCACTTTAGGGCACACATGGAATAATGAGGTTTCAAATTGGTTTCGTTTCTGGTGCTCAAAAAGGTATATACACACGTTAATTAATATAAAAATAAATATAAAAAACAACCAAGGTCGTGCTCGAAAATGCTTTTGCTCAAACACAAGTTTTCATCGGCAAAGAGTTTTAGTAACAATTGCATCGCCAAATGGCTGCTGTAAATAATTGAGCGAAAACATTGTGATTAGCGCAGTTGATTTGTTCATGGCTTATCTAGAGAGGTCGAAATAAACTGTGCTGAATGAGGTCTTCAACGTTGGGTTGGGTGGGTATTTTTGGGGTAATTGGGTATTTTTGTGTAAGGGGGTATTTTTAGGTAACAATTACCTGCAAAATTACCTAACCAACCACTCACACAATTACCTAACCAATTACTCGCACAATTACCTGAGTAATGGCTTCAGCATGTGGGTCGAAGGTGAGTTTATCGTTCATCATGACACCCATGACGGTGAGATTAGATTCATCATGACACCCAGGACGGTGAGATTAGATTCATCATGACACCCAGGACGGTGAGATTAGATTCATCATGACACCCAGGACGGTGAGATTAGATTCATCATGACACCCAGGACGGTGAGATTAGATTCATCATGGCACCCAGGACGGTGAGATTAGATTTATCATGACACCCAGGACGGTGAGATTAGATTCATCATGACACCCAGGACACGAACCACGCAAATCGTCTGTACTATTTCACCGCCAATTTTATACTCGCACGAGCACAACTGCTTTGTGAGTGTAACGCTGAGCTTTCAACATTTGTTTGAGTCAAGTCTCAATTCGCATTCACCGCAGCAGGTACAAAAACGGCCAATTAGACACTGTAGAATCTGGCCATCTGTAGCCATCTCGACACAATGAAGAATTGATGATATCGTCAGCGTAGAGTAGCGCCGAGTCTCCCAAGCTCACTGCTAGGTCATTGACGAGTATGTCAAACAGGAGCGGACTCAGTACGGACTCAGTATGGATCCCTCCGGCACTCGGCTGGTTACATCGGACCCCTGTGACGTTCTACCGTTGAGCAACACGTGCTGTTTGCGAGAAACGACAAACAGAAACGACTGCAGCATTTTCCAATTCGGCCCGAAGGTCCAAATTGATGATTTTTTTGCCCTGCACTGATTGCAAATTTTCTAAATGTCTGTTTGTATCCTATCTCCTCCTAAACCATTGGACCGATTTTGATTAAACTTGGTCCCTAGGGGTAAAATGGATGCAAGAAAGTCATAGGTTGGGTTTCGTTGACCTCCGAGGTCATTTTCAAGGTCATTGAGATCATTTGTGTCTGTTTACCATATCTCCTCCTAAGCCACTGGACCGATTTTGATGAAACTTAGTCCCTAGCGGTAAAATGGATGCAAGAAGGTCATAGGCTAGGGTTTGATGACCTCCGAGGTCATTTTCAAGATCATTGAGGCCATTTGTGTCTGTTTACCCAATCTCCTTCCGAACCACTGGACCGATTTTGATGAAACTTGGTCCCTAGGGGTAAAATGGATGCAAGAAGGTCATAGGCTAGGTTTTGTTTAACTCTGAGGTCATTTTTAAGGTCATTGAGGTCATTTGTGTCTGTTTACCCTATCTCCTCCTATACCTTATCTCCGGAAATTTTTTTGTCTACACTGTAGGTTAAATTTTTAATTTTAAAAATAAAACCAAAAAAAGTTAGAGCGGTGAAAAGATAGAATGAAGCCTGAAAAATGGGAAAATTTTGGTCAATTTTCTGAAGACTACTCTTCCTAAACCAGCAATGGTACAACTATAAAATTATACCACTGTGTAGAAAATTTTCTGTTCCACTCAACAAATTATAATTTACACCCAAAAACGAATTTAAGACATGTAAAATTGGAAACAAAATCAATCTACATTCAAAATTTTATTTATACTCCAAGCGTCCGATTTTCTATACTTTTTTCTCTATTTCTCAAAAACTAATTATCACACATCTAAATAAATAATACCATCATGCTGAAAAGTTTGTGTTCTACAACACGGTATAACTTTTAACTTTCCAAAGTGTATTAAAAACAAGTTACAGCGGTGTGAAGTGTAAATGACAAAGTCAAAAAGGCAACATTAGCACACATGAACGTGAATATTTTGGTCAATATTTCGCTATCTATTCCTCATAAACCAGCAATGGTACAGCTATAAAAATTATACTCTTGTGTAGATAATTTTGTGTTCTACAAGAAAAGTTATAATTTATACCCACAAATGATACAAAAAACGAGTAAAAGTGGCAAACTTCTCAAATACATCCAAAATTACACATGAACACCGGATGACTAAAATATATTCATTTTTCTACTATTTCTCAGGAACTATTTGTCAGAAATTAAAATCAATTATACCATCGTGCTAGAAATCTTGATTTCTACAATACGGTATAATTTGTAATTTTCCAAAGTATATCTGAAGTAAGTTACGGCGGTGTAAAGTCAAAATGTCATAGTGCCAATTTGACAGCTATTATGCGCACTTGCGATTACACATGAATATACACTGATTTAATTTCACTGAAGTCCAATCACAATTTACGCACTTGCGATTACACAGAAATATGCTACTGTGTAGATAATTTTGTGTTCTACAAGAAAAGTTATAATTTATACCCACAAATGATACAAAAACGTGTAAAAGTGGCAAAATTCTCAAATACATCCCAAATTACACTTGAACACCAGGTGACTTTAATTAATTCATTTTTCTACTATTTCTCAGTAACTATTTGTTATACATAAAAATAAATTATACCATGTTGCTAGAAATGTTGTTTTCTACAATACGGTATAATTTGTAATTTTCCAAAGTGTACTAAAGGGGGATGAGATGATATACGATAAGATGGGATGGTTGGGTTGGGTTTGGTAGGATTGGGTCAGGCTATATTGGGTTTAATATGAATGCGGAATATAATGTATGTATATAAATGATATGATATGATATAAATGATATGTATGAAAATATTTCATTTTTCATCATTCTTCATTATTTCGTGTTTAAGTTCTGAATATTTTCGTACGACGGACAGGCTTAAATATGATGCTATTTGAGGGAAATATTGTGTCCAAATAAAAAAAAAATTCACCTATATACTTTTCTATTAGATAAGACTTTTAATGGGGTGACTTTTTTCTTTATAATTTGTATCTCTTCTATTTTTAATTGAATATTAATTTTATTCTATTAATTGCTCCGCACAACTGGCGGGTTTCAATGCTAGATAGTGATGTTAAGTTATCAATATATTTTGGAAACATTATGATGAAAAAGTGTAGTCATTGTTCATTGTTTCGTGTCTGAGTTCTGAATTATTCAGCACGGCGGGCAGGTTTAAATATGAGGCGGTTTAGGCAAACTAATATAAACATATATATTAAAATATATAAATTTAGACTTTTTTATGGGTTCACTCCACTTTTCTTTAATTCATATTCCTTTTCTCTTATGAATTGAATACAAATTGAATAGTATGAATTGTTCCGCACAACGGGCGGGTTTTAATGCTAGTATAGATATAGATGTAATACTGCTGGTGGAATGGTAGTCACCGGTCACCTCATGATTTCGATTACGATACATGTTTCATGAATACGATTGTTTTTGTATCAACTCCAGAAAAATTTGCGGCAAATTTGCGTCTTCCAGATATATTTACATTTGTATAACCAAATTTGTATGGAAATTTTCACAAATATTAGGTAGAGCTAGCTGGGTAAAAACTGCACCTGTGAGGTGAAATATTGTCTGCAACAGTGAATGAACTATAGGATAAAGCAATATTGAGAGCTCAGTGTTTCATGTATGAAAGTGCTAGTATAATCTATCTTTTGTTATATCTTCTAATGTATCTTGTGTTGTATGTTGTGTTGTAATATATTATGCGTGTTTTGTGCTTGTATTCTATTAGCGATTGGAGGTGACCGAGTTTGAGTCGAGCAGGATATCAATCAGGCAAATCATTCTATATTGCGGGTTCCATTTTCGGGTTCGGGAGGTACAAAAAAGTTGTTGAAGCCGTTATTATATACCCATTTTCTGCATCTGTTAGTGAAAAGTTGATGAGTTTTTCGGCGGTGTAGGCAAGGTGCTGGTTGACTCAACTGAGTGGGGCGTCACAATATCATGCCCAGGTTTGCTTGTTCATATCTCATATCATGGGGGTTCCGCGGATCTGAACTGCCTAGGGCCCCGCGAAGTCTTAATCCTGCCCTGCTTTTATCATTGCACACTATATGAACAGAATTCCCACCATAATTCATTCACCAGCCATATCACCTATACCACCTTCGCCGAATGTGCTTGGCACCATTCATCGATAAATGTATACACAACAGCATTTTCAATACCACCCATCAATTCCGACACTATACTATCCAAATTCAATCGCATAGATTCCTTACCAAAATGCCTCTCCAAAATCACATAGATGCCTTTACCAAAATTTTGTCAAAATGTCCACGAATGGCTCACAAGACCCCAAAAGATAAGAGTCAGGAGCTGCACTGTACGTACAGCAGCACAACCAAATTCAAACGTGGAAATTTCATCGTTTTGCCTCGGTTACTCATGCCGAGCTTTTCGCCATTCATCAAGCTCTCCAGTACATTCATAACCATCTGCCACCGTGAGAAAATGTCGTCATTTACACCGATTCGAAATCATGTCTCGACCTCACCAACCAGCCACAGCCGAAAAATCATCAAGGTCAAATCAACATCATGCATAGACTTATTTCTATATTGAATGAGTCATCCTGCCGAATACATCTCCAGTGGATACCGTCACATGTAGGCATCATCGGCAACGAGATAGCCGACAACGCAGCAAAGAAAGCCTGTCATTCTGCAGACAATTTCTCCGAAACTCTCTCGTGGGAAGACCTCAGTGACGCCGTAGCACATTTCATCAACACAGAGTGGCGGCAACACCTGCAGCAACTGCTCTCACAAGATTCATCGACGACACAGCGTGTTATCAACTCCATTCGGCAGCTGGCCAAATGCACTAATCGGCATCTCGATGTATCACTCTTCCGACTCCGATCTGGACAAACCAAACTCAACCAACATATGACGCGTCTTAAGCTCATCACGAATGCAGCATACCCTCACTGCGCAGAATTCGAGACTGTCGATCACGTACTTCTTCAGTGTTGCAAGTACGCTGACAGCCGGCAGCTGCTCCTCATGACCAAACTTCAAAGACGTGGTATACAAAACATCATTATTTCAATGCTGCTTGGTGGCACCAATATGAGCCCTGACATGCATCTCTTCATGCGACGACATTTGTGCATTTTTCTTCAAGAAACTGGTCTGATCAACCGCATCTGATACATTCTCCATAGAATACTCAAAGACCGATCGATTTCCGAGTAAAAATCGTGTTGCCTTCATCAAGAAACAACAAGACACACACACACACACACACGTACACACAGTAAACCATAGACAATCACAGAACAACTGATTTGGGCTATCGATGTCATTGGTGGGGTCTAGAATGATACCGATTTTTATATATAAATAACGCTCTTCCTACGAGCAAATATTTAAAACGTTTTATTGTATCAGTGAATTTACCAGCATGACATTTAGTTGAAAGTTGGCAAAAATATCTTAGATTAAATAAAGTTCAATAACAATTGAAATTGTCTACGAATAGCATGTGTGTGTTTTCGTGTTGAAGCACGTTTGTGTGGCTGTTCAGCACAGAAGTTGTACGACGCACGCCTTGGTCCCGGCTGCATCGCTTGTTTTGGGCGTTTTGTTTTGAGTCGTTGTTTTTTGCAGTCTGCAGCAAACGCTGCAGGGCGGCGGCTCATGCAGACCATGTTTGTGCAGTGCGCTGTCCACGTGCTGGCGGATTAGCACACAGGGTGCACAGGCAAACAGAGGAAGTTCAAAGACGCTTTCCCTAAATCCGTGGATCCCAACAGTGGTCCAGTGGACCCCTTGGGGGTCTATTGGACCCCTTGAGTGACTATTTAAAAACATTTATGTTTTTACATGTAACAACGAACATAAAGGAATTAGTTTACGAGCAAGATTTATAAGAATTGTTTTTTTAAATCACATAGCATAATTCTTTTCGACCTTATTACATGCAAAAATTGTCTTATAAAGAATGTCCTTGGTGTTTTTTAAACAACTAGGAAGGCAATGACGTCATTCGCGGGAACGTATCTCATTCGTTCGTTTCCAAAACATGAAATATAAAAAACAAGACTTCTGCATATATTTATAACTTAGAGTCTTTCTTAAAATAAATAACAGCCTTTTTCACCTTCTCAGAAAAGAGACCTTCTTCCAATAAAACTTATTTATCAAAATAAGTGTGAGACATAGAGAAAGAAATGACGTCACTCTCGAGGGAACGCTTCTGATAGTCTGTGTCTGCCTGTGTGAATGAGTGTGTCTGAGTCTCATCATTGTATTGTCTGAGTTAAATCATTGTATTACGACTTGTTTGATACATACAGTTTTGATCGCTATGACCATGTCAAAAATAAAATATAATTGTACTTCGCAGATGGCTTCAACGTCCAAGAAGAGGAAGTGGAACGAAACCTACCAGCAGTATGGCTTCACCAAGTTCTCGCGGGACGGACTGGACGCGGCTCAATGCTTCTACTGATCCACTGTCTTGGCCAACTGCTCCCTAAAACCGGCGAAGTTGTCGCGCCACCAGAGCAATCTACCTCCGAATATTGAGCTGACCGAGGAGGACTTTGAAGCCAAGAGGAAACGCTTTGATAAGCAAGGTACTCTGCCTACTTACGGATTCCAACCCGAATCCAAGCCTATGGTTCAAGCCAGCTTCGAAGTTGCCCTGAATATCGCGGAGAGGAAGAAGGCGCATACGATCGGCGAAGAGCTCATCAAACCATGCGCGGAAATCATGGTTCGCAATGTTCTCGGAGACAAGGCCAAGCAGGAGATCTCAAAGATCTCACTCTCCAACAACACCGTACGGCGGAGGATTGACGTCATGGCGGCCGACGTGTGCAACCAAGTTTGCCAAGAGATCCGGGCCAGTGCATTTCGGGCAAGTCTTCAACTCGACGAGTCTACCGACATAGCGAACCAAAGTCAGCTGATCGCCTTTCTCCGCTACGAAAAGGAGAATAAGGTGAATCAGGAGTTCCTTTTCTGCGAGCTCCTGACTACCACAACGACGGCGGAGGTGGTCAAGAAGCTTGTTGATTACTTTTTCGAGAAGAACGGGCTGTCGTGGATGCAGTTCCAGCACATTTGCACTGATGGATCGCCAGCCATGATCGGTGTTCGGACAGGATTCATTACCCTCGTGAAGAGTAAGTGGCCTGACATCTCCAATTCTCACTGCTCTCTTCACCGATACGCTCTCGCTTCGAAGACGATGCCTCCTGAGTTGATGTCTGTGCTCGACTCCGTGATCAGCTCCATCAACTTCATCCGAGGGCGCGCCAAGAACCACCGGTTCTTCGGAATGATTGTACAGGAAATAGGCTCGACCCATACGAGCCTCCTCTACCACACTCAGGTTCGCTGGCTCTCGAGGGGAAAGAGCCTGGCCAAGGTCTTTAAAATGCACACGGAAGTGGATATCTTCCTTCGCGAGATGGAAACCAGAGGCGATCATCGCCACGAAAACTACAAAAACCCGGAGTTTTTTATGAAGCTGGCGTACTTGGCAGACATTTTCGGCACCTTGAACGAAGTAAATGTCACTCTCCAGGGCCGTGAGGCGTCTGTATCGGACGTGAAGGACAAACTCGCCGGATTGGGGGCTCGAATGCCCTCTGGATTCGGAGACTGCACCGAGGGAACGTCGCTGCCTTTCCATTGCTGGATGCCTTCCTCCTCGACAAACAACTTGACCTCCCTGATGATTTGAAGGAGTCCATCGCTGCGCATCTCGAAAGGCTCACGAGTGAGCTCAAGGTTTACTTCGACGGCGTCGAACCGGCCTACTACCCATGGTACAAAGACCCATTCGGAGTGGTAGTGGACGACGAAATGGAGGAGGCAAAGTAGCTGCTCATGCTCCGAGAATCAGCAGTGGCCAAGGCCGAATTCCTAAAGTTAAGCCTCAGCGAATTCTGGCTACAACCGCAGGCCATCTATCCACGTCTTTGCAACAAGGCAGCGGAGATGTTTCTCCCGTTTCCTACGACGTACTTGTGTGAAACAGGGTTTTCAGTGATGTTCGATCTGAAGCAAAATAAGAGAAATCGACTTGAAATGAGTAGTGATATGAGACTCGCATGTTCTGAGACCAAACCAAACATATTAACACAACATAACATAACATAACATAACAAACATATCATTTTTGTCCGCCTCGTAGCCGAGTGGCTAAGACGCACGCTCTGTGCACGAGAGTTCCAGGGTTCGATTCCCTGGTGAGGTGAAACGTTTGGGCTCGTTTCTGAAAAGGTAGCCCAATTTTCGCACCGCGGGTTTTGTGTGCGCGCAGCCGTGCAGTTTCTGTGCTGGCGGTGACTGCAAAACCCATGCGGCTGGACCTGCGGTGTGCCAGCCGGGGCCGTGAGGCTTTGCCCATGCATAAATTCACGCGAACATTAGCCTTTCCATTGCTGTGTTCAAATGCGTAAATTTATATATTTATATAAACATATTAAAACTGGTCGCGGACTGCAAAGAGCAGGTCTCGCATTGAAATTGAAATTCGCGTTTTTGACAAAATTGAGGCGGGGTCCACGGAAAGTGCCCGAAGACCGTTAGGTGTCCACGAGCCGAATCCAGTTGAGAACCACTGCCCTAAATCATCTTGATTGATTTGACTTTTAAGCATTGCCCTTCTGTTCTCATTTGCAAATAGTGCTTTGCTTCGTGCATGGGCCGTTTAATTTTCCAAGCCTAAAGGATTGATGATGACTTAGACAGGAATTTTACGCTGGCCGTTTTCGACATACTGACATACTCTGCTTGAGGCAAAAACGTCATCTCAACCATGTCCAAATGGATTATATTGTCGTGACAGTCAGCCGTTTCTCAATAAACACTCATAATGTGAAACAGCACAGATTACTTTTTCCAGTTGACATTCAATCCTCGTTCAGTGCATGTAATGGTGTGCCCGCTGAAATATCCTAAAGTTGTTTGTCATTGATCTCAGTGAGCGTACAAGCTTGGGTCTAATCAGTGTATGTTTCCAATGGCCAATTGAAATGTTTGTGGTTGAAAATGGTGCTTGGGACCAAAGTACCGATACTTGATTAAAAATCAACCATGCAATATTTTGAGTACACAATTCCGCCAAGTGTTTGGATACAGATGCAGCCAATGGAGTTCTTCATCATGATCAGAAGCACAACAAAGTAAAAGTCAGGAGTATTTGGCAGAAATATTGATGAGTATCTGAGCGTTTTCCGACGACTCGCATTCACAAAGGTACCGACAAATCAGCAGATGCAGTGCACAATTGGAACAATGAGCGCTTTAACAGATCATTCATGCAATCCTATAATCTACAATCTTAAGACATCTCACCGAATCTCGCCATTTCATCAACGTGATATTACGGTGAGCTATGCTTGAACACCAAGTGTTGTCCCACGTGAGCAATGGGCCGATGGTTAGTGCAAGAATGGCGCAGAAGGAAAGAATCATTCAGACATAATTCGACTCGAAGCAAAATGAAGTGGCAGATGAGCATTTCTTTCACAGTAGGAGCGCTTCCAGAGCTGGCTCGTACAAGGAATCAAGAGGCAAGGTTCCATAGCCTTCATCGAATGTCATTGTCAAGTCACCAGGACAATTAGGAAAAGCGTGCAGCAGCTCGAAACTTCTAGAAAACGACAAAAAGTGTAACAGAGCACCGACTGAGGCCGAAGTTTGTGTTCGCAAACATCCTGGAAAACGATGCCAGCTACAGCCGTACAATAGCAAGATTCTACGTTGATTATAATAACCTTCATCATTTCATTCAACAGATCAATTATTTGCAAATATATAAGTTCAAACACTGCAAAGCCCCTGATCTATACCATTGAGCCCGCACAGTTAGGTCACCTCATATTCAAGCATACACACACAGAAATACAGGTAATTTAATTTATATTCATATAAATACTAGCATTAAAACACGCCCGCTGTGTGGAGCAATTAATAAAATGAAACTCGTATTTAATTTATACAAATATGGCAAATTTAAAAGGAAAAAAGGTAAACTCATACATTTTTTATCAATTGGAGTCAAAATTAAGTAATTTTTATTTCAATTTTAACAAAATACTTCCCCTCAGCCCTCCTCATATTCAAACCCGCCCGTCGTGCTGAATAATTCAGAACTCGAACACGATCCGTTCTGGATCTTGAAGTCAAATCCGGTAGTTTTGTATATGAATTCATTCTACACGGTGAAATTGAACGTCCTATTGTCTATAGTTGCTGCCCGCGGGACATTTTCATTTCATAAACATCCATCGCTTCGTTTTGCATTGGGGCGTTTCCGTGCTAGCTCGCTGTGGTTTGTGTAGCGCAGTGTGTGCTGACAGGACCACTGTCTTCATGGTTGTTTACTGTAGTTTTTGGAACTTGTGTTTGTGTGTGTGCATGTGTGTGCGTGTGTGTGTGTCTGTGTTTCGTGTATGCACACACACTACACAGCAGACAATATGCGTCATAACTTATTCTTTCTTATAATATTTTATCACACCTTGTCAGACTCACAGACTTACCTCGAAAGTGGGCTCACCAATAATGCTACTGAGAAATCTCTCACAAGCTAGAATTTACACTCGTCCGTCGTGCGGAACACTTCATAAGATAATATTCATATTCAATTTATAAATTAAAAAGGAATACAAATAAAACAGAATATGTGAACCCATAAAAAGTCTAACCCATAAACCAATAGAAAAGTCTAAATGTGAATATCTTCATTTTTATTTTCACAAAATATTTTCCCTCAAATAGCCTCAAATAGACCCAAAGAGTTAAGTTAGACCCAAGAGACTCATAGTTAGCCCGTACGCAATAAAATCACACCAATAATTCTTGGAGCTAATATTCACACACAGGTAGAGTACAAATTTACAAGTTTCGATTTTGCTATTGGTTAAGCTTTTGACTGTATTTATTCATTTATACCTTTGAGCGCATCGAAGGTTGCAAAATACTGTGCGTCAGATTTTGAAATAGATGACACAACATCTGCCGGACTGTCGCTCATGTAAGGCTCCCTGACGACATACCGATTTAGGCGCGTCAGATCGATGCAAAGACGAATTTTGTCGCAATGTTTTTTTTGGTGTCACGACTATTGGGGCACACCAGTCCGACATTTCAGTCGTTGGAGTGATTACGCCGCTCCGTACGACAGTGTCAAGTTCATCTTTGAGTTTGTCTCTTAGAGCGAACGGTATCCTTCTGGGTGATGTAACGCAGAAAGGCTTGGCGTCTTCATGAAGAGCAATTTTGAATTTTTCACCTGGAAGTGGTCTGATGATTCCGTCAAAAACTTGAGGAAAACGCTGCATTATGTCATCGGTATTTTTTTCAGCACTTTGGCATCAACATCGCTTGCTGGATGTGAGACCATCGCCTTTGAAGGTTCGCTAGCGACGGTATGTGCCTTTACAGTACCACTAGCGTCGATCCCGCACACTGTTTGTCTTGGGTACTGTTCATGGAAGAAATGAAGAGCACGCGAGGTGCGCCATGATAGAATGAGTCCTTGAACTCCAGGCAGCACATGAAAGACTTCTCGTGCGTTGTGTTGCCCGCAAGAGACGTTTCCTAAGAATGTTCCCAGAGTCTCAACTGCTGATTGATCGGCCAATTTCGCACGCTTATGAGCCTCAGCTGCAGTCAAATCAGCTGATGTCATGCTCAGTCGATGCCGTATATCGAGTCCAGCTACTGAAATATCAGCTCTGGAATCCGGGAGTGTCGATACTTTGATGGTATTGTCGGTTTGCAACGTCACTGTCACCCGTGGTGCATGTTCAGTCGTCGTGCTGGCTATGATGCTCGTGACTTGCATCTGTGAGACGCTTTGCGATTGTGTCCTTGAACGCCGGCGACACACTTCTGAAAATGTCCTTTTTTCTTGCAAAATTTGCATGGGCCTGTCGAGCGGGACACTGCCACCTCAACAACGGTGCTATCAAGAGGCATTTCAGTTCGGCACATGACAGAAAAATCACACGTCAAGACATCGTCGAAGGAACACAGGTTTTGGCCCGCGAAAACGACGCACGGCGATTGCGCATGTTAGAGGCGGTATATATCACCTAACTGAAGCCGACGCAGATAATACAGCTCGAAGAAGACGGTATTCTGCCAACTCACCGAACCCCCCCGTTGGAGCGAAGCTCGACGAGCCCCTGCGATAGCCAGCCAACACCACTTTCAAACCTACCAGACAATGACACCTAGGAGTGACACCTGGTTAATGACATAAATAGCCTGTGAATTATTGTGTGAATGTTGTAGTGATTGTATGATGGTATTTGCGTTGTTATTGTGTTCTCATGTGATTTGTGTCTGATGATGGAGTCTGGTGACTCCGAAACGTTAAGTAATATATAACTTGTTTAGTTGTCTGAATAGAAGCGATCAGAAATTGGCTAGAGACATGGAATCGACCAAAAATAAAATTGCTAAATGTGAAATAGCAGTCCAGTTTAATCTCGTTTGCAAACGCGAAAATTTACTGCCTGGCTACACCAACATCATATCTATATATATAAAAGAGATCCTCTGTGTGTGTGTGTGTGTGTGTGTCTGCCTGTCCTACCCTTCTTGGTCCATTTTCTATCAGCTGCTACTCAATCATCACTAGGTGTACCCACTAAAAATTTATACATCATTTGGGAAATTTTATTGCTTACACTGTAGGTTGAATATTTAATTTGAAAATTAAATAAAAAAAGTTATAGCGGTAAAAAGACAAAATGAACCCTGAAAAATGCGGAAATTTTGGTGAATATTCTGCAGATTACTCTTCCTAAACCAGCAATGGTACAACTATACAAATTATACCACTGTGTAGAAAATTTTCTGTTATACTCAATAAATTATAATTCATACCCAAAAATTGAATATTGAACATGTAAAATGGAAACAAATTAAATCTACATTCAAAATTATAT
Source organism: Sacculina carcini (assembly GCA_916048095.2). Classification (NCBI taxonomy): domain Eukaryota; kingdom Metazoa; phylum Arthropoda; class Thecostraca; family Sacculinidae; genus Sacculina; species Sacculina carcini. Next base: position 6,317,722 of record OU696591.1, on the reverse strand, counting down.
TTAAACTCCACGCGTCCGATCTTCTATACTTTTTTCTCTATTTCTCAAAAACTAATTATCACACATCTAAATAAATAATACTATCATACTGGGAATTTTGTTTTCTACAGCAAGGTATAATTTTTAATTTTCCAAAGTGTATTAAAAAAAAGTTACGGCGGTGTGAATTGTAAATGACAAAGTCAAAAAGGCAAAATTAGCACAAAAAAACGTGAATATTTTGGTCAATATTCCGCTATCTATTCCTCATAAACCAGTTATGGTACAGCTATAAAAAGTATACTATTGTATAGATGATTTCGCCTTCTACAATAAAAGTTATAAGTTATACCCACAAATGATACAAAAAACGGGTAAAATTGGCAAAATTATCAAATACATCCAAAATTTCACTTTAACACCGGGTGACAAAATTAATTCATTTTTTACCCATTTCTCAGGAACGATTTGTCACACATTAAAATAAATTATATCATCGTGCTAGAAATTTTGTTTTCTACAATGCGGTATAATATGTAATTTTACAAAGTGTATCTGAAGGAAGTTACGGCTGTGTAAAGTAAAAATGTCATGTTGCCGATTTGACAGCTATTATGCGCACTTGCGATTACACATGAATAAACACTGTTTTAATTTCACTGAAGTCCAATCACAATTTACGCACTTGCGATTACACAGGAATATACTACTGTGTAGATAATTTTGTGTTCTACAAGATAAGCTATAATTTATACCCACAAATGATACAAAAACGTCTAAAATTGACAAAATTCTCAAATACATCCAAAATTACACTTGAACACCGGGCGACTCAAATTAATTCATTTTTCTACTATTTCTCAGTAACTATTTGTTATACATAAAAATATATTATACCATCGTAATAGAATTTTTTTTCTACAATACGGTATAATTTGTAATGAGGTGATGGAGACCACTTTGCACATGCTCTCGGTGGAATATTTCCCAATTACCGCTCATATTTCTCCAAGCGTGTTGCTGTATCAACACAATTGTACTCGTTTGTATGTGCGTGTGTGCTCTTGGGTGTTTGCGTTGGCGCTCATGTGTGCGTGTGTGTGTGTGTGTGTGTGTGTGTGTGTGTGTCAGTGGGATAGTGTAAGCCGATGTGAGAGGTTGTGTGATTGTGTGTGTGTTTCTTATTTGATTTTCGAACTTTAATTCAGAGTTAAATGACTGTTTGTATGTTCTTCTAAAGGTTAAATGTTCCTATCGCCATTTGTCTGTGCATTACCGCTGCTTGTAAGGTGCAAGTGAAGCAGAAATTAACACTGCGACATTACAACAGTGAAATTGACAGGATATTTATGATCGGGGTATTATTGCAAGCAGGAGCTTGGTTCTGCTCAATGTTCACCCCTGCAAGCTGACATTGTGTGAACAAATACACAATATGTGTGATGAGGGACAAGAAGAATTATATTGTCCGAAATCTCGCGCTAATTCCACGTTTTCCTCATCTTCTTTGCCTCGTCAATCAAATCCTGTGTTTGCACCTTGTTCTCGATCAATGCTGTTTGATCACGTGCTTCCGTCTGCTGCGATATCGGCCAGGAAGAGGTTCTCAGAGCATTATTACCATTGTGTTTCCCATCAACACCAGCATCAAGATGATGAACATCTCTCAGACATCACAAAGTACTCGCATCAACACTCATTCCTGCACATGCCGCAGGAGTGTTTGCTGAAGACGAGCAGAGGAGGAGAATGTTGTGTGCTGGATCTAACTCCTCCACCTCCTCCACCAGTTCCTCCACTAGTTCCTCCACTAGTTCCTCCACCTCCTTCACGTGTCAGACAAGTTCTCCTTCGCTTGCTGTACTACCTGCGCTCAAAACCCGACCAAGTAAGACACTTCGATAATAATAAAAAATCATAATAAAGGGTAATTAATATAGGTATTTCTTGAATATATAACAAAAATATATATGAAAAACAAAATATATATATGTGTATATGAAAATGTGCCAGGAAAATTGATATAAATTACAGGCAATATGAAATATATGTATAAATATTATATTTCTTATCTTGACCATAGCATGGTTTATTAGAAGCTTCTTTTGTGGAAAAATTTGCTAGAAATATACTCTGATATTTGTGGACTTCATTTAGTAATACAGATGTGTACACGTATATATAAGTACACACATACTGACACACACACACGCACATACACACACACACACACTGACACACAAACACACACACACTGACACACAAACACACACTGACACACATACATACACACACACACACACACACACATACACACACACACATACACACACACGGTTTTTCACAAATGCGTGTGTTTTGTTTGGTTGTTAATGATGGTTAATGTGTATTAATTTGTGTTAATGTGTGTTAATGTGTGTAAATATGTGTTATTGTGTGTTAATATGTGTTAATGTGTATTAATGTGTGTTAATATGTGTCATTATGTGTTAATGTGTGTTAATGTGTGTAAATATGTGTTATTGTGTGTTAATATGTGTTAATGTGTATTAATGTGTGTTAATGTGTGTTAGTGTGTGTTAATGTGTATTAATGTGTATTAATGTGTGTTAAGGTGTGCTAATGTGTGTTAATGTGTATTAATGTGTATTAATGTGTATTAATGTATGTTAATTTGTGTTAATGTATGTTAATGTCTGTTAATGTTTGTTTGTGTAAATGTGCCGTGCTGCAATATCAACACACTTGTGGAATAAGCAATTGTAGAATTATCTCTACAATTGCGTCAATTATAATTCTATCTATCTTTCTATCTTTTTTCTATGTTTTTCTATCTATGTTTCTATCATTTGCTATCTATCTTTATATCTTATCTATCTATCTTTCTATATTATCTATCTTCCTATCTCATCCATCTTTCTATCTCTCAAGTCTTTTTCTATATTTTCTTTTCCCACACACACACACACGCACACACATGCTTGCAATCTGGGGCCATTTCGCGCACTAATGGTCTTAAGCGAAAAGGAGATAACATGAAACTCAACTTACAAGCAAGAATCAATGAACTAATTGCTTCTCTCCCATTCGCTAATGCCTCTTTCTGTCTGTCTGTCTGTCTTTGTGTGTTTGTGTGTGTGTGTATGTATGTATGAGTGTATATATGTGTGTGTGTATGTCTGTGTGTTCGACTGGGCAAAATACAGAAATTTTCTGAAATTGTATGCATCCCATTGTATTATTTGCGTAACCGACTTCCATCAAAGAACCAAGTAGACCAAATAGCAATAGGAACCAATTGGGAACCGGTTCCGTTTGAATATTGTTACAATTTGTGTCTGTGTGTGTGTCTGATGAGTGAGATACCTTAAATTATATCGGTGTAATTTTATGCTTTCATCAACATAATCTAGGCAATTAACACACACACACTCATTTGCATACACACATATAAGCATACATACATGCATACATACAGACATACACACCTGCACTCATAGATATGTACACACACACACTCATTAATACAGACAGACACTCAAACTGTAGTGCTTATGCATTTGTGAAGCGATAACACACACACACACACCGACATACATACACACACAGACAGACAGACAGACATACATACACATATACAGAGCCATTTGTCAGAATTTGAGCAGCAAATGCATTATGAAGAGCTGGAATGATTAATGTTCTCAGAGTATAAGCGAGAAGTGTAGTGGTAATGTTACCACGTGGTATGCGGACGGGTATATTACGAGCTAGTTATTCTACACTCATACACTAGAGTATGTATGAAGTCTATACCTAACATTTAGCGAATATGCGTATGAGTAAGTTATACTTCGAATACTTCTAACTTTGTGTTAAAAATATATAATAATATTGATTCATTTTAATAATAATAATATAATTATTATTTGTATATAATTCATTGAGCACTAATTTTGTGAAAAAATACTAATATTTCCCCTTCATGTTTAATTATATAATTTAATCTTAAATATTTCAATCTCGTGCATTGAATATTGGCGTTATTTGATGGAGTTTTATTTTAGCGCGCGTGTGTGTGTGTTTGTGTTTGTGAGGCTTTCATTGCTTGTAAATAATAAATAACAACAGATGGACTTATCTCCCTCCCTCTCTCTCACACGTTTCTTTCACTCTCTCTTTCTCTCTCTCTCTCACTGCCATTCTTTCTGTTTATTTTCTGTGCATTCCAACATACACACACACACACATAAACACACATATACACACACACACATACACATATACACACACATACTTGCACTATCAAGCACTACCACATTGAATTCACCGCATAATGTGTATGTGTTTATGTGTGTGATTGTGTGTGCATGTGTGTGTATGTATGTATGTGTGTGTGTGTGAGAACAGTGCTCCAGCAAGTGTTGCACAAGACTGTCGAAGCAATCACAAAGTGAAGACATTGTTGAAGATCAAGACGTAACCATTCTTCCGTCAGCTCGAGTTGAAGTTACGTCAGATGTATTTGACCATCACGTCGCAACCAAACACAGTATGTTTGTATGTGTGTGTGTTAATGTGTGTGTGTGTGTGTGTGTGTGTGTGTGTGTGTGTGTGTGTGTGTGTGTGAGTGTGTGTGTGTGTGTGTGTGTGTGTGTGTGTGTGTGTGTGTGTGTGTGTGTGTGTGTGTGTGTGTGTGTGTGTGTGTGTTTTACTTGTTGGGAATATTACATACCCTTGATCAGTGGTTCTCAAACATTCTCACTGCTAGCACTTCTTTCACAAATCCACAGTCAGTTCTGGCACCCCCCATGGATTCTTGATAGCTATACGAAAATATATAAATACAAACGACGAAATAACAATTTATATATTTAATATTCATTCATGCAAATCCTTTAAGATGATTTAGGAGGATTTGAAAATAAATCCGTCCTTTGGAACGGATGGTCCGCGGTGGCTTGGAAATACCTGGAAAAAACATCAAAACAACTGTGTGTGCAAGTCATGTGCTTGGCACGTGAATTTTGCAAACTGCAGCTGCACACATGTGCCAAGCACATGACTTCCACACACAGTTGTTTTGATGTTTTTTCCAGGTATTTCCAAGCCACCGCGTCTAAAAATAGAATCTTTTGTGGCGTAGTGTAAAAACACAGCACATATATATATACAGAAAACACCTACTTTACATGAATATATTATATGTCAGCTGTTTTTTGTTGTAGTCACTTTAGGGCACACATGGAATAATGAGGTTTCAAATTGGTTTCGTTTCTGGTGCTCAAAAAGGTATATAAACACGTTAATTAATATAAAAATAAATATAAAAAACAACCAAGGTCGTGCTCGAAAATGTTTTTGCTCAAACACAAGTTTTCATCGGCAAAGAGTTTTAGTAACAATTGCATCGCCAAATGGCTGCTGTAAATAATTGAGCGAAAACATTGTGATTAGCGCAGTTGATTTGTTCATGGCTTATCTAGAGAGGTCGAAATAAACTGTGCTGAATGAGGTCTTCAACGTTGGGTTGGGTGGGTATTTTTGGGGTAATTGAGTATTTTTGTGTAAGGGGGTAATTTTAGGTAACAATTACCTGCAAAATTACCTAACCAGCCACTCACACAATTACCTAGCCAATTATTCGCACAATTACCTCAGTAATGGTTTCAGCATGTGGGTCGAAGGTGAGTTTATCGTTCATCATGACACCCAGGACGGTGAGACTAGATTCATCATGACACCCAGGACGGTGAGATTAGATTCATCATGACACCCAGGACGGTGAGATTAGATTCATCATGACACCCAGGACGGTGAGATTAGATTCATCATGACACCCAGGACGGTGAGATTAGATTCATCATGACACCCAGGACGGTGAGATTAGATTCATCATGACACCCAGGACGGTGAGATAAGATTAATCATGACACCCAGGACGGTGAGATTAGATTTATCATGACACCCAGGACGGTGAGATTAGATTCATCATGACACCCAGGACACGAACCACGCAAATCGTCTGTACTATTTCACCGCCAATTTTATACTCGCACGAGCACAACTGCTTTCTGAGTGTAACGCTGAGCTTTCAACATTTGATTGAGTCAAGTCTCAACTCGCATTCACCGCAGCAGGTAAAAAAACGGCCAATTAGACACTGTAGAATCTGGCCATCTGTAGCCATCTCGACACAATGAAGAATTGATGATATCGTCAGCGTAGAGTAGCGCCGAGTCTCCCAAGCTCACTGCTAGGTCATTGACGAGTATGTCAAACAGGAGCGGACTCAGTACGGACCCAGTATGGATCCCTCCGGCACTCGGCTGGTTACATCGGACCCCTGTGACGTTCTACCGTTGAGCAACACGCGCTGTTTGCGAGAAACGACAAACAGAAACGACTGCAGCATTTTCCAATTCGGTCCGAAGGTCCGAATTGATGATTTTTTGCCCTGTACTGATTGCAACTTTTCTAAATGTCTGTTTGTATCCTATCTCCTCCTAAACCATTGGACCGATTTTGATGAAACTTAGTCCCTAGCGGTAAAATGGATGCAAGAAGGTCATAGGCTAGGTTTTGATGACCTCCGAGGTCATTTTCAAGGTCATTGAGGTCATTTGTGTCTGTTTACCCAATCTCCTTCTAAACCACTGATTTTGATGAAACTTGGTCCCTAGGGGTAAAATGGATGCAAGAAGGTCATAGGCTAGGATTTGTTTAAATCTGAGGTCATTTTGAAGGTCATTGAGGTCATTTGTGTCTGTTTAACCTATCTCCTCCTATACCCTATCTCCGGAAAAAAATGTTCTACACTGTAGGTTAAATTTTTAATTTTAAAAATAAAACCAAAAAAAGTTAGAGCGGTGAAAAGACAAAATGAACCCTAAAAAATGTGAAAATTTTGGTCAATTTTCTGAAGACTACTCTTCCTAAACCAGCAATGGTACAACTATAAAAATTATACCACTGTGTAGAAAATTTTCTGTTCCACTCAACAAACTATAATTTATACCCAAAAATGAATTTAAGACATGTAAAATGGAAAAAAATCAATCTACATTCAAAATTTTATTTATACTCCACGCGTCCGATTTTCTATACTTTTTTCTCTATTTCTCAAAAACTAATTGTCACACATCTAAACAAGTAATACCATCATGCTGGAAAGTTTGTATTCTACAACACGGTATAACTTTTAATTTTCCAAAGTGTATTAAAAACAAGTTACAGCGGTGTGAAGTGTATATGACAAAGTCAAAAAGGAAAAATTAGCACACATGAACGTGAATATTTTGGTAAATATTTCGCTATCTATTCCTCATAAACCAGCAATGGTACAGCTATAGAAGTTATACTATTGTGTAGATAATTTTGTGTTCTACAAGAAAAGTTATAATAATACCCACAAATGATACACAAAACGTGTAAGATTGGCAAACTTCTCAAATACATCCAAAATTACACATGAACACCGGATGACTATAATTAATTCATTTTTCTACTATTTCTCAGGAACTATTTGTCACACATTAAAATCAATTATACCATCGTGCTAGAAATCTTGATTTTTACAATACGGTATAATTTGTAATTTTCCAAAGTATATCTGAAGTAAGTTACGGCGGTGTAAAGTCAAAAGGACATATTGCCAATCTGTCAGCTATTACGTGCACTTGCGATTACACAGGAATATACACTGATTTAATTTCACTGAAGTCCAATCAGAAAATTCCAAGCTCTTGTTTGAAGTGAGGAAAATGAAGAGAGAGGGAAAAATTCACAGTGTATGTACTGATCTCGGTCAGATCAAAATTCGGATCTCAGAAAATGCCCGAGCTGTGTACGTCCACTCCATGGAAGATGTTATTCGACAGACAGGTCCATCTGGTGAGCTGCCATCTGAACATTCTACCCAGCTGCCAGCTCGCTCCAACTCAGCAACTGCACGGCAATGTGCTGGCCGAAGCAATAACCTTCAAAAATCACGAAAATACGCTGTGCGAGGCAACAAGGTACTATGAAAATACAGCAATGCCAAGTGAATGCCGACAAACGGAGGTGTTTTGGTGAGCCATGTTTTTTGTTGTTGTTGTTGTGAAGGCTTGCCGTGTTAATTGTAAAGCCAATTCAATTCAATTTATTCATTCAGTTCAATCTACCACATTCCACACAATTCCTCCCGCTTGTTAAATCGATAACGCCAAAACAGTTTAAATTACACTACACATAAATCAACAACTCCCGTGCTAAACATCACAACGGCACCTCTTAATAATACTAATTACAGCAACACTTGTTTATTTTTGTCTTTTTCGCATTGTGTATCTTAGAATGCACGCTTTCATAAATGGATTAATGTTCAACTTCCATTATCAGTATTTTCATTTTCAATGAAGTCAGTCTTATCAATGTTGGTTGAATGATAAAATCACGTTTTATCTCAATTCATAATCAGCAATTTTGTCTTGCCGTTACACTTTTTCATGATGTACCAATGTTAATTTCACCCTGTACATAGCTCAAGATATGATCGGTGTAAAAGATGATCAGCACTTTCTCCACCAGGAAGAGTTTTTCAATAACATGCAAACAAACTGTGATGAGTACACAGAAGCGGAATTTAATTCTTCTTTCACCAATGACAACTTACTGAAAATGCTGCATGTCAACGCTCGAAGTCTAAAGAAAAATTTCTGCCAATTGACGACTACCTTGGAGATTATAGAGCACAAATTTGATGTCATAGGAATCTCAGAAACGTGGTTCAACCAAGGTTTGAGCATCGACTACTTCAAACTGGATAATTATGATATGTTCTGTACATCACGTGAGCACAAAAGAGGTGGCGGTGTTCTTCTTTACGTCAGGTCTAGCTTAAAATCTTCCAAAATTATCGCTAAATCCAATGTAGTTGAAGACGTATGTGAAATAATAACAGTGGAAGTCACGCTCAACAACAATCAAATGTTATTTTCATGTATTTACAAATCTCCGAATTCATCAATTGACGTATTTGTGGATGATCTCAGCAATCTGTTGGACATTAACAACAATAAAACTTGGTTTGTCATGGGTGATTTCAATATCAATATGTTACAGACAGAATTGCAGCAAACAGGAAAAATACTAGATACCGTCTATAGTCACGGTTTCAGACCGCTGATCAATGTTCCAACACGTATAGACAAAAGGTCAACTACTCTGATATATAACATTTTCACCAATGATATCAACACACAAATACACAGTGGTACTATTATAAGTGACATCAGTGATCACCTGCCAGTGTTCGCAATAACAACATACAAAAACAACACACCTGAGAGTGAAGACTCGTCGTACTCAAGACAAATAACGGACTCGGCTAAGATCAATTTTGTAAATGACCTCCAGGAGCTCAGCTGGGATGTTATTTACACAAATGATGCAGAATCTAGTTTTAATAATTTTCTTGAAATATTTGTCGCACTTGTCGATATACACTTTCCATACAAGATGAAAAACGCTCAGCGTCGTAAAAAGAAGAGTTGGCTGACAAAAGGTTTGGTAATATCATGTTTACAAAAAAATACCTTATATAAAAAATATCAAAGGGAGAAAACACCGGAGAGTGAAATCATTTACAAAAACTACAGAAATAAGCTGAATAATTTATTAAGGATGCAAAAAAGACATTACTATAGGAATTTAATGAACGAGAACAAAAATAACATCAGAGGAACTTGGATGATTTTGAACGAAGCAATTCGAAGAAAACCCAAGAGTAGGGTCATTCTACGGGAAATTGCATTCAATAATACAAAGATCACAAACACATATGGTATATGCAATACACTGAACAGTTACTTTGCAAACATTGGATCCAACTTGGCCAAACAAATTGAAAACTCATCCATTCAAAATTCCTGTGTTAAAAACAAAACATCATCGAATTTTAGTAAGTCTTTTTTCATGCGACCAAAAATTTAATTTTGAAATATCTCGTATAATCAAATGTTTAAAAAACAAATATTCGTTTGATATATTCGGTCTCAACATGCAGATGATCAAATTAGCAAGTACATTCATAATTCATCCGTTAGAGTATATTTTCAACCTATCACTCTCATCAGGCAAATTTCCATCACAAATGAAAATTGCTAAGGTGATCCCATTGCACAAGAGTGGAGATACAAATGTGTGTGCAAATTACAGGCTAATTTCACTGCTACCCCAGTTCTCCAAACTATTAGAAAAATTAATTCACATCAGAATCAGTGAGTACATAAATAAATATAATCTTATAGATAAAAATCAATACGGTTTTCGCCCAGGTAAAAATACGTCACACGCCATTCTAGACTTGACCGAGGAGATCTCCAAGCAAGTTGACAGAAAACTGTGTTCCATTGGTGTTTTCATCGACCTTAAAAAGGCCTTCGATACTTTAGACCATACTATCCTGCTGAATAAATTAACTATGTACGGCATTAGAGGCATTTCACTTTCACTATTTAGAGATTACCTGTGCGATAGATCCCAAATAGTCTCATTAAACAACGTATATTCCGAAAAAGAAACAGTAAAATACGGAGTACCGCAAGGATCTATTCTGGGGCCAACGTTGTTTCTTCTATATGTAAACGACATGTTTAAAGCAGTTACCTCCGGTAAGCTAGTAGTGTTTGCCGACGATACCAACCTAGTTTGCTCTGGCGCTACGGTGAAAGAAGCCTTCGAAACTGCAAATAGTGAATTAAGGGCTCTAAATGACTGGCTTATACAAAACAAACTGTCGTTAAACACCGAAAAAACCAAATTTGTATTGTTCTCGTCTCCAAGACTCAATGTTGATCCGGACGGCGAAATTATTATCAATAATACCAGAATATCCAGAGTCGAAACAATACATTTTCTTGGCGTGACATTCGATAGCAAGATATGCTGGAAAGATCACATCAATTGCACAGCAAGAAAAGTATCAAAAGCTGCATTCATTCTTGGTAAAGCGAGACATTTACTTCAAAGAGAAGAAAGTTTAATGCTTTACAATGCCCTGGTTAAACCATATCTTGAATATGCTTGCGAAATATGGGGCCACACATGCAAATCATACATGAACAGATTAGAGGTCTTGCAAAAACGAATAGTTAGAATCATATACAACTTACCACGAAACACACCATGCAAACCACTTTTAACCAGAGGAAAAATATTGAATATTTCAGGTCTTATACACTTCAAAACATGTACATTAATGTACAAAGTTTTTTATAAAAAATTGCACAAAAATCTACAGATTTGTTTTGAAACAAATCCTCGTCGTCCCGACCTGTTCCTAGTTCAACACAGAAGAACATACGCCAGAAATCAAGCTTTGACCATAAACGGTGTGAAGCTGTGGAATGAATTGGTGAAGAACAAAGAAATAATTCTGAGTGACACGACGTCTATTAAAAAATTCACAACATGCCTATTCAACACCATTCTCTTAAAATATATGTAAATAACAAAGCCCAATGTTGACTCAATTGCCTGGTGGAGATTGCCGATCTTCTTATGATCTCATTATGAAAATGAGCTCTTGCTGAACTGTAAATTTAAGGTACAGCAAGCAACGCGTCTATTACTTGCCACTGTACATTTCCAACTGAACTAAACGGTATATATATGTTTTTTTCATTTTCTTCTTTTATTTTATTTGTTCTTGCTTTTTTCAAGGGATATAAGCCTTTATGGCTTCCCCCGACACATGAAAATATGTTGGTTGGTGTTATTATATGTTTACTGTGTCGTTTTGAAATACAATAAAATACAATACAAATAATTTATTTTTATGTATAACAATTAGTTACTGAGAAATAGTAGAAAAATGAATAAATTTTAGTCGCCCGGTGTTCAAGTGTGATTTTGGATGTATTTGAGAATTTTGCCAATTTTACACGTTTTTTGTATCATTTGTGGGTATAAATTATGGCTTATCTTGTAGAACACAAAATTTTCTACACAGTAGTATATTCCTGTGTAATCGCAAGTGCGCATAATAGCTGTCAAATTGGCAGCATGACATTTTGATTGTACACCGCTGTAACTTCCTTCAGATACACTTTGAAAAACAAAAAATTATACTGTATTGTAGAAAACAAACTTTTTAGCACGATGGTATAATTTATTTTAATGTGTGACATACAGTTCTTGAGAAATAGATAGAAAAATGAATAAATTTTAGTCACCCGGTGTTCAAGTGTAATTTTGGATGTATTTGAGAATTTTGGCAATTTTACACGTTTTTTGTATCATTTGTGGGTACAAATTATAACTTCTCTTGTAGAACACAAAATCATCTACACAATAGTATAATTTTCATAGCTGTACCACTAGTGGTTTATGAGGAATAGATAGCGAAATATTGACCAAAATATTCATGTTTTTTGTGCTAATTTTGCCTTTTTGACTTTGTCATTTACACTTCACACCGCCGTAACTTTTTTGTAATACACTTTGGAAGATTAAAAATTATACCGTGTTGTAGAAAACAAAATTAACAGCATGATGGTATTATTTATTTGGATGTGTAATAATTAGTTTTTGAGAAATGGAGAAAAAAGTATAGAAAATCGGACGCGTGGAGTTTAAATAAAATTTTGAATGTATACTGAATTTTTTTCCATTTTACATGTTTTATATTCAATTTTTGGTATAAATTAAAATTCTTTGAGTAGAACAGAAAATGTTCTACACAGTGGTATAATTTGTATAGTCGTACCATTGCTGGTTTAGGAGTGGTCTTCAGAAAATTGACCAAAATTTTCGCATTTTTTAGGGTTCATTTTGTCTTTTGACCGCTATAATCTTTTTTGGGTGTTATTTTTAAAATTTGAAATTTAGCATATCGTGTAGACAAGAAAATTTTCAACATGATGGTATAAAGTTTTAGCGAGTATGCCAATTGATGGCCGAGTAGCAGCGATAGAAAATGGACCAAGGAGGGTGGGACAAACACACACACACACACACACACACACACACACACACACACACACACACACACACACACACACACACACACACACACACACACACACACACACACACACACACACACACACACAGAGGATCTCTTTTATATATATAGATGTATATAAATGTATATGAATGTATGTATATGAATTTTTCGGCAGTTAATATTATACTGGTAAAAATATAATAGTACTTGTGCAAATGATGTTGGGGAATTATGTCAAGTTATAAATATATATTGGAAATATTCTGATGAAAATGTTTCATTTTTCAATATTTTTCACTATGTCGTGTTTGAGTTCTGAATATTTCCGTACGACGGGCAGGCTTAAATATGATGCTATTTGAGGGAAATATTGAGTCCAAATATATAAAAAATATTCACCTATATACTTTTCTATTAGATAAGACTTTTAATGGGGTGACTTTTTTCTTTATAATTTGTATCTCTTCTATTTTTAATTGAATATTAATTTTATTCTATTAATTGCTCCGCACAACTGGCGGGTTTCAATGCTAGATAGTGATGTTAAGTTATCAATATATTTTGGAAACATTATGATGAAAAAGTGTAGTCATTGTTCATTGTTTCGTGTCTGAGTTCTGAATTATTCAGCACGGCGGGCAGGTTTAAATATGAGGCGGTGTAGGCAAACTAATATAAACATATATATTAAAATATATAAATTTAGACTTTGTTATGGGTTCACTCCACTTTTCTTTAATTCATATTCCTTTTCTCTTATGAATTGAATACAAATTGAATAGTATGAATTGTTCCGCACAACGGGCGGGTTTTAATGCTAGTATAGATATAGATGTAATACTGCTGGTGGAATGGTAGTCACCGGTCACCTCATGATTTCGATTACGATACATGTTTCATGAATACGATTGTTTTTGTATCAACTCCAAGGAAAATTTGCGGCAAATTTGCGTCTTCCAGATATATTTACATTTGTAATACTGCACTTTGTGTTTTGGTTTTCCTGCTGTGTTTTTTATTCCGCTCACAGCCCCTGATCTTATGTTTGTGCTAATCGTGCTTGTATGTGACGTGCGCCAGTGTTCATATTTGTCTGTTCATGTCTTTGTAGTTGTTGTAGTTGTTGTAGTTGTTGTTGTTGTTGTTTTTTTTTTTGTTTTTTTTTAGCACAAAATAATTCGGTGTTTATCTTCCCTGTTATATTTTTGTCCTTGCTAGCTCTTGTTTTCTTCTTTCTGAGCTCCCGTTTTGATGTAATTATTATCTTGTATATCTATATTTCATGTTTATCGCGCCTTTGTTGATTAGTGCGCTATATCAAATACACGCTTGTTGTTGTTGTTGTTGTATAACCAAATTTGTATGGAAATTTTTCACAAATATTAGATAGAGCTAGCTGGGTCAAAACTGCACCTGGGAGGTGAAATATTGTCTGCAACAGTGAGTGAACTATAGGATAAAGCAATATTGAGAGCTCAGTGTTTCATGTATGAAAGTGTTAGTATAATCTATCTTTTGTTATATCTTCTAATGTATCTTGTGTTGTATGTTGTGTTGTAATATATTAAGCGTGTTTTGTGCTTGTATTCTATTAGCGATTGGAGGTGACCGAGTTTGAGTCGAGCAGGATATCAATCAGGCAAATCATTCTATATTGCGGGTTCCATTTTCGGGTTCGGGAGGTACAAAAAAGTTGTTGAAGCCGTTATTATATACCCATTTTCTGCATGTGTTACTGAAAAGTTGATGAGTTTTTCGGCGGTGTAGGCAAGGTGCTGGTTGACTCAACTGAGTGGGGCGTCACAATATCATGCCCAGGTTTGCTTGTTCATATCTCATATCATGGGGGTTCCGCGGATCTGAACTGCCTAGGGCCCCGCGAAGTCTTAATCCGGCCCTGCTTTTATCATTGCACACTATATGAACAGAATTCCCACCATAATTCATTCACCAGCCATATCACCTATACCACCTTCGTCGAATGTGCTTGGCACCATTCATCGATAAATGTATACACAGCAGCATTTTCAATACCACCCATCAATTCCGACACTATACTATCCAAATTCAATCACATAGATTCCTTACCAAAATGCCTCTCCAAAATCACATAGATGCCTTTACCAAAATTTTGTCAATATATCCACGAATGGCTCACAAGACCCCACAAGAAAAGAGTCAGGAGCTGCACTGTACGTACAGCAACACAACCAAATTCAAACGTGGAAATGTCATCGTTTTGCCTCGGTTACTCATGCCGAGCTTTTCGCCATTCATCAAGCTCTCCAGTACATTTATAACCATCTGCCACCGTGAGAAAATGTCGTCATTTACACCGACTCGAAATCATGTCTCGACCTCACCAACCAGCCACAGCCGAAAAATCATCAAGGTCAAATCAACATCATACATAGACATATTTCTATATTGAATGAGTCATCCTGCCGAATACATCTCCAGTGGATACCGTCACATGCAGGCATCATCGGCAACGAGATAGCCGACAACGCAGCAAAGAAAGCCTGTCATTCTGCAGACAATTTCTCCGAAACTCTCTCGTGGGAAGACCTCAGTGACGCCGTAGCACATTTCATCAACACAGAGTGGTGGCAACACCTGCAGCAACTGCTCTCACAAGATTCATCGACGACACAGCGTGTTATCAACTCCATTCGGCAGCTGGCCAAATGCACTAATCGGCATCTCGATGTATCACTCTTCCGACTCCGATCTGGACATACCAAACTCAACCAGCATATGACTCGTCTCAAGCTCATCACGAATGCAGCATGCCCGCACTGCGCAGAAGACGAGACTGTCGATCACGTACTTCTTCAGTGTTGTAAGTACGCTGACAGCCAGCAGCTGCTCCTCATGACCAATCTTCAACCACGTGGTATACAAAACATCACTACTCCAATTCTGCTTGGTGGCACCAATATGAGCCCTGGCATGCATCTCTTCATGCGACGACATGTGTGCATTTTTCTTCAAGAAACTGGTCTGATCAACCGCATCTGATACATTCTCCATAGAATACTCAAAGGCCGATCGATTTCCGAGTAAAAATCGTGTTGCATTCATCAAGAAACAACAAGACACACACACACACACACGTGCACACAGTAAACTATAGACAATCACAGAACAACTGATTTGGGCTATCAATGTCATTGGTGGGGTCTGTAATGATGCGGATTTATTATATAAATAACGCTCTAGAAAATGGACCAAGGAGGGTTTGACAGACAGACACACACACACACACACACACACAGAGAGGATCTCTTATATATATATATATATATATATATACTAGCATTTAAACCCGCCCGTTGTGCGGAGCAATTCATTGAAATATTGCAAATTAAAAACAAATAAGGCAAACTCATAAAAACCTTAATCAATTAAAAAGTCTAAATTTCATTATTTTTAATTTTATTTTTTCAAAATATTTTCACTCAACCCGCCTCATATTTAAACCCGCCCGACGTGAGGAATAATTCAGAACTCGAACACCATCCGTTCTGGTTCTTGAAGTCAAATCCATTAGTTTTGTATATGAATTCATTCTACACGTTGAAATTGAACGTTTTATTGATGCCCGCGGGACATTATTTCATAAAAATGAGCCATCGCTTCGTTTGCGTTTGAAGCCCCTGATCATTGAACCAGCGAACCATGAACCAGCGCAATTATGTCACCTCATATTCAAGCAAACATACACAGACAGACAGATAATTTCTTCTTTATGTATATATATAGCATTAAAACCGCATTAAAACCCGCCCGTTGTGCGGAACAATTCATAAAAATATTGCAAATTAAAAATAAATAAGGCAAACTCATGAAGACCTTAATCAATTAAAAAGTCTAAATTTCATTATTTTTAATTTTATTTTGACAAAATATTTTCACTCAACCCGCCTCATATTTAAACCCGCCCGACGTGAGGAAAAATTCAGAACTCGAACACCATCCGTTCTGGTTCTTGAAGTCAAATCCATTAGTTTTGTATATGAATTCATTCTATACGGTGAAATTGAACGTTTTATTGCTGCCCGCGGGACATTTTTATTTCATAAAAATGAGCCATCGCTTCGTTTGCGTTTGAAGCCCCTGATAATTGAACCAGCGAACCATGAGCCAGAGCAATTATGTCACCTCATATTCAAGAATACATACACAGACAGACAGATAATTTCTTCTTTATGTATATATATAGCATTAAAACCCGCCAGTTGTGCGGAGCAATTCATAACATGAAATTCATATTCAATTCATAAAAAATATGGAAAAATAAAAATGAAATAGGGTACACTCATAAAAATATTAATCAATTGAAAATTATAAGTTTAATTATTTTTATTTCGACACAATATTTCCCCTCAGTCCGCCTGAGTCATTTTTAAACCCGCCCGTCGTGCTGAATAATTCAGAACTCGAACACGATCCGTTCTGCATCTTGAAGTCAAATCCATTGGTTTTGTGTATGGATTAATTCTACAGGGTAAATTGAACGTTCTATTGTCTATAGTTGCTGCCCGCGGAACATTTTTATTTTATAAAAAAAAAACTTTTTTTAAATGAACCATTTGAAAAAATGATCTAAAAACACTTTTTAAACCCACCCGTCGTGCGGAACAATTCATACAATAAAATTCATATCAAATCCATAAAATATAATGAATACAAATTGAAAAGCAAAAAATGTAACCTATAAATATCTTAACCAATAGAAAAGTCTAAATGTGAATATTTTTGTTCTTATTTTGACAAATATTATCCCTCAACCCGCCTGATATATAAATCTGCCCGTCGTGTGGTATAATTCAGAACACAAACACGAAACAAACAATGAAAGATGATGAAATCTTTTCATCAGACTGTTTCCAAACTATATTTATTACTTAACATCATTCCCCAATATCATTTGCTTAAGTACTATTTCACTTTTACCGCTATAATATTTATTGTTAAAATTTATATATTTTCCGCTATCATTAAAACCCTATATAACCTGAGTCAAACCTACCCAACCCAACCCAACCATTCAATCTTGACCGCTCTCAGCCTAGTCTGAGGTGATTTAACTTATTAGTTTGTGATCACAAAATATACTGATGCGATCATAATTTGTAATCAGAAGACTGAGATTATCTACCCCAGGGGTCCCAAACACGCGGCCCACCAATACTTTTCTCTCAACCCGCCAATATAGTATCGGGACCAAACTGTAAGGTAGCTAAATTCACATTTGTTGCATAATGCGATATAATTTTACACCATTATCATATTATCTCATAATTCCCGGTTAATGCTTCCACTAATGCATCATATTCATACAGTTGTTATTTTTTGGATTACATCGATAATGCAGCCCTTGATATTACAGCCGATATTATATTATGCAATCTATATTCTGCTACGTATTATTCCTAATACATATATCATCAGATCGCAAAATATATTTAAAGGTTCACATCATTCTCCAAAATCATTTGCTTAAGAGCTATTCTACTTTTATCGCTAGAATATTTACTGCTAGCAAAATATCATATACCTCGCTGTCATTTAAACCCACTCTTTATGGATACATTTAATTCGCCCGTCGTGCGGAACAGTTCATAAAATATAATTAATATTCAATTCATAAAAAATTAGTGCAAATTGAAAAAGAAAAACAAACCCACAGGAAAGTTATAGCTAATCTAAAAGTCTAAATGTGAAATTTATGTTTCAATTTAGAAAACATGTTTTTCCACAACACTATCAAAACAATGCAACCTTCTGTCATCTCTATAATTCCAGGTTAATGCTTCCGCTAAAACAGCATAAGTTGGCATTACATGATATTGCAACCCATATCCTTATGCAACTTATGCTTATGCAACTTGAAATTAAACCAATTAAATTACACAGTTAAATTCAGTAGTTTACTTTGTTCCCAATAGCATTTTACCCGCCCGTCGTGCGGAACGTTATTGAGGACAATAAAGCCTTTATATTCAGTAGAGTGTAGCATTAATTAAACTATACGCAATAAAACCACACCATCCATGCTTGGAGATAATATGATGCATTCTTAATTGTGATTGGGCTTCAGTGAAATTTTATCGGTGTATATTCCTGTGTAATCGCAAGTGCGCATAATAGCTGTCAAATTGGCAATATGTCCTTTTGACTTTACACCGCCGTAACTTCCTTCAGATACCCTTTGGAAAATTACAAATTATACCGTATTGTAGAAGAAAAGATTTCTAGAACGATGGTATGATTTATTTTTATGTGTAACAAATAGTTACTGAGAAATAGTAGAAAAATGAATTAATTTTAGTCGCCCGGTGTTCAAGTGTAATTTTGGATGTATTTGAGAATTTTGCCAATTTTACACGTTTTTTGTATCATTTGTGGGTATAAATTATAGCTTATCTTGTAGAACACAAAATTCTCTACACAGTAGTATATTCCTGTGTAATCGCAAGTGCGTAAATTGTGATTGGACTTCAGTGAAATTTAATCAGTGTATATTCATGTGTAATCGCAAGTACGCATAATAGCTGTCAAATTGGCAACATGACATTTTGACTTTACACCGGCGTAACTTCCTTCAGATACACTTTGGAAAATTAATAATTATACCGTACTGTAGGAAACAAAATTTCTAGCACGATGGTATAATTAATTTTAATGTATGACAAATAGTTCCTGAGAAATGGGTATAAAAATGAATAAATTGTAGTCACCCGGTGTTCAAGTGTAATTTTGGATGTATTTGAGAATTTTGCCAATTTTACACGTTTTTTGTATCATTTGTGGGTATAAATTACACCTTTTCTTGTAGAACACAAAATTCTCTACACAGTAGTATATTCCTGTGTAATCGCAAGTGCGCATAATAGCTGTCAAATTGGCAATATGTCCTTTTGACTTTACACCGCCGTCACTTCCTTCAGATACACTTTGGAAAATTAAGAATTATACTGCATTTAAAAAATACAATTTCCAGCACGATGATATAATTTATTTTAATGTGTGACAAATAGTTCCTGAGAAATAGGTAGAAAAATGAATTAATTTAGGCGCCCGGTGATCAAGTGTAATTTTGGATGTATTTGACAATTTTGCCAATTTTACACATTTTTTGTATCATTTGTGGGTATAAATTATAACTTTTCTTGTAGAACACAAAATTATCTACAGAATAGTATAATTTTTATAGCTGTACCATTGCTGGTTTATGAGGAATAGATAGGGGAATATTTACCAAAACATTCACGGTTTCCAGTGCTAATTTTGGATTTTTGACTTTGTCATTTTGACTTCACACCGCCGTAACTTTTTTTTAATACACTTTAGAAAATTAAAAATTATACCGTGTTGTAGCAAACAAAATTCCCAGCATGATGGTATTATTTATTTAGTTGTGTGATAATTAGTTTTTGATACATAGAGAAAAAAGTATAGAAAATCGGACGCGTGGAGTATAAATATAATTTTGAATATAGATTGAAATTTTGTCATGTTTACATCTTTTATGTTCTATTTTTGGATATGAATTATAACCTATCTTGTAGAAAAGAAAATTCTCTACACAGTGGTATAATTTGTTTGGCTGTACCATTTCTGGTTTATGAGGAGTAGATGGCAGAGCATTGACCAAAATTTTCGCATTTTTCAGGGTTCATTTTGTCTTTTCACCGCTATAACTTTTTTTGATTTCATTTTTGAAATTTAAAATTTAATCTAAAGTGTAGACAAGAAAATTTCCAACGTGATGGTATAAATTGTTAGCGGGTAGGCTGAGTGGTGGCCGAATAATAGCTGATAGAAAATGGACCAAGGAGGGTCGAACACACACACACACACACACACACACACAGACACACACACAGAGGATCTCTTTTATATATATAGATGTATATAAATGTATATGAATGTATGTATATGAATTTTTCGGCAGTTAATATTATACTGGTAAAAATATAATAGTACTTGTGCAAATGATGTTGGGGAATTATGTCAAGTTATAAATATATATTGGAAATATTCTGATGAAAATGTTTCATTTTTCAATATTTTTCACTATGTCGTGTTTGAGTTCTGAATATTTCCGTACGACGGGCAGGCTTAAATATGATGCTATTTGAGGGAAATATTGAGTCCAAATATATAAAAAATATTCACCTATATACTTTTCTATTAGATAAGACTTTTAATGGGGTGACTTTTTTCTTTATAATTTGTATCTCTTCTATTTTTAATTGAATATTAATTTTATTCTATTAATTGCTCCGCACAACTGGCGGGTTTCAATGCTAGATAGTGATGTTAAGTTATCAATATATTTTGGAAACATTATGATGAAAAAGTGTAGTCATTGTTCATTGTTTCGTGTCTGAGTTCTGAATTATTCAGCACGGCGGGCAGGTTTAAATATGAGGCGGTGTAGGCAAACTAATATAAACATATATATTAAAATATATAAATTTAGACTTTGTTATGGGTTCACTCCACTTTTCTTTAATTCATATTCCTTTTCTCTTATGAATTGAATACAAATTGAATAGTATGAATTGTTCCGCACAACGGGCGGGTTTTAATGCTAGTATAGATATAGATGTAATACTGCTGGTGGAATGGTAGTCACCGGTCACCTCATGATTTCGATTACGATACATGTTTCATGAATACGATTGTTTTTGTATCAACTCCAAGGAAAATTTGCGGCAAATTTGCGTCTTCCAGATATATTTACATTTGTAATACTGCACTTTGTGTTTTGGTTTTCCTGCTGTGTTTTTTATTCCGCTCACAGCCCCTGATCTTATGTTTGTGCTAATCGTGCTTGTATGTGACGTGCGCCAGTGTTCATATTTGTCTGTTCATGTCTTTGTAGTTGTTGTAGTTGTTGTAGTTGTTGTTGTTGTTGTTTTTTTTTTGTTTTTTTTTTTAGCACAAAATAATTCGGTGTTTATCTTCCCTGTTATATTTTTGTCCTTGCTAGCTCTTGTTTTCTTCTTTCTGAGCTCCCGTTTTGATGTAATTATTATCTTGTATATCTATATTTCATGTTTATCGCGCCTTTGTTGATTAGTGCGCTATATCAAATACACGCTTGTTGTTGTTGTTGTTGTATAACCAAATTTGTATGGAAATTTTTCACAAATATTAGATAGAGCTAGCTGGGTCAAAACTGCACCTGAGAGGTGAAATATTGTCTGCAACAGTGAGTGAACTATAGGATAAAGCAATATTGAGAGCTCAGTGTTTCATGTATGAAAGTGTTAGTATAATCTATCTTTTGTTATATCTTCTAATGTATCTTGTGTTGTATGTTGTGTTGTAATATATTAAGCGTGTTTTGTGCTTGTATTCTATTAGCGATTGGAGGTGACCGAGTTTGAGTCGAGCAGGATATCAATCAGGCAAATCATTCTATATTGCGGGTTCCATTTTCGGGTTCGGGAGGTACAAAAAAGTTGTTGAAGCCGTTATTATATACCCATTTTCTGCATGTGTTACTGAAAAGTTGATGAGTTTTTCGGCGGTGTAGGCAAGGTGCTGGTTGACTCAACTGAGTGGGGCGTCACAATATCATGCCCAGGTTTGCTTGTTCATATCTCATATCATGGGGGTTCCGCGGATCTGAACTGCCTAGGGCCCCGCGAAGTCTTAATCCGGCCCTGCTTTTATCATTGCACACTATATGAACAGAATTCCCACCATAATTCATTCACCAGCCATATCACCTATACCACCTTCGTCGAATGTGCTTGGCACCATTCATCGATAAATGTATACACAGCAGCATTTTCAATACCACCCATCAATTCCGACACTATACTATCCAAATTCAATCACATAGATTCCTTACCAAAATGCCTCTCCAAAATCACATAGATGCCTTTACCAAAATTTTGTCAATATATCCACGAATGGCTCACAAGACCCCACAAGAAAAGAGTCAGGAGCTGCACTGTACGTACAGCAACACAACCAAATTCAAACGTGGAAATGTCATCGTTTTGCCTCGGTTACTCATGCCGAGCTTTTCGCCATTCATCAAGCTCTCCAGTACATTTATAACCATCTGCCACCGTGAGAAAATGTCGTCATTTACACCGACTCGAAATCATGTCTCGACCTCACCAACCAGCCACAGCCGAAAAATCATCAAGGTCAAATCAACATCATACATAGACTTATTTCTATATTGAATGAGTCATCCTGCCGAATACATCTCCAGTGGATACCGTCACATGCAGGCATCATCGGCAACGAGATAGCCGACAACGCAGCAAAGAAAGCCTGTCATTCTGCAGACAATTTCTCCGAAACTCTCTCGTGGGAAGACCTCAGTGACGCCGTAGCACATTTCATCAACACAGAGTGGTGGCAACACCTGCAGCAACTGCTCTCACAAGATTCATCGACGACACAGCGTGTTATCAACTCCATTCGGCAGCTGGCCAAATGCACTAATCGGCATCTCGATGTATCACTCTTCCGACTCCGATCTGGACATACCAAACTCAACCAGCATATGACTCGTCTCAAGCTCATCACGAATGCAGCATGCCCGCACTGCGCAGAAGACGAGACTGTCGATCACGTACTTCTTCAGTGTTGTAAGTACGCTGACAGCCAGCAGCTGCTCCTCATGACCAAACTTCAACCACGTGGTATACAAAACATCACTACTCCAATTCTGCTTGGTGGCACCAATATGAGCCCTGGCATGCATCTCTTCATGCGACGACATGTGTGCATTTTTCTTCAAGAAACTGGTCTGATCAACCGCATCTGATACATTCTCCATAGAATACTCAAAGGCCGATCGATTTCCGAGTAAAAATCGTGTTGCATTCATCAAGAAACAACAAGACACACACACACACACACGTGCACACAGTAAACTATAGACAATCACAGAACAACTGATTTGGGCTATCAATGTCATTGGTGGGGTCTGTAATGATGCGGATTTATTATATAAATAACGCTCTAGAAAATGGACCAAGGAGGGTTTGACAGACAGACACACACACACACACACACACAGAGAGGATCTCTTATATATATATATATATACTAGCATTTAAACCCGCCCGTTGTGCGGAGCAATTCATTGAAATATTGCAAATTAAAAACAAATAAGGCAAACTCATAAAAACCTTAATCAATTAAAAAGTCTAAATTTCATTATTTTTAATTTTATTTTTTCAAAATATTTTCACTCAACCCGCCTCATATTTAAACCCGCCCGACGTGAGGAATAATTCAGAACTCGAACACCATCCGTTCTGGTTCTTGAAGTCAAATCCATTAGTTTTGTATATGAATTCATTCTACACGTTGAAATTGAACGTTTTATTGATGCCCGCGGGACATTATTTCATAAAAATGAGCCATCGCTTCGTTTGCGTT
Source organism: Sacculina carcini (assembly GCA_916048095.2). Classification (NCBI taxonomy): domain Eukaryota; kingdom Metazoa; phylum Arthropoda; class Thecostraca; family Sacculinidae; genus Sacculina; species Sacculina carcini. The sequence continues at coordinate 6,293,325 of OU696591.1, read as the reverse complement.
TGAAGCCCCTGATCATTGCACCAGCGAACCATGAACCAGCGCAATTATGTCACCTCATATTCAAGCATACATACACAGACAGACAGATAATTTCTTCTTTATGTATATATATAGCATTCAAACTCGCCCGTTGTGCGGAGCAATTCATAACATGAAATTCATATTCAATTCATAAAAAATATGGAAAAATAAAAATGAAATAGGGTACACTCATAAAAATATTTATCTATTGAAAATTACAAATTTAATTATTTTTATTTCGACAAAATATTTCCCCTCAGTCCGCCTGAGTCATTTTTAAACCCGCCCGTCGTGCTGAATAATTCAGAACTCGAACACGATCCGTTCTGGATCTTGAAGTCAAATCCATTGGTTTTGTGTATGGATTAATTCTACAGGGTAAATTGAACGTTCTATTGTCTATAGTTGCTGCCCGCGGAGCATTTTTATTAAAAAAAATACCTTTTTTCAAATGAACCATTTGAAAAAATGAGCTAAAAAATGGAAACACTTTTTTTAAACCCGCCCCTCGTGCGGAACAATAAAATTAAATACAATAAAATAACAATAATAACATACAATAAAATTCATATTTGAAGTCAAATCCATTGGTTTTGTGTATGGATTAATTATACAGGGGAAATTGAACGTTCTATTGTCTATAGTTGCTGACCGCGGAGCATTTTTATTTTAAAAAATATTACCTTTTTTTAAATAAACCATTTGAAAAAATGAACTAAAAAACACTTTTTTAAACCCGCCCGTCGTGCGGAACAATTCATACAATAAAATTCATATCAAATCCATAAAATATATTGAATACAAATTGAAAACCAAAAAATGTAACCTATAAATATCTTAACCAATAGAAAAGTCTAAATGTGAATATTTTTGTTCTTATTTTGACAAATATTATCCTTCAACCCGCCTGATATATAAATCTGCCCGTCGTTTGGTATAATTCAGAACACAAACACGAAACAAACAATGAAAGATGATGAAATCTTTTCATCAGAATGTTTCCAAACTATATTTATTACTTAAAATCATTCCCCAATATCATTTGCGCAAGTACTATTTTACTTTTACCGCTATGATATTTATTGCTAAAATTTATATATTTTCCGCTATCATACAACGACCAAATATAACCTGAGTCAAACCTACCCAACCCAACCCAACCATCCAATCTTGACCGCACTCAGCCTAGTCTGAGGTGATTTAACTTATTAGTTTGTGATCACAAAATATACTGGTGCGATCATAATTTGTAATCAGAAGACTGAGATTATCTACCCCAGGGGTCCCAAACACGCGGCCCACCAATACTTATCCCGCCAATATAGTACCCAATACTCAACCCGCCAATATAGTATCGGAACCAAACTGTAAGGCAGCTAAATTCACATTTGTTGCATAATGCGATATAATTATACACCATTATCATATTATCTCATGATTCCCGGTTAATGCTTCCACTAATGCATCATATTCCTACAGTTGTTATTTTTTGGATTACACCGATATTACAGCCCTTGATATTACAGCCGATATTATATTATGCAATCTATATTCTGCTACGTATTATTCTTAATACATATATCATCAGATCGCAAAATATATTTAAAGGTTCACATCATTCTCCAAAATCATTTGCTTAAGAGCTATTCTACTTTTATCGCTAGAATATTTACTGCTAGCAAAATATCATATACCTCGCTATCATTTAAACCCACTCTTTATAGATACATTTAAGCCCGCCCGTCGTGCTGAACAGTTCATAAAATATAATTAATATTCAATTCATAAAAAAATTAGTGAAAATTGAAAAAGAAAAACAAACCCATAGGAAAGTTTTAGCCAATATAAAAGTAGAAATGTGAAATTTATGTTTCAATTTAGAAAACATGTTTTTCCACAACCCACCTCTTATTTAAAGCTGCCCGTCGTGAGGAATAATTCAGAACTCAAACACGAAACAAACACAAAGAAAATGGATGAAAAACGACCAACAGAAAAATTCAAATTTGTAAATTCTTGTTTTAATTATTGACGATGTTTTTCCCTCAACACTGCTCAAATTCACACCCGTCCTTCGTGTGTAGTAATTCAGAAGTGTAACACTATCAAAACAATGAAACTTTCTGTCATCTCTATAATTCCAGATTTATGCGTCCGCTTAAACAGCATATTCATATAGTTGGCATTGCATGATATTACAACCCATATCCTTATGCAGCTTAAGCTTATGCAGCTTGAAATTAAACCAATTAAATTATACAGTAAAATTCAGTAGTTTACTTTGTTCCCAGTAGCATTTTACCCGCCCGTCGTGCGGAACGTTATTGAGGACAATAAAGCCTTTATATTCAGTATAGTGTAGCATTAATTAAACTGTACCCAATAAAACCACACCATCCATGCTTGGAGCTAATATGATGCATTCTTAATTGTGATTGGGCTTCAGTGAAATTTAATCGGTGTATATTCCTGTGTAATCGCAAGTGCGCATAATAGCTGTCAAATTGGTAATATGTGCTTTTGAATTTACACCGCCGTAACTTCCTTCAGATACACTTTGGAAAATTAAAAGTTATACCGTATTGTAGAAAACAAAATTTCTAGCACGATGCTATAATTAATTTTAATGTATGACAAACAGTTCCTGAGAAATGGGTAGAAAAATGAATTAATTTTAGTCATCCGGTGTTCAAGTGTAATTTTGGATGTATTTGAGAATTTTGCCAATTTTACAAAATTTTTGTATCATTTGTGGGTATAAATTAAACATTTTCTTGTAGAACACAAAATTCTCTACACAGTAGTATATTCCTGTGTAATCGCAAGTGCGCATAATAGCTGTCAAATTGGCAATATGTCCATTTGACTTTACACCGCCGTAACTTCCTTCAGATACACTTTGGAAAATTAAGAATTATACCGTATTGTAGAAAACAAACTTTCCAGCACAATGGTATAATTTATTTTTATGTGTAACAAATATTTCTTGAGAAATAGGTAGAAAAATGAATTACTTTTAGTCGCACGGTGTTCAAGTGTAATTTTGGACGTATTTGAGAAGTTTGCCACTTTTACACGTTTTTTGTATCATTTGTGGGTATAAATTATAGCGTTTCTTGTAGAACACAAAATTATCTACACAAGAGTATAATTTTTATAACTGTAACTCTGCTGGTTTAAGAGGAATAGATAGCGGAATATTGACCAAAATATTCGCGTTTTTCAGTGCCTTTTTGACTTTGTCATTTTGACTTCAAACCGCCGTAACTTTTTTTTAATACGCTCTGGAAAATTAAAATATATACCGTGCTGTAGAAAACAAAATTCCCAGCATGATGGTAATATTTATTTAGATGTGTGATGTTTAGTTGCTGAGAAATAGAGAAAAAAGTAAAAAAAATCGGACGCATCGAGCTTAAATATAATTTTGAATGTAGACTGAAATTTTGTCATTTTTACATATTTTATATTTAATTTTTGGATATTAATTATAGCCTATCGCGTAGAACAGAATATTCTATAGACAGTGGTATAATCTGTTTGGCTGTACCATTTCTGGTTTATGAGGAGTAGATGTAGGAATATTGACCAAAATTTTCGCATTTTTGAGGGTTCATTTTGTCTTTTCACCGCGATAACGTTTTTTGGTTTTATTTTTAAAATTTTAAATTTATCCTATCGTGTAGACAAGAAAATTTCCAGCGTAATGGTATAAATTGCTGGCGGGTACATTAAGTGGTTACCGAGTAGCAGCTTGCTGAATATGTGACCAAGGAGGGTGGGACAGATAAACACACAGACAGACAGACAGACAGACAGAGGATCTCTTTTATATATATAGATATATATATATATATATATATATATATAAGGAACATTTACATTAAAACACACTTTGTCACAAACAAACTCGAAAATTTCATTCACACAAATCTTTTGAGTTATGATATATGTGTATATGTTGCGTATGTATGTATATATGATGATGTTGTGAATGTGCATACATATGTAGTTAATCATGGGTGGCTTGGGTGTGTGTGTGCGAGCGTGTGAATTTTCATATTGTACTGAAAAACCTGATGATGTATATCTTGATGGATGAGCAATAAATGCAATTTACTTTACTTTACATACACGGTATGGTTGATGCTTCGTGTGTGTGTATGTGTCGGACTTTTAGAATCGCCTCTGTCACGTGCAGCGTGCGTGCTGCTGGCCGCTGCTTGTTTTCGCCCACTCGCGACGGCATATTCAGAAATATCCGGCTTGAACCGGCTGCAGTGTGTACGAGCTGGATATTGGGAGGCGGGTGTGTATCAGTGAGTGTGTGTGTGTGTGTGTGTGTGCGTGTGTGTGTGTGTGTGTGTGTCTGGTCTCCGTCACTTTCACTCTACAGAAACTTCTCTAATTTTTCTCTATGATTATATTCTCAAATCTACTCTATTATTATTATTAACGTTTATTTGTATAGCGCACATTAAAACACACGCGCGAAAAGAGAAATCTTGGTGCAAAAATATAAACAAATATGTAAGACACGCCGCTTAGGGAAAACAAACATGCGGACAATACACACACCCACAAGCACACACACTCACACAAACACACACACACACACACGCACACAAGCATACTCATGCACACACACCGCCAAATTGAAACATGGCAGTAAGAAAGAGCATACAAACAACAAGAAAACTTCTAGTAAATATATCACGCGAGACGGGTACGGTATGACAGCTCAGAGCGAAGCGTAAGGAGTAAGAGAGTGAGAGTCATCATCAAAAGATTTATCAAAGAGTGCGCAGAGAAGAGGAAAACGATGATAAGGATGTGGAGGAGATAACATGGGAGGGAAGAGAGTTGTACAAGCGTGGAGCATAGAAAGGGAAGGATATACTAGACCAGGTAGATTCATTGAGGGCTCTATCTGGTAATGATGTTCTACTTATACAAATAGACTTCTCTGCTGCATTTGACACTGTTAATCATCTGCTTCTTATTGATACTCTGTTAGATTTAGGCATTAGCGGCACAGCTCTCTCTTTCTTTCGCTCTTATCTTTGTGATGGACTTCAGTTTGTTTCTACCTCTGCTGATTCTTGTAGGTACGCTTGCCCACTAACTTGTGGTGTACCTCAAGGCTCTGTCTTAGGTCCTCTCCTCTTCAATATGTATCTTACCTCTGTAGGGAAAGTTCTTCGTCTTCACGATGTGTCCTTCCATATATTCGCTGACGATATTCAAATCCTTCTCTCGTCTGAGTCTATTTCTCACTCTTTAGTCAGTACCATCTTATCTGATATAGAAAGAAGGGCGTTCACTCGTCATCTCAAGCTTGGTGGGTGTGTATCAGTGTGTGTGTGTGTGTGTGTGTGTGTGTGTGTGTGTGTGTGTGTGTGTGTGTGTGTGTGTGTGTGCTTGTGTGTGTGTGTGTGTCTGTCTATGTGTGTGTGTGTGTGTGTGTCTGTCTGTGTGTGTGTGTGTGTGTGAGTGTTTGTCTGTGTGTGTCTGTCTGTGCTAGAAATTTTGTTTTCTACAATACGGTATAATTTGTAATTTTCCAAAGTGTATCTAAAGGAAGTTACGGCGGTGTAAAGTCAAAAGCACATATTACCAATTTGACAGCTATTATGCGCACTTGCGATTACACATGAATATACACTGATTTAATTTCACTGAAATCCAATCACAATTTACGCACTTGCGATTACACAGGAATACACTAAAGTGTAGAGAATTTTGTTTTCTACAAGATAAGGTATAATTTATACCCACAAATGATACAAAAAACGAGTAAAATTGGCAAAATTCTCAAATACATCCAAAATTAAACTTGAACACCAGGCGACTAAAATTAATTAATTTTTCTACTATTTCTCAGTAACTATTTGTTATACATAAAAACAAATTATACCATCGTGCTAGAAATCTTGTTTTCTACAATACGGTATAATTTGTAATTTTCCAAAGTGTATCTGAAGGAAGTTACGGCGGTGTAAATTCAAAAGGACATATTGCCAATTTGACAGCTATTATGCGCACTTGCGATTACACAGGAATATACTACTGTGTAGATAATTTTGAGTTCTACAAGATAAGCTATAATTTATACCCACAAATGATACGAATGAAACGAAACCAATTTGAAACCTCATTATTCCATATGTGCCCTAAAGTGACTACAACAAAAAACAGCTGACATATAATATATTCATGTAAAATAGGTGTTTTCTGTATATATATATATATGTGCTGTGTTTTTACACTACGCCACAAAAGGTTCTATTTTTAGACGCGGTGGCTTGGAAATACCTGGAAAAAACATCAAAACAACTGTGTGTGGAAGTCATGTGCTTGGCACGTGAATTTTGCAAACTGCAGCTGCACACATGTAGCGTAAATAGAGATGTATTCAATGAAGATGATGACGACAATGAAATGATAGCACTGAAATGCACTCTTGAAAACAAAACTTATAATAAACAATAAACACTTTGTGGCCTAGCACCAACCACAATTACAAATACACCACCAGCACACGAACACCACCAACACTCACAACGCTCAAAACCAGACTGCTTGTAGCTCGCTTCAGCCACACGCACAGGCGTCACAGGTCACAATGTCAAAGTACACCGACCAATCAGCACACAGTACTCGAGTCACGTGACAAGCCAAGTCACATGAACACGCATACGCACACGCAGACATATACACGCACATACACGGTAACTCGCATTCATGGAAAAGAGCAGGCACACCATTCGCGCACTTGAACATACACATACATACAGACATGCAAACACACCTACGCGGTTACACGATTTCATCACACTGTACATACACAATACGAATACCTATTACATGCCCCCATGGCGTTCACACCAATCAAATACAATACATAATCGAATCAATACAGCGGCAACAAAAACCTACACATGATACAGGCAATCAATAATTAAAGCTAGTGCATAACATAGTCACGGTGCCAGGCAGGAGCTCTTCTCTGTCGCGTAGGGCGGCTGTGACTCACCGATTCACTGGCTTCTGCAGTGCGTCTTGCCCACTAACTTGTGGTGTACCTCAATGCTCTGTCTTAGGTCCTCTCCTCTTCAATATGTATCTTACCTCTGTAGGGAAAGTACTTCGTCGTCACGATGTGTCCTTTCAAATATTCGCTGACGACATTCAAATCCTTCTCTCGTCTGAGTCTATTTCTCACTCTTCAGTCAGTACCATCCTATCTGATATTGAAAGATGGGCGTTCACTCGTCATCTCAAACTTAATCCTGATAAGACTAAGTATATTCTCTTTCCATCTTCTAATAGTACTACTTCTCTTAGTACACCTCTATCCTGCTCTGAACGTAGTCTTGGTATCATTCTCGATAGCTCTCTTTCTTTTGATTCACACATCTCTGACATTATCAGGTGCTGTAACTTTCAACTAAGGCGTATCTATTCCATTCGTAGATATATAACTATCTTTGCTGCCTTTAAGTTAGCCAACTCATTCATCTTTAGCAAAGTTCAATATTGCTGTTCTCTTCTACTATCTCTCAACCACCGCCAGCTTAGGGAACTTAAATCTATCATTAATAAGGCCTGTCAAATGATATTTAATCTTCATTCGGGCTCTCATGTTTCTTCTTCTTTACAAAAACTTGGGTTACTTCCCATTAAGGCTCTTGTTGAGTATCGTATTTGCTTAATTATTCATTCAGCTCTTCATCTTCGTAAGCCTGCGTATCTGTTTGACCTCCTCTCTTATAAAACCTCATCTCTTTCTCTTAGGACTTCTAACGATCCTTTTCTACTAGTTGAACCATCCTTTCCTTCTAGGCATTCTCACTACAGTCGTTGTTTCTCTATCTTAGGACCCCGTATCTACAATAGGCTATCTCCCTCAATACGCTCAATCAAATCTCTATCTCTTTTCAAAAAAACATAGTAAAAATTTCTTTCTCACTAAGTCTTATTACTGTCTTAATAATATTGCATATATTAGTACTGAATATAAGGTCTGATTGTTTCCTAATTCTGTCTTCTATGTGTATGTGCTTCATGCGTGTGTTTTCCGTTCTTGTGTCTGTATGTTTCTCCATTGTATGCTGTATGTGTGTTATGTTGAGCTTTGTTATCTGTGTTTGTGTGTCTGTTGTGTTGTTTTCTCTGTCTATTTGTTTGAGTGTATGTCTTTGTGTGTCTGATATGTTGTGTTTTCTGGTTTGTATTTGTGTGCCCATTGTGTTGTGATTTGTCAATCTGAGTGTATGACGTTGTATGCCTCCTGTGTTGTCATTTTGTGTTGTATTTTGTGTTGTTATCTGTGCTGTATGTCTGCTTTGCTATCTTATTCAATATGTTTGTGCCTGTGCGTGTGTGCGTGTGTGTGTGCGGTGGCTTGGAAATACCTGGAAAAAACATCAAAACAACTGTGTGTGGAAGTCATGTGCTTGGCACGTGAATTTTGCAAACTGCAGCTGCACACATGTGCCAAGCACATGACTTCCACACACAGTTGTTTTGATGTTTTCTCCAGGTATTTCCAAGCCACCGCGTCTAAAAATAGAATCTTTTGTGGCGTAGTGTAAAAACACAGCACATATATATACAGAAAACACCTACTTTACATGAATATATTATATGTCAGCTGTTTTTTGTTGTGGTCACTTTAGGGCACACATGGAATAATGAGGTTTCAAATTGGTTTCGTTTCTGGTGCTCAAAAAGGTATATACACACGTTAATTAATATAAAAATAAATATAAAAAACAACCAAGGTCGTGCTCGAAAATGTTTTTGCTCAAACACAAATTTTCATCGGCAAAGAGTTTTAGTAACAATTGCATCGCCAAATGGCTGCTGTAAATAATTGAGCGAAAACATTGTGATTAGCGCAGTTGATTTGTTCATGGCTTATCTAGAGAGGTCGAAATAAACTGTGCTGAATGAGGTCTTCAACGTTGGGTTGGGTGGGTATTTTTGGGGTAATTGGGTATTTTTGTGTAAGGGGGTATTTTTAGGTAACAATTACCTGCTAAATTACGTAACCAACCACTCACACAATTACCTAACCAATTACTCGCACAATTACCTGAGTAATGGCTTCAGCATGTGGGTCGAAAATGAGCTTATCGTTCATCATGACACCCAGGACGGTGAGATTAGATTCATCATTACACCCAGGACGGTGAGATTAGATTCATCATGACACCCAGGACGGTGAGATTACATTTATCATGACACCCAGGACGGTGAGATTAGATTCATCATGACACCCACGACACGAACCACGCAAATCGTCTGTACTATTTCACCGCCAATTTTATACTCGCACGAGCACAACTGCTTTCTGAGTGTAACGCTGAGCTTTCAACATTTGATTGAGTCAAGTCTCAATTCGCATTCACCGCAGCAGGTACAAAAACGGCCAATTAGACACTGTAGAATCTGGCCATCTGTAGCCATCTCGACACAATTAAGAATTGATGATATCGTCAGCGTAGAGTAGCGCCGAGTCTCCCAAGCTCACTGCTAGGTCATTGACGAGTATGTCAAACAGGAGCGGACTCAGTACGGACTCAGTATGGATCCCTCCGGCACTCGGCTGGTTACATCGGACCCCTGTGACGTTCTACCGTTGAGCAACACGTGCTGTTTGCGAGAAACGACAAACAGAAACGACTGCAGCATTTTCCAATTCGGCCCGAAGGTCCAAATTGATGATTTTTTTGCCCTGCACTGATTGCAAACTTTCTAAATGTCTGTTTGTATCCTATCTCCTCCTAAACCATTGGACCGATTTTGATGAAACTTGGTCCCTAGGGGTAAAATGGATGCAAAAAAGTCATAGGTTGGGTTTCGTTGACCTCCGAGGTCATTTTCAAGTTCATTGAGATCATTTGTGTCTGTTTACCATATATCCTCCTAAGCCACTGGACCGATTTTGATGAAACTTAGTCCCTAGCGGTAAAATGGATGCAGGAAGGTCATAGGCTAGGTTTTGATGACCTCCGAGGTCATTTTCAAGGTCATTGAGGTCATTTGTGTCTGTTTGCCCAATCTCCTCCTAAGCCACTGGACCGATTTTGATGTAACTTAGTCCCTAGCGGTAAAATGGATGCAAGAAGGTCATAGGCTAGGTTTTGATGACCTCCGAGGTCATTTTCAAGGTCATTGAGGTCATTTGTGTCTGTTTACCCAATCTCCTTCTGAACCACTGGACCGATTTTGATGAAACTTGGTCCCTAGGGGTAAAATGGATGCAAGAAGGTCATAGGCTCGGTTTTATTTAACTCTGAGGTCATTTTTAAGGTCATTGAGGTCATTTGTGTCTGTTTACCCTATCTCCTCCTATACCCTATCTCCGGAATTTTTTTTGTCTACACTGTAGGTTAAATTTTTAATATTAAAAATAAAACCAAAAAAAGTTTGAGCGGTGAAAAGACAAAATGAAGCCTGAAAAATGGGAAAATTTTGGTCAATTTTCTGAAGACTACTCTTCCTAAACCAGCAATGGTACAACTATAAAATTATACCACTGTGTAGAAAATTTTTTGTTCCACTCAACAAACCATAATTTATACCCAAAAACGAATTTAACACATGTAAAATGGAAAAAAATCAATCTACATTCAAAATTATATTTATACTCCACGCGTCCGATTTTCTATACTTTTTTCTCTATTTCTCAAAAACTAATTATCACACATCTAAATAAATAATACCATCATGCTGGAAAGTTTGTGTTCTATAACACGGTATAATTGTTAACTTTCCAAAGTGTATTAAAACCAAGTTACAGCGGTGTGAAGTGTAAATGACAAAGTCAAAAAGGCAACATTAGCACACATGAACGTGAATATTTTGGTCAATATTTCGCTATCTATTCCTCATAAACCAGCGATGGTACAGCTATAAAAATTATACTATTGTGTAGATAATTTTTTGTTCTACAAGAAAAGTTATAATTTATACCCACAAATGACACAAAAAACGTGTAAAAGTGGCAAACTTCTCAAATACATCCAAAATTACACATGAACACCGGATGACTAAAATTAATTCATTTTTCTACTATTTCTCAGAAACTATTTGTCAGACATTAAAATCAATTATACCATCGTGCTAGAAATCCTGATTTCTACAATACGGTATAATTTGTAATTTTCCAAAGTATATCTGAAGTAAGTTACGGCTGTGTAAAGTCAAAATGTCATGTTGCCAAATTTGACAGCTATTATGCGCACTTGCGATTACACATGAATATACACTGATTTAATTTCACTGAAGTCCAATCACAATTTACGCACTTGCGATTACACAGAAATATACTACTGTGTAGATAATTTTGTGTTCTACAAGAAAAGTTATAATTTATACCCACAAATGATACAAAAACGTGTAAAAGTGGCAAAATTCTCAAATACATCCCAAATTACACTTGAACACCAGGTGACTTACAGGTGACTCACTGTACGTACAGCAACACAACCAAATTCAAACGTGGAAATTTCATCGTTTTGCCTCGGTTACTCATGTCGAGCTTTTCGCCATTCATCAAGCTCTCCAGTACATTCATAACCATCTGCCACCGTGAGAAAATGTCGTCATTTACACCGACTCGAAATCATGTCTCGACCTCACCAACCAGCCACAGCCGAAAAATCATCAAGGTCAAATCAACATCATACATAGACTTATTTCTATATTGAATGAGTCATCCTGCCGAATACATCTCCAGTGGATACCGTCACATGCAGTCATCATCGGCAACGAGATAGCCGACAACGCAGCAAAGAAAGCCTGTCATTCTGCAGACAATTTCTCGGAAACTGTCTCGTGGGAAGACCTCAGTGACGCCGTAGCACATTTCATCAACACAGAGTGGCGGCAACACCTGCAGCAACTGCTCTCACAAGATTCATCGTCGACACAGCGTGTTACCAACTGCATTCGGCAGCTGACCAAATGCACTAATCGACATCTCGATGTATCACTCTTCCGACTCCGATCTGGACATACCAAACTCAACCAGCATATGACGCGTCTCAAGCTCATCACGAATGCAGCATGCCCGCACTGCGCAGAAGACGAGACTGTCGATCACGTACTTCCTCAGTGTTGCAAGTACGCTGACGGCCGGCAGCTGCTCCTCATGACCAAACTTCAAAGACGTGGTATACAAAACATCATTATTTCAATGCTGCTTGGTGGCACCAATATGAGCCCTGACATGCATCTCTTCATGCGACGACATTTGTGCATTTTTCTTCAAGAAACTGGTCTGATCAACCGCATCTGATACATTCTCCATAGAATACTCAAAGACCGATCGATTTCCGAGTAAAAATCGTGTTGCCCTCATCAAGAAACAACAGCAACACACACACACACACACACACACGTACACACAGTAAACCATAGACAATCACAGAACAACTGATTTGGGCTATCGATGTCATTGGTGGGGTCTAGAATGATACCGATTTTTATATATAAATAACGCTCTTCCTACGAGCAAATTTTTAAAACGTTTCATTGTATCAGTGAATTTACCAGCATGACATTTAGTTGAAAGTTGGCAAAAATATCTTAGATTAAATAAAGTTCAATAACAATTGAAATTGTCTACGAATAGCATGTGTGTGTTTTCGTGTTGAAGCACGTTTGTGTGGCTGTTCAGCACAGAAGTTGTACGACGCACGCCTTGGTCCCGGCTGCATCGCTTGTTTTGGGCGTTTTGTTTTGAGTCGTTGTTTTTTGCAGTCTGCAGCAAACGCTGCAGGGCGGCGGCTCATGCAGACCATGTTTGTGCAGTGCGCTGTCCACGTGCTGGCGGATTAGCACACAGGGTGCACAGGCAAACAGAGGAAGTTCAAAGACGCTTTCCCTAAATCCGTGGATCCCAACAGTGGTCCAGTGGACCCCTTGGGGGTCTATTGGACCCCTTGAGTGACTATTTAAAAACATTTATGTTTTTACATGTAACAACGAACATAAAGGAATTAGTTTACGAGCAAGATTTATAAGAATTGTTTTTTTAAATCACATAGCATAATTCTTTTCGACCTTATTACATGCAAAAATTGTCTTATAAAGAATGTCCTTGGTGTTTTTTAAACAACTAGGAAGGCAATGACGTCATTCGCGGGAACGTATCTCATTCGTTCGTTTCCAAAACATGAAATATAAAAAACAAGATTTCTGCATATATTTATAACTCAGAGTCTTTCTTAAAATAAATAACAGCCTTTTTCACCTTCTCAGAAAAGAGACCTTCTTCCAATAAAACTTATTTATCAAAATAAGTGTGAGACATAGAGAAAGAAATGACGTCACTCTCGAGGGAACGCTTCTGATAGTCTGTGTCTGTCTGTGTGAATGAGTGTGTCTGAGTCTCATCATTGTATTGTCTGAGTTAAATCATTGTATTACGACTTGTTTGATCGCTATGACCATGTCAAAAATAAAATATAATTGTACTTCGCAGATGGCTTCAACGTCCAAGAAGAGGAAGTGGAACGAAACCTACCAGCAGTATGGCTTCACCAAGTTCTCGCGGGACGGACTGGACGCGGCTCAATGCTTCTACTGCTCCACTGTCTTGGCCAACTGCTCCCTAAAACCGGCGAAGTTGTCGCGCCACCAGAGCAATCTACACCCGAATATTGAGCTGACCGAGGAGGACTTTGAAGCCAAGAGGAAACGCTTTGATAAGCAAGGTACTATGCCTACTTACGGATTCCAACCCGAATCCAAGCCTATGGTTCAAGCCAGCTTCGAAGTTGCCCTGAAGATCGCGGAGAGGAAGAAGGCGCATACGATCGGCGAAGAGCTCATCAAACCATGCGCGGAGATCATGGTTCGCAATGTTCTCGGAGACAAGGCCAAGCGGGAGATCTCAAAGATCTCACTCTCCAATAACACCGTACGGCGGAGGATTGACGTCATGGCGGCCGACGTGTGCAACCAAGTTTGCCAAGAGATCCGGGCCAGTGCATTTCGGGCAAGTCTTCAACTCGACGAGTCTACCGACATAGCGAACCAAAGTCAGCTGATCGCCTTTGTCCGCTACGAAAAGGAGAATAAGGTGAAGCAGGAGTTCCTTTTCTGTGAGCTCCTGACTACCACAACGACGGCGGAGGTGGTCAAGAAGCTTGTTGATTACTTTTTCGAGAAGAATGGGCTGTCGTGGATGCAGTTCCAGCACATTTGCACTGATGGAGCGCCAGCCATGATCGGTGTTCGGACAGGATTCATTACCCTCGTGAAGAGTAAGTGGCCTCACATCTCCAATTCTCACTGCTCTCTTCACCGACACGCTCTCGCTTCGAAGACGATGCCTCCTGAGCTGATGTCTGTGCTCGACTCCGTGATCAGCTCCATCAACTTCATCCGAGGGCGCGCCAAGAACCACCGGTTCTTCGGAATGATGGCACAGGAAATAGGCTCAACCCATACGAGCCTCCTCTACCACACTCAGGTTCGCTGGCTCTCGAGGGGAAAGAGCCTGGCCAAGGTCTTTAAAATGCACACGGAAGTGGATATCTTCCTTCGCGAGATGGAAACCAGAGGAGATCATCGCCACGAAAACTACAAAAACCCGGAGTTTCTGATGAAGCTGGCGTACTTGGCAGACATTTTCGGCACCTTGAACGAAGTAAATGTCACTCTCCAGGGCCGTGAGGCGTCTGTATCGGACGTGAAGGACAAACTCGCCGGATTGGGGGCTCGAATTGCCCTCTGGATTCGGAGACTGCACCGAGGGAACGTCGCTGCCTTTCCATTGCTGGATGCCTTCCTCCTCGACAAACAACTTGACCTCCCTGATGATTTGAAGGAGTCCATCGCTGCGCATCTCGAAAGGCTCACGAGTGAGCTCAAGGTTTACTTCGACGGCGTCGAACCGGCCTACTACCCATGGTACAAAGACCCATTCGGAGTGGTAGTGGACGACGAAATGGAGGAGGCAAAGTAGCTGCTCATGCTCCGAGAATCAGCAGTGGCCAAGGCCGAATTCCTAAAGTTAAGCCTCAGCGAATTCTGGCTACAACCGCAGGCCATCTATCCACGTCTTTGCAACAAGTCAGCGGAGATGTTTCTCCCGTTTCCTACGACGTACTTGTGTGAAACAGGGTTTTCAGTGATGTTCGATCTGAAGCAAAATAAAAGAAATCGACTTGAAATGAGTAGTGATATGAGACTCGCATGTTCTGAGACCAAACCAAACATATTAACACAACATAACATAACATAACATAACAAACATATCATTTTTGTCCGCCTCGTAGCCGAGTGGCTAAGACGCACGCTCTGTGCACGAGAGTTCCAGGGTTCGATTCCCTGGTGAGGTGAAACGTTTGGGCTCGTTTCTGAAAAGGTAGCCCAATTTTCGCACTGCGGGTTTTGTGTGCGCGCAGCCGTGCAGTTTCTGTGCTGGCGGTGACTGCAAAACCCATGCGGCTGGACCTGCGGTGTGCCAGCCGGGGCCGTGAGGCTTTGCCTATGCATAAATTCACGCGAACATTAGCCTTTCCATTGCTGTGTTCAAATGAGTAAATTTATATATTTATATAAACATATTAAAACTGGTCGCGGACTGCAAAGAGCAGGTCTCGCATTGAAATTGAAATTCGCGTTTTTGACAAAATTGAGGCGGGGTCCACGGAAAGTGCCCGAAGACCGTTAGGTGTCCACGAGCCGAATCCAGTTGAGAACCACTGCCCTAAATCATCTTGATTGATTTGACTTTTAAGCATTGCCCTTCTGTTCTCATTTGCAAATAGTGCTTTGCTTCGTGCATGGGCCGTTTAATTTTCCAAGCCTAAAGGATTGATTATGACTTAGACAGGAATTTTACGCTGGCCGTTTTCGACATACTGACATACTCTGCTTGAGGCAAAAACGTCATCTCAACCATGTCCAAATGGATTATATTGTCGTGACAGTCAGCCGTTTCTCAATAAACACTCATAATGTGAAACAGCACAGATTACTTTTTCCAGTTGACATTCAATCCTCGTTCAGTGCATGTAATGGTGTGCCCGCTGAAATATCCTAAAGTTGTTTGTCATTGATCTCAGTGAGCGTACAAGCTTGGGTCTAATCAGTGTATGTTTCCAATGGCCAATTGAAATGTTTGTGGTTGAAAATGGTGCTTGGGACCAAAGTACCGATACTTGATTAAAAATCAACCATGCAATATTTTGAGTACACAATTCCGCCAAGTGTTTGGATACAGATGCAGCCAATGGAGTTCTTCATCATGATCAGAAGCACAACAAAGTAAAAGTCAGGAGTATTTGGCAGAAATATTGATGAGTATCTGAGCGTTTTCCGACGACTCGCATTCACAAAGGTACCGACAAATCAGCAGATGCAGTGCACAATTGGAACAATGAGCGCTTTAACAGATCATTCATGCAATCCTATAATCTACAATCTTAAGACATCTCACCGAATCTCGCCATTTCATCAACGTGATATTACGGTGAGCTATGCTTGAACACCAAGTGTTGTCCCACGTGAGCAATGGGCCGATGGTTAGTGCAAGAATGGCGCAGAAGGAGAGAATCATTCAGACATAATTCGACTCGAAGCAATATGAAGTGGCAGATGAGCATTTCTTTCACAGTAGGTGCGCTTCCAGAGTTGGCTCGTACATGGAATCAAGAGGCAAGGCTTCATAGCTTTCATCAAATGTCATTGTCAAGTCACCAGGACAATTAGGAAAAGCGTGCAGCAGCTCGAAACTTCTAGAAAACGACAAAAAGAGGAACAGAGTACCGACTGAGGCCGAAGTTTGTGTTTGCAAACATCCTGGAAAACGATGCCAGCTACAGCCGTACAATAGCAAGATTCTACGTTGATTATAATAACCTTCATCATTTCATTCAACAGATCAATTATTTGCAAATATATAAGTACAAACACTGCAAAGCCCCTGATCTATACCATTGAGTCCGCACAGTTAGGTCACCTCATATTCAAGCATACACACACAGACAGATAGATCATTTCATTTATATTTATATAAATACTGGCATTAAAACACGCCCGCTGTGCGGAGCAATTAATAAAATGAAATTCGTATTTAATTTATACAAATATGGCAAATTTAAAAGGAAAAAAGGTAAACTCATACATTTTTTATCAATTGGAGTCAAAATTAAGTAATTTTTATTTCAATTTCAACAAAATACTTCCCCTCAGCCCTCTTCATATTCAAACCCGCCCGTCGTGCTGAATAATTCAGAACTCGAACACGATCCGTTCTGGATCTTGAAGTCAAATCCGGTAGTTTTGTATATGAATTCATTCTACACGGTGAAATTGAACGTCCTATTGTCTATAGTTGCTGCCCGCGGGACATTTTCATTTCATAAACATCCATCGTTTCGTTTTGCATTGGGGCGTTTCCGTGCTAGCTCGCTGTGGTTTGTGCAGCGCAATGTGTGCTGACAGGCCCACTGTCTTCATGGTTGTTTACTGTAGCTTTTGGAACTTGTGTGTGTGTGTGTGCATGTGTGTGTGTGTGTGTGTTTGTGTGTTTCGTGTACGCACACACACTACACAGCAGACAATATGCGACATAACTTATTCTTTCTTATAATGTTTTATCACACCTTGTCAGACTCACAGACTTACCTCGAAAGTGGGCTCACCAATAATGCTACTGAGAAATCTCTCACAAGCTAGAATTTACACTCGTCCGTCGTGCGGAACACTTCATAAAATAATATTCATTGTGATTGTGAGTCTACGGAGTTGGTCGACGGGTCCCCCTGCGCCGCCTCGAAGCTCCAAAACACCAGATTGTATATAATTGTATATTGCAACGAAGATAAATCGTTAACCTGGAAAATCAAAATTAACACATGGAAAATAAACACATTATAATATGATATATCGAATACAACTTCAACGAACGAATTATAACGAATACAACTTACACATGACAGTCCACATACAGCCAAACTTATAGGCATATCCAATGGAAAACTGACCTCGATTGGCTCCTTGACACACAATCCAGAAAAGTATGAGAACTGACGCTCAAACAAATTGCTTAACGCATCCAAATAGCACCGTTCTCATTCACCAAACCAAAGTTCCAAAGAATACCAAACTCACGTTTCTGCTTCCAACCACAATTGTCGCCACACGCGGTTATATGGAAACACTTTTAGCATGAACCTATCATAGAGTAAATTCACTTTTATATATTTATTTTAGAGATAAATAAATTTCAGCCATACTTAAAACATGACAAACTAAAAATACACTTTCAGCGACAGCTACATTCATATTCAATTTATAAATTAAAAAGGAATACAAATAAAACAATATGTGAACCCATAATATGTCTCACCTATAAACCAATAGCAAAGTCTAAATGTGAATATCTTCATTTTTATTTTCACAAAATATTTTCCCTCAAATAGCCTCAAATAGACCCAAAGAGTTAAGTTAGACCCAAGAGACTCATAGTTAGCCCGTACGCAATAAAATCACACCAATAATTCTTGGAGCTAATGTTCACACACAGGTAGAGTAAAAATTTACAAATTTCGATTTTGCTATTGGTTAAGCTTTTGACTGTACTTATTCATTTATACCTTTGAGCGCATCGAAGGCTGCAAAATACTGTGCGTCAGATTTTGAAATAGATGACACATCTGCCCGACTGTCGCTCATGTAAGGCTCCCTGACGACATACCGATTTAGGCGCGTCAGATCGATGCAAAGACGAATTTTGTCGCAATGTTTTTTTTGGTGTCACGACTATTGGGGCACACCAGTCCGACATTTCAGTCGTTGGAGTGATTACGCCGCTCCGTACGACAGTGTCAATTTCATCTTTAAGTTTGTTTCTTAGAGCGAACGATATCCTTCTGGGTGATTTAACGCAGAAAGGCTTGGCGTCTTCACGAAGAGCAATTTAGAATTTTTCACCCGAAAGTGGTCTGATGATTCCGTCAAAAACTTGAGGAAAACACTGCATTATGTCATCTGCATCGCTTGCTGGATGTGAGACCATCGCCTTTGAAGGTTCACTAGTGACGGGATGTACCTTTACAGTACCACTAGCGTCGATCCCGGACACTATTTGTCTTGGGTACTGTTCATGGAAGAAATGAAATGCACGCGAGGTGCGCCATGATAGAATGAGTCCTTGAACTCCAGGCAGACCATGAAAGACTTTTCGTGCGTTGTGTTGCCCGCAAGAGACGTTTCCTAAAAATGTTCCCAGAGTCTCAACTGCTGATTGATCGTCCAACTTCGCACGATTATGAGCCTAAGCTGGAGTCAAATCAGCTGATGTCATGCTCAGTCGATGCAGTATATCGAGTCCAGCTACTGAAATATCAGCCCCGGAATCCGGGAGTGCCGATACTTTGATGGTCTTGTCGGTTTTCAGCGTCACTGTCACCCGTGGTGCATGTTCAGTCGTCGTGCTGGCTATGATGCTCGTGACTTGCATCTGTGAGACGCTTTGCGATTGTGTCCTTGAACGCCGGCGACACACTTCTGAAAATGTCCTTTTTTCTTGCTAAATTTGCATGGGCCTGTCGAGCGGGACACTGCCACCTCAACAACGTTGCTATCAAGAGGCATTTCAATTCGGCACATGACAGAAAAATCACACGTCAAGACATCGTCGAAGGAACACAGGTTTTGGCCCGCGAAAACGACGCACGGCGATTGCGCATGTTAGAGGCGGTATATATAACCCAACTGAAGCCGACGCTGATAATACAGCTCGAAGAAAACGGTATTCTGCCAACTCACCGAACCCCCCCGTTGGAGCGAACCTCGACGAACCCCTGCGATAGCCAGCCAACACCACTTTCAAACCTACCAGACAATGACACCTAGGAGTGACACCTGGTTAATGACATAAAGGTTTAATGGTTTAATGCCTAAGTGGCAGCTGCTACACGGGAAGAAGCCGAAGCTTATGAACACACAGGTGTGCCCCGTGCAGCTCGCTGCCACCGCAGAACCGACCCTCTCCACGCTATGGCGCCACAAGGACGTAAGACGTATTAGAGAGGGCCACCTCCCCAGAATGCATGGCACAACTCATGACTGATATCTGGTACCATCATTTTCTGCTGGGTGGACAGGGTTAAAGGTTAAAGGTTAAATGCCTAAGCGGCAGCTGCTACACGGGAAGAAACCGAAGCTTATGAACACACAGGCGTGCCCCGTGCAGCTCGCTGCCACCGCAGAACCGACCCTCTCCACGCTATGGCGCCACAAGGACGTAAGACGTATTAGAGAGGGCCACCTCCCCAGAATGCATGGCACAACTCATGACTGATATCTGGTACCATCATTTTCTGCTGGGTGGACAGGGGCTGTGGGATTGTAGAATTCGCCCAATGAAATTCTGCTCCGCCGGGTTTCGAACCACGGACCTCCCGCTTGTGAGGCGGGTGTGCTAACACTGCACTGTGCCTGTGAATAATTATTAAAATAATTAAATAGCCTGTGAATTATTGTTTGAATGTTGTAGTGATTGTATGATGGTATTTGCGTTGTTATTGTGTTCTCATGTGATTTGTGTCTGATGATGGAGTCTGGTGACTCCGAAACGTTAAGTAATATAGGGAACTTGTAGAGTTGTCTGAATAGAAGCGATCAGAAATTGGCTAGAGACATGGAATCGACCAAAAATAAAATTGCTAAATGTGAAATAGCAATCCAGTTTATTCTCGTTTGCAAACGCGAAAATTTACTGCCTGGCTACACCAACATCATATCTATATATATATATATATATATATATATACAAGAGATCCTCTGTGTGTGTGTGTGTCTGTGTGTGTGTGTGTGTGTGTGTGTGTGTGTGTGTGTGTGTGTGTGTGTCTGCCTGTCCTACCCTTCTTGGTCCATTTTCTATCAGCTGCTACTCAATCATCACTAGGTGTACCCACTAAAAATTTATACATCATTTGGGAAATTTTCTTGTTTACACTTTAGGTTAAATATTTAACTTAAAAAATGTAATAAAAAAGTTATAGCGGTAAAAAGACAAAATCAACCCTGAAAAATGCGAAAATTTTGGTCAATATTCTGCAGATTACTCTTCCTAAACCAGCAATTGTACAACTATACAAATTATACCATTGTGTAGAAAATTTTCTGTTCTACTCAATAAATTAAAATTTATACCCAAAAATTAAATATTAAACATATAAAATGGAAAAAAATTCAATCTACATTAAAAATTATATTTAAACTTCACGCGTCCGATTTTCTATACGTTTTTCTCTATTTCTCAAAAACTAATTATCACACATCTAAATAAATAATACTATCATGCTGGGAATTTTGTTTTCTACAACACGGTATAATTTTTAATTTTCCAAAGTGTATTAAAAAAAGTTACGGCGGTGTGAATTGTAAATCACAAAGTCAAAAACGCAAAATTAGCACAAAAAACGTGAATATTTTGGTCAATATTCCGCTATCTATTCCTCATAAACCAGTAATGGTACAGCTATAAAAAGTATACTATTGTGTAGATGTTTTTGTGTTCTACAAGAAAAGGTATAAGCTATACCCACAAATGATACACTGATTTAATTTCACTGAAGTCCAATCACAATTTACGCACTTGCGATTACACAGGAATATACTACTGCGTAGATAATTTTGTGTTCTACAAGATAAGCTATAATTTATACCCACAAATGATACAAAAACGTGTAAAATTGGCAAAATTCTCAAATACATCCAAAATTACACTTGAACATCGGGCGACTAAAATTAATTCACTTTTCTACTATTTCTCAGTAACTATTTGTTATACATAAAAATAAATTATACCATCGTAATGGAAATCTTTTTTCTACAATACGGTATAATTTGTAATGAGGGGATGGAGACCACTTTGCACATGCTCTCGGTGGAATATTTCCCAATTACCGCTCATATTTCTCCAAGCGTGCTGCTGTATCAACACAATTGTACTCGTTTGTATGTGCGTGTGTGCTCTTGGGCGTTTGCGTTGGCGCTCATGTGTGTGTGTGTGTGTGTGTGTGTGTGTGTGTGTGTGTGTGTGTGTGTGTGTCAGTGGGATAGTGTAAGCCGATGTGATAGGTTGTGTGATTGTGTGTGTGTTTCTTATTTGATTTTCGAACTTTAATTCAGAGTTAAATGACTGTTTGTATGTTCTTCTAAAGGTTAAATGTTCCTATCGCCATTTGTCTGTGCATTACCGCTGCTTGTAAGGTGCAAGTGAAGCAGAAATTAACACTGCGACATTACAACAGTGAAATTGACAGGATATTTATGATCGGGGTATTATTGCAAGCAGGAGCTTGGTTCTGCTCAATGTTCACCCCTGCAAGCTGACATTGTGTGAACAAATACACAATATGTGTGATGAGGGACAAGAAGAATTATATTGTCCGAAATCTCGCGCTAATTCCACGTTTTCCTCATCTTCTTTGCCTCGTCAATCAAATCCTGTGTTTGCACCTTGTTCTCGATCAATGCTGTTTGATCACGTGCTTCCGTCTGCTGCGATATCGGCCAGGAAGAGGTTCTCAGAGCATTATCACCATTGTGTTTCCCATCAACACCAGCATCAAGATGATGAACATCTCTCAGACATCACAAAGTACTCGCATCAACACTCATTCCTGCACATGCCGCAGGAGTGTTTGCTGAAGACGAGCAGAGGAGGAGAATGTTGTGTGCTGGATCTAACTCCTCCACCTCCTCCACCAGTTCCTCCACTAGTTCCTCCACTAGTTCCTCCACCTCCTTCACGTGTCAGACAAGTTCTCCTTCGCTTGCTGTACTACCTGCGCTCAAAACCCGACCAAGTAAGACACTTCGATAATAATAAAAAATCATAATAAAGGGTAATTAATATAGGTATTTCTTGAATATATAACAAAAATATATATGAAAAACAAAATATATATATGTGTATATGAAAATGTGCCAGGAAAATTGATATAAATTACAGGCAATATGAAATATATGTATAAATATTATATTTCTTATCTTGAACATAGCATGGTTTATTAGAAGCTTCTTTTGTGGAAAAATTTGCTAGAAATATACTCTGATATTTGTTGACTTCATTTAGTAATACAGATGTGTACACGTATATATAAGTACACACATACTGACACACACACACACGCACATACACACACACACACACTGACACACAAACACACACTGACACACATACATACACACACACACATACACACAAACATACACA
This sequence comes from Sacculina carcini, assembly GCA_916048095.2. Classification (NCBI taxonomy): domain Eukaryota; kingdom Metazoa; phylum Arthropoda; class Thecostraca; family Sacculinidae; genus Sacculina; species Sacculina carcini. The sequence continues at coordinate 6,270,044 of OU696591.1, read as the reverse complement.
CACACGGTTTTTCACAAATGCGTGTGTTTTGTTTGGTTGTTAATGATGGTTAATGTGTATTAATTTGTGTTAATGTGTGTTAATGTGTGTAAATATGTGTTATTGTGTGTTAATATGTGTTAATGTGTATTAATGTGTGTTAATATGTGTCATTATGTGTTAATGTGTGTTAATGTGTGTAAATATGTGTTATTTTGTGTTAATATGTGTTAATGTGTATTAATGTGTGTTAATGTGTATTAATGTGTGTTAATGTGTGTTAATGTGTGTTAATGTGTATTAATGTGTATTAATGTGTGTTAAGGTGTGCTAATGTGTATTAATGTGTGTTAATGTGTGTTAATGTGTGTTAATGTGTATTAATGTGTATTAATGTGTGTTAAGGTGTGCTAATGTGTGTTAATGTGTATTAATGTGTATTAATGTGTGTTAATTTGTGTTAATGTATGTTTATGTCTGTTAATGTTTGTTTGTGTAAATGTGCCGTGCTGCAATATCAACACACTTGTGGAATAAGCAATTGCAGAATTATCTCTACAATTGCGTCAATTATAATTCTATCTATCTTTCTACCTTTTTTCTATGTTTTTCTATCTATGTTTCTATCATTTGCTATCTATATTTCTATCTTATCTATCTATCTTTCTATCTTATCTATCTTCCTATCTCATCCATCTTTCTATCTCTCAAGTCTTTTTCTATATTTTCTTTTCCCACACACACACACACACACGCACACACATGCTTGCAATCTGGGGCCATTTCGCGCACTTATGGTCTTAAGCGAAAAGGAGATAACATGAAACTCAACTTACAAGCAAGAATCAATGAACTAATTGCTTCTCTCCCATTCGCTAATGCCTCTTTCTATCTCTCTGTCTGTCTTTGTGTGTGTGTGTGTGTGTGTGTGTGTGTGTGTATGTATGTATGAGTGTATATATGTGTGTATGTGTGTGTGTATGTCTGTGTGTTCGACTGGGCAAAATACAGAAATTTCCTGAAATTGTATGCATCCCATTGTATTAAATGCGTAACCGACTTCCATCAAATAACCAATTAGACCAAATAGCAATAGGAACCAATTGGGAACCGGTTCCGTTTGAATATTGTTACAATTTGTGTCTGTGTGTGTGTTTGATGAGTGAGATACCTTAAATTATATCGGTGTAATTTTATGCTTTCATCAACATAATCTAGGCAATTAACACACACACACTCATTTGCATACACACATATAAGCATACATACATGCATACATACAGACATACACACCTGCACTCATAGATATATACACACACACACTCATTAATACAGACAGACACTCAAACTGTAGTGCTTATGCATTTGTGAAGCGATAACACACACACACACACCGACATACATACACACACAGACAGACAGACAGACATACATACACATATACAGAGCCATTTGTCAGAATTTGAGCAGCAAATGCATTATGAAGAGCTGGAATGATTAATGTTCTCAGAGTATAAGCGAGAAGTGTAGTGGTAATGTTACCACGTGGTATGCGAGCTGGTATATCACGAGCTAGCTATTCTACGCTCATACACTAGAGTATGTATGAAGTCTATACCTAACATTTAGCCAATATGCGTATGAGTAAGTTATACTTCGAATACTTCTAACTTTGTGTTAAAAATATATAATAATATTGATTCATTTTAATAATAATAATATTAAAATTATTTGTATATAATTCATTGAGCACTAATTTTGTGAAAAAATACTAATATTCCCCTTCATGTGTAATTATATAATTTAATCTTAAATATTTCAATCTCGTGCATTGAATATTGGCGTTATTTGATGGAGTTTTATTTTAGCGCGCGCGTGTGTGTGTTTGTGTTTGTGAGGCTTTCATTGCTTGTAAATAATAAATAACAACAGATGGACTTATCTCCCTCCCTCTCTATCACACGTATCATCCACTCTATCTCTCTTTCTCTCTCTCTGCTATTCTTTCTGTTTATTTTCTGTGCATTCCAGCACACACACACACACACACATAAACACACATATATATACACACACACACATACACATATACACACACATACTTGCACTATCAAGCACTACCACATTGAATTCACCACATAATGTTTATGTGTTTATGTGTGTGATTGTGTGTGCATGTGTGTGTATGTATGTGTGTGTGTGTGAGAACAGTGCTCCAGCAAGTGTTGCACAAGACTGTGGAAGCAATCACAAAGTGAAGACATTGTTGAAGACCAAGACGTAACCATTCTTCCGTCAGCTCGAGTTGAAGTCACGTCAGATGTATTTGACCATCACGTCGCAACCAAACACAGTATGTTTGTATGTGTGTGTGTGTGTGTGTGTGTGTGTGTGTGTGTGTGTGTGTGTGTTTTACTTGTTGGGAATATTACATACCCTTGATCAGTGGTTCTCAAACTTTCTCACTGCTAGAACTTCTTTCACAAATCCACAGTCAGTTCTGGCACCCCCCATGGATTCTTGATAGCTATACGAAAATATAAAAATACAAACGACGAAATAACAATTTATATATTTAATATTCATTCATGCAAATCCCATAAGATGATTTAGGAGGATTTGAAAATAAATCCGTCCTTTCCTATCATTCAAGTGTTTATTTACGTTTTTCAACAAACTATTGCACACATTTGTACTTTATTGGTATAATTCACAGTGTATTGAAACTTATTGTTTTGTGTATGTATAAAAATTAGGCAGACTGAACGTTTTTCATCATGTGAAATAACTGTGGATATGAAGCACTCCATGAATAATATGAAGTAGAATTTTGTATTAAAATATGGGCTTAATGACAGGATCTATGGGATGTATGTCATTGTGTGTTTGTTATGTGTTTTTGTGTGTGTTTGTGTGTTATATATGGCAGCTGTCGTTGACACAACTTCACTCAATCCTTCAACAGCGTCATGCACTGGCAGCAGAGGTGTGGTGTGTGTGGCGGTGTTGCTATTGTGTGTCCTGATGGCGGTCACAATGCTGCTTCTCATGTCGCCTCACTGGAAGTGGCCTGTGTGGCAGCCACACTTTCTGTCATCATCGTCATCAGTGGAGGAAGCAGGAGTAGGTGTTCATGATGATGATGATGATGTAGCATCTGTGATCCTGCTGGATAGTGAAACAGTAAACAGTCGCACTCTGCTAAACTCCGTCACTCGGGTCATAGACGGGTAAGCAGCACTCTCTCACAAGAACGCTCTATACTCTCTTTATCTCTCTATCTCACAAGAGTACACTATACTCTCTCACTCCCTATCTCACAAGAGTGCACCATACTCTCTCACACTCACTCACGTGAGTATAATTAACTCATTCACTATCACTCAATCATAACAGTTCAATAATATCTCTCATTCTCTCATAAGAGTGTAATTAACTCGCCTCACTCTTAGGAGTATCGTATACTCACTGAAGAACACTATATAAACAAACTTGTTCAATATCATTCCTCTTCTTTCTTTCATCATCTTATTCTCCATTTAAGAGCACATCGGTGTGTGTGTCAGTGTGTTAATTAGGGAGCCATAAGAACACATACACTGACACACACACACACACACACACATAAGGCTTCATTTGATGACAGTTTCGCTAGTATCATAAGCTTAGCCTATCTATCTATCTCTCGCTCTCTCTTGTTCAAGTTTATTCTATTTGCCCGCCTATTTATGTCTGTATTGCCCACAATAACTCACATACAGACACACAGACAGTGCCTATGTGTGTATGTGTGTGCGTGTGTGTATATTTATATATTTGCAATGTAATATAATGTAATGTGTATTGTGTATTTATGTGTGCATCGATATTTTCTAATGTAATGTAATTTTATGTAATTTAATTTGATGTAATGGTGTGTAATGCAATCTAATGTATGTAATGTAATGTAATTTAATATATTATAATGGTATATGATGTAATTTAATGTATTGTATGTGTGTAAGTGTGTCAGTCACAATGTAATGTAATTTACTGTTATGTAATACAATACAATGCCAAATAATGTAATTTCAAATAACTTAAAATAGTGTAAAGCAATGTAAAATAATGTAAAATAATATAATGTGATGTAATGTATTACATGCGTGTGAATGTGTCAGTTACAATGTAATTTAATGTAATGTGTGTGAATGTGTCAGTCACAATGTAATATAATGTAATATATTACATGTGTGTAAATGTGTCAGTCACAATATAATGTAATGTAATGTATTACATGTGTGTGAATGTGTTAGACACAACGATTTGCCGTGGAATATTCGCAAGTTTGTACAGAACGAACTGAAAACGTTCAATTTTGACAGTGACCTGCGTCACGTGACCCCGTGGAACTCGAGCCGATGGTCACACACTGACCTGCCTCGCCTCAGGCAAGGTCATGTCGGGGCCCAGGTGTGTATGTTTGTATGTTTGTGTGTATGTTTGGCTGTGTGTTTGTGCTCAAGACAAGTATATTGAAAAATAAGTCCTTTAATATTGAACACGGCATTGAATAACACATACTATCCATGTTCTTACACTTTCATACACTTAACACACAAATAACACACAAATAACACACACACACACATACACATTGTAATTGTGCCCACACTATAGTGTAGTGTTGAATTCAACGGGAGGTTGGCTCAGCTACAATGCACATGTTTTTTATGTGAAATTCCCTGCCAATCTTCTGTTTTGCTATTATAATTCCTGCACGAATTTATCGCGCCAAATATTCAGACAAACCTTTACATTATACATTAAATGTATTTTTCTAAGTATTTAATGCATTTCGCCATTTTCTGAATTACAGAGATATGTATATAATACACCATTCTCTGTAATTCAGAGAGATATATATATATATATAATACACCATTCTTTATAGTGAAATTCAGAGACTAGTCCTTGCTTCCTGAAAATACAGAGATCCAGATGGCGCTGGTGTAGTCTGGGGCTCAATTGGTGCAACTGCCCACTTTATCAGCATCAATGACACCTGAGCAAACACACTCGCATGCAATACGAACACGTATGCATGTGTGTGTGTGTGTGTGTCGGTGTGTCAGTGTGATTGAGTGTCGAACGGCTTGATGTAGTGTTTGAGCAGAAATGATCAATCAATCTTGCGCTGTATCAAAATTGATTGGCACAACATGAATTGAGCTCTCTATTGAAAATGACCTCGGGCAATATTTCAATGCGGTTTTTGTCGCCAGTAAACCCGCGTCTCGTAACCTCGTTGTCAACATATTGGGAATATTATTACAAACTTATTGAATATAAACTGATTTTTAACCGTAAATCAACTGTAAGCGGCTATCAAAAACCAGCTGTCAAACAAAGCCAAATTATAATTACATTGTAAAAATATTTCTCACAAATATGCCGTTTTAAGCGAAAAAAAGATAAAATGACATTTTTACTGAAAATATTGTTCAAATATATAATTCTATAGATTGCGCCCGGAATTTATATATTCTGTTAATAATTGTAATAGCACAGATCACGGATTCAACATGTTATGATATACTCAAACACTGCATAAATGTACAGCAATGTTCCTGATAGATTTTCAAGTCGAGATACCATGTGAGTAGCACGGTGTTATAACTCTAGTTAACTACCTCATTTGTCCTGCGGTCAGGGATAAGAATACTGCCGCCGTACCCGCTGCGTGTAGTGTAAGAGGCGACTAAAAGCGGACCCTCTGCTTCTTCCCTTCATGTACTGCCATGTCCGATGGATGAGCGATAATCCAACAGGCACCCCCCTTGGATAACTGCAGCTGTCTTCTGTCCTATCCTTCTACCCGAAATATAAAAAACTACCGTATGTGTTGTTGCGGTGGTTTATTTGTTGTAATTCAATCGATCCAAGCTAGGTTCACGTGCCATTGGTCTTTTGGTACTGTAGAATTATGCATACGTGTATTTCATATATAAATTAATGGGAAATTATTCAACGCAAATTGTTAAAATGGTGTCTGTACTGTCAAGCTCAAATGGATTGAACGAATTCAACGTGAAGTGGAATTTTCTCAGGAAAACATGTCTGATGGTACAGTATGTTTTGTGTTGCATGTGAGAAAAACGTGTCCGCTGGTCACAAGTCGCAGCTAGAACAACACAACAAATCTGCTGCTCACTCGATAAGCATCAAATGCAACTATACATGCAGAATCGAATCATTATATTACTGCGCCTCGAAGTAAAATCATAGAATGGTACCACTACCAAGGGGCAGCACCAAGGGACAGGAGTTGTAGGGGTTTAATCCCCACCCCCAATGTGAATCTCTTGTTTATGAGGAGTTGATAGAAACATTTGTGGTCTTCAGCCATCTGAGCTCCTTCTGGATCCATCAGTGTGTATCTTTAAAAGCGCATATAAAAATGTATATATTATGTGTTCTAATACGCAGTGCAAGTGCATTAAAATGCACATTGATTTGTGGTCATTTAAACACGATATAATTTCCTGTTTATTTTCTCCCAAAATGTATTTATACATACACACCCAGATAGATAGATATATATATATATATATATATATATATATATATATATATATATATATATATATATATATATATATATATATATATATAAATCGATAGATAAACCGGTTTAGAAGTAGACTTTAAACATTGTCATTGTCTACACCAGGATATAGCAAAATATAGTGATATATTAAAAAACTGATTTATTCATTGTTGTCATCGGCATTTGAATCTGCAGGTGATAATGGAAAGATCATCCATTTTTGTGTTAACAGATAATTACCGAGCTCTGTGATTCCCTTGTGAGCTTGTTGCACTTCCTGTTGCAGAAATACGGGGTCGTAGGTAGCAGCCAGGACATTTTCGAGCTCAGTTTTGCACCCATTCAACGGTCCCCAATATTCTCCTGCGGAATCATCTGACAGTATTGCTTGTATGGTCATGAGCATGTTAATAGCATCTTGACGCTCATTGTGCAGTGCATTAATCCAGGATCTGTATATATTATCATTTATGTTTGTAGCGAACAATATGCCACGCACACCTTCAGAAACCCGTAGGTAAACGAGTTTGTTCGACGGTATATCATCGTCCCTGGTCGCTTCCAGTACTTGCATAGTTTCCCGCGTTTGTTCATCAAACTGGACTTTGCGTCGGCCCACTTCACCGTTAGTCCTTACCAGATTATCCACAATACCCCTGGCGTCCACAATGTGTTGGTTGATCAAATTATTGAACACTAGCAACTCCTGGGGATTCAGCGACTGCACTTTATTGCTTGCCGAAATATACACCTGTACATCAGCATTCACTAATTAGGTTGAATTTCAATTTTGCGCATGTTGCATGGATTACATATATATATATATATATATATATATATATATATATATATATATATATATATATATATATATATAGTTTCATTTGACATATTTAATTGGATAATATATTATTTCTTGCTTAATACTTTTGCAATTATTTATTAATTAACTTTCATTTTCCTGACTTAAACATTCACTTTTCGAACTCTCTTTCTCTCCATACATCATTTGGTTAGCTTCCAGTACACATGGGGTCACCGCAGGGTGGTAATAGTGCACTTGCACCCTTCCCCCATGCTACTGGATTTGCCTGTAATTAATAATAATAACAATAATAAGCTTTAATACGAAAATATGAATTACTTATATCCTCACTTACCAGAAATACCAGCAGCAAGTGGGACGTGGTTGCAAATTTCATTTTGATTCGAGAAGGTGGTGTAGAATACCTCTGTGGCAACACAACACAACAAAGTATCAGCAGTGAATATGACAATACAGTAAAAACCTTCTTATCCGGCATCCGAGTATCCGGAACATTTTCCCCGAGTTGGTACTCTGAAATGATTCGCACCATTGAAACCACTAAGTTGAAAATTATGTTGAAAACCACTGGCTAATCAAAGCTCACTGTCTGATGAATACACTACTGGGTTTAAAAACGCTGAAATTCAGGTGAACATATTGTCCACACGTTGTTCTGATGCGGTATTGAGAAGTGAACATATTGACCACACCTTTAACCCCACTCACAGGTGTTTGTACGGCTCTGAATATAAGCAGAATCTGCGGCTCTGAATACAGCAGTATTGTATCAGCTGATCTTTGTTATGGTAAGATGCGTGAGTGTAGGGTGGTGATTGTGGACATAATTTTGATTCTATTCAAGTATCCGGCATGTCGGCGGTCCCGTTGATGCCGGATAAGAGGGCTTTTACTGTATCTCTCACAAATGCTCAAATACACATACAGACGACTGGACGTATGAAAGGCAAGCTCAAGTGACAGCTGCTACACGGGAAGAAGTCTAAGCTTATGAACACACACAGGTGTGTCCCGTGCAGCTCGCTGCCACCGCAGAAATGACTATATACATACTTGACTAAATGACATACTTCAATAAATGACTATATACATACTTGATACTATGGCAAAGATGGCATACCTGCGTGTAGAATGGCCGAGTGCTGCGAGTGAACTGTCTACGTGGCTCTGTTGGGGTGCTCTTATATAGACTTTTCTTGTGTCAGAGGCGTAGCCAGGCTGTCTGTCGCGGGGGGAATAATTTATGCCCCCATGTATGCTGGCCGGTCACTTAGCCGCACGAGACTGTGCCAGCCTTAACACGACTGTAATAGGGAATTAGTCCATATGTCGGACTTTTGGAATCGCTTCTGTCACGTGCAGCGCGCGTGCTGCTGGCCGCTGCTTTTCGCGCTTGTGTTTTACCGGCGCTATAGCAAATACACGTTGTTGTTGTTGCTTGTTTTCGCCCACTCGCGACGGCATATCCAGAAATATCCGGCTTGAACCGGCTGCAGTGTGTACGAGCTGGATATTGTGGAGACGGGTGTGTATCAGTGTGTGTGTGTGTCTGTGTGTGTGTGTATGTGTGCAAAGCGACCAACACTCAACAAACACATGTGTGTCACTGCTGCCATCGATGCACTATCAATGTAACACACACGATATATAGTGCGATACAAGACAGGACAGTCACCATTTTAACATCGATCGATTTGACAAGAATTTTCGACATAGTCGTCCATAACTTGCTGCTTTAAAAATGTCAGCGTGTAACATTGATGAGCGATGATTCAAGAATTATTTAAGCGGACACACACAACAGGTGAAGACAGCAGCTACTGCAGGCGGTTACCGTTTGTCTAACACCAAGCCGACCACGCCGAACATGTCGGTATTTCAGGGAGGTAGTTTGAACTGTACACTGTTTTGATATTCTCCAACAACTTAGCATTTCACATATCAGACGACCACACGCATCTACAGATTACAATATGCTGACGACACGAATTTTATACTTACTTCGAGCCGAATTGAATTGGGGATCGATGTAGAAAGTCTCGAGCGAAAACTGCAGCACGCGTATTACTAATTCTCTTCTAACAAGATTAAAATAAATCCTGAAAAACACAAGTTCTACTAGCAGGCACAAACTATATATTGTCCACTTTTCCGGAAATAATAATAAAATTCATGGGAACCAATTTAGCAGTGCAAAATTCTATGAAATTACGTGACAATAGACAAGCATTTGGATTTTAAGCAGCATATCGACAATCTGGCACACAAATCGTTAGCAACATTGATCATGCACATTAACAGATCGCTGATAAAGGCTTTCATCACGTCGATTTTAACATATTTTATAAGTGTATGTGGGACCGCGTGCTCTGAACATCAACACAAGCTACAGAAAATATTGAATTTTCGTGCTAGAATTTTTACATATACAAGAAAGCGTGACTATATAACAGACGTATACATTATAGTGGGACTAGCGACAATCACTGAACGTGTTACAAGCAATATTTTGGTCAATATTCCGCTATCTATTCCTCATAAACCAGCAAAGTTAGAGCTATAGGAATTATACTATTTTGTAGAGAATTTTGTGTTCTACAAGAGAAGATAAAATTTATACCCGCAAATGATACACAAAATGTGTAAACTTGGCAAAATTCTCAAATACATCCAAAATTACACTTGGCGCTGTTCACCGAGTACATAGCCACGCCACACTGCACTACCGGAGCGTCTCCATCGGCGATATTGCACGGCCGACGCATGAAGCTGACTTTACCGGTTTTCAACAAGCGCGTGGATTCATCTATCGAGCAGCGTGTCCGCAGGCAGCAGTCACGCAACAAGCGGAACTATGATCGCCGTAATGCCACGAAGATTCCGACGTTCGCCCCGGGAGACTCGGTGATTGTTCGGGTGCAAGACCACGTCGGTAAATCGGGACGTCGTTTCAAGGGTCCGTTGCTTATAACGGCGATGAGAGGATCGGCGTACCGCCTGGAAGACGGGTCTGTGCGGAATGCGGCCCATCTCGCCAAAAATGCAGCTGTTCACCGAACCGGTTCACCATTATTGGAGGACGAAACGGACTGTTGGCTTCCTCAGTCGCCAACAGAAGACGCTGTGACAGAACGAGACACGGCGCCGTCACGGAGCCTCGAGAGACCGGCTGAAGGTGATGCGTCAACGGAGGACGCAATTGCTGAGCAGTACTCGGCATCAGCACCCGGGCTCGAGAGACCGGTTGAAGGCGATCAGCTTAAGCTCGCAAGCGCAACGCAGACTGGGGCGACATCGAGTCACGCTAAGCCCCCGGATGACGGAAGGTCTCGACGAGAACTATCGTCCTCCTTCAGAGGTCGCAGGTGATGTTTACCTTCTCGCTTAGCCGAGTAGATGTTCTTAAAGTGCGGGGAGATGTAGCGTTTTGTTTATATAGTATTGACACACGCGCGCAGGATTAGGGATTCTGGGAGGGGGACTGCTGGCCGCGTGTTACTCTTGTCCTGGGATTGGTCGTGTATTGTCTGTTGGGTTTTTGGTGTATCTCTGGTATTGCGTTGAACAATAATACTTGATTATGAATGTTGTGCTTCGAGTTTGACGTCACGCCGATGTCACACACACACACACACACACACACACACACACATATATATATATATATATATATATATATATATATATATATATATATATATATATATATATATATTATATATAAAAGAAATTATCTGTCTGTCTGTGTATGCATGCTTGGATATGAGGTGACATAATTGCGCAAGTTCAATGGTATAGGTCAAGGGCTTCAAGCGCAAGCAAAGCGATAACACGGGCAGCAACTATAGACAATAAAACGTTCAATTTCACCGTATAGAATGAATTAATATACAAAACTAATTTATTTGACTTCAAGATTCAGAACGAATGGTGTTCGAGCTCTGAATTATTCCGCACGCCGGGCGGGTTTAAATATGAGGCGGGCTGAGTAAAAATATTTTGTCAAAATAAAATAAAGAATAATGAAATTTAGACTTTTGAATTGATTAAGGTTTTTATGAGTTTACCTCATTTATTTTTTGATTTGCTATTTTTTTTAATTGTACCGCACAACGGGCGGGTTTTAATGCTAGTATATATATATATATATATATATATATATATATATATATATATATATATATATATATGGGTGTAGCCAGGCAGTAGATTTTCGCGCATACAAACGAGATTGAAGTCAATTGCAATTTCGCATTTTGCAATCTTTTTCCTGGTGGATTCTAAATCTCTTGCCAGTTTCTGGTCGCTTTGACTCAAACACTTCAAAAGCGTTCCTATATTCTGTAACGCTTCGGAGTTTACTGACTCCATCTTCAGACAATTCATAAAAGCACAATACACATGATACACACAATACACAACGAATATAAACAATTGTTCAAAATGTGGGCGAATATTTAAATACAATGACTAGAGTCGCTCCTAGGTGCTAGCGACCAGGGATCACGCCAAGGTGCTATCATCAAGCGGATGTGCGGGCGTCTGACTGTCGCAAGGGCGAGTCGAGTTTCGCTCAGATGGGGGGGCTCGCTGAGTTGGAAGTACACCATTTTCTTCCTGCTGAACGCTTATTGATGGCCTCAGCTGGGTGATGTACACTGCTTCAAGCAGGCGCAGTCGACGTGCGTCGTTTTCATACGCCAACACCTCAGTACCGCGAACAATATCCTCACGTGTCAGTTTTTGTTTGTGAGCCGAGTTGAAATGTTTTTTGATGGCGCCGTTGCTCAGGTGGCAAGTCAGCCGCCGCGACAGCGTCGTCGTCGTCATACCAATATAACTTTGAGGTCCACACCCCTCAACATTGCATGTGAATTGGTAAACGACGTGATGCTGCTGCAGCTGCGCAGGCTTGTCACATTCTGGTTTGTTGCGGAGAACCAAGTTTGCCGTCTTCTGCGTTTTATAGTAAATAATCAATTTCACTACAGTGTTTTCTTTAGTGGCCTTCACGTTATTCTCGACAATGTTTTTCATCACACGTTCATCCACTCTGTGCGAGGTCGAAAATACGTTTTTGTAATAGAGCTCAATGCTTTTCGTGCCTGGGCGATTCGATGTATCTTTTAGGAAAAAATTATTCGGAGCTTCTGCGATGACGTCTGATATTTCTGTGTTGCAGTAACCATTACTTACCAAGACTTGCGTAACTCGCTCCAGTTCACTGTGAGTTGATTGTCACGTTGAACAGTGTGTCAGAGCACGTCGCACGTATGCAGAAATCGTTGCTCGCCGGTATCTGTTTGGGCATTCGCTTCGGCCGCTCATGCACAGGCCTGCGTTGGTGGGCTTGGTGTGGACACTGGTGTCTATTCGTTCACCATTTAATTGAACCAGCACATCGAGAAATGGCAAGCGATTATTTTGTGCGTATTCTTGGTTCAGTTTTAGCAACGTTTCTTTTTCAAGTGCTGATTGCAGGTTCTCTATCTCGTCTGGTGACTGCACTTTGACGAATATATGGTCGATGTAGCGACAGTATACCGACGGTTTGCTGTTTTTTAGCACTTCTGCTCCCGCTGCTCCCATAAAAAAGTTGGCGAAAAGAACACCCAAGGGGCTACCCATCGCAATTCCGTCTACCTGCTGGAATAGTTGCCCAGCGCGACAGGTGAAAGGAGCTTCCTTGGTACAGACGGTCAATAGGGCACGCATTACCTTTTCTGGTGTTTGTAGTGGCTCATTTCCTTCGCACCTATATACACGGTCCATTATGATGTCGATGGTGCGATCAACTGGTATGTTTGTGAAAAGGCTTTCGACATCCAAAGATGCGATCGTGCCTCCTTCATGCTTTCCATTTCTCAACAATTCCAGAAAGTCATGTGAGCTGCTCAAGCTGTAGTCACTCTGCACATATGGTCGTAGAATTTCGTTGAGTTTTTTGGCGACACTGTAGGCTGCAGTTGGTATTTGTGAGATTATCGGTCTCAATGGATTGCCAGACTTGTGGGTTTTGACATTGCCATACGCGTAACCGGGTGAAAATTCCCCAGTCAGCATAGGCAGTTTGTGTGTGCTGTCAGATTTGTTGAACTGAGCAATCAACCTGATGAGTTTCTTTTTGATGGCGTCTGTTGGATTTCGTCGTATTTTGTAAACTTTGTGCTATCGCTCAATATTTCATTCATTTTGATCATATATTCATCTTTTTTCAGCACGACAAACGATGAACTTTTGTCAGCGCGGCGGACGACGATATTGGGGTTGCTACGTAGCTCTTTTGCTGCATTTCGTAGGCGTTCATCGATTATCCGACTCTGATAGGATCCTCTTGATTTTGTCGACTCTGCCAGGAGAATGGATTGTAGCTCAGGTGTTGTCTTTAGCTCACCTCGTTCTTCTCTTCTCTGTATGTCGTCTAACAACATTTCAATTTCAACTCGCTTCTCATGCAACTTGGCCTTAGTTGAGAAGTGGCAATTTAGGCCCATACTGAGCAGCTCAATTTGGTCTTCAGATAAAGTTTCATCAGACAGGTTCAAATAGACTTCGGTTTGATTCGGGATGTTCAGTCTTCCGCCATTCAATTTGATAAGTTTTCTCTGCACTGTTGAACGTGCACCCTGTTTGTGCTGTTCAATAAGCACAAACAGGAAACCACGAGTATATATATATATATATACGGAACATTTACATGAAAACACACTTTGTCACGAACAAACTCGAAAATTTCATTCACACAAATCTTTTGGGTTATGATATATGTGTATATGTTGCGTATGTATGTATATATGATGATGTTGTGAATGTGCATACATATGTAGTTAATCATGGGTGGCTTGGGTGTGTGTGTGCGAGCGTGTGAATTTTCATATTGTACTGAAAAGCCTGATGATGTATATCTTGATGGATGAGCAATAAATGCAATTTACTTTACTTTACATACACGGTATGGTTGATGCTTCGTGTGTGTGTGTGTATGTGTCGGACTTTTAGAATCGCCTCTGTCACGTGCAGCGTGCGCGCTGCTGGCCGTTGCTTGTTTTCGCCCACTCGCGACGGCATATCCAGAAATATCCGGCTTGAACCGGCTGCAGTGTGTACGAGCTGGATATTGGGAGGCGGGTGTGTATCAGTGTGTGTGTGTGTGTGTGTGTGTGTGTGTGTGTGTGTGTGTGTGTGTGTGTGTGTGTGTGTGTGTGTGTGTGTGTGTGTGTGTGTGTGGTTTCCGTCACTTTCACTCTACAGAAACTTCTCTAATTTTTCTCTATGATTATATTCTCAAATCTACTCTATCTGGTAAAGATGTTCTACTTATACAACTAGACTTCTATGCTGCATTTGACACTGTTAATCATCTGCTTCTTATTGATACTCTGTTAGATTTAGGCATTAGCGACACAGCTCTCTTCTTTCATTCCCTCTTATCTTTCTGATAGACTTCAGTTTGTATCTACCTCTGCTGATTCTTGTAGTGAGTCTTGCCCACTAACTTGTGGTGTACCTCAATGCTCTGTCTTAACCCTCTCCTCTTCAATATGTATCTTACCTCTGTAGGGAAAGTTCTTCGTCGTCACGATGTGTCCTTTCAAATATTCGCTGACGACATTCAAATCCTTCTCTCGTCTGAGTCTATTTCTCACTCTTCAGTCAGTACCATCCTATCTGATATTGAAAGCTGGGCGTTCACTCGTCATCTCAAACTTAATCCTGATAAGACTAAGTATATTCTCTTTCCATCTTCTAATAGTACTACTTCTCTTAGTATACCTCTATCCTGCTCTGTACGTAGTCTTGGTATCATTATCGATAGCTTTCTTTCTTTTGATTCACACATCTCTGACATTATCAGGTGCTGTAACTTTCAACTAAGGCGTATCTATTCCATTCGTAGATATATAACTATCTTTGCTGCCTTTAAGTTAGCCAACTCATTCATCTTTAGCAAAGTTCAATATTGCTGTTCTCTTCTACTATCTCTCAACCACCGCCAGCTTAGGGAACTTAAAT
Organism: Sacculina carcini; assembly: GCA_916048095.2. Lineage (NCBI taxonomy): Eukaryota > Metazoa > Arthropoda > Thecostraca > Sacculinidae > Sacculina > Sacculina carcini. Next base: position 6,254,637 of record OU696591.1, on the reverse strand, counting down.
CTATCATTAATAAGGCCTGTCGTATGATATTTAATCTTCCTTCGGGCTCTCATGTTTCTTCTTCTTTACAAAAACTTGGGTTACTTCCCATTAAGGCTCTTGTTGAGTATCGTATTTGCTTAATTATTCATTCAGCACTTCATCTTCGTAAGCCTGCGTATCTGTTTGACCTCCTCTCTTATAAAACCTCATCTCTTTCTCTTAGGTCTTCTAACGATCCATTTCTACTAGTTGAACCATCCTTTCCTTCTAGGCATTCTCACTACAGTCGTTGTTTCTTTATCTTAGGACCCCGTATCTACAATAGGCTATCTCCCTCAATACGCTCAATCAAATCTCTATCTCTTTTCAAAAAAACATAGTAAAAATTTCTTTCTCACTAAGTCTTATTACTGTCTAAATAATATTGTATATATTAGTACTGAATATAAGGTCTGATTGTTTCCTAAATCTGTCTGCTATGTGTATGTGCTTCATGCGTGTGTTTTCCGTTCTTGTGTCTGTATGTTTCTCCATTGTGTGCTGCATGTGTGTTATGTTGAGCTCTGTTATCTGTGTTTGTGTGTCTGTTGTGTTGTTTTCTCTGTCTATTTGTTTGAGTGTATGTCTTTGTGTGTCTGATATGTTGTTGTAACGAAAACAAAAACACTAAGATATATTCAGACAGGCGCGCGTGGGCATCACCGCCCCACGCGCGCCCACAAGACGTCACACGCCGACAACACTTCGAACACGACTCCTAGCTCACACCGTGACACACGGGAGCACACACGGACACACACACGCATAGTCCTCACGCACACCGCCACAACCAATCAGCGGCGAGCCGGTCAATCGCTCGCCGCCGCGGGGCATGCACACTTCATGAAACGCATACATACAAACACATCACCAAACAACGCAAACACGAACGCAAACGCGAATCACACACACACACACACACACACACACACACACACACACACACACACACACACACACACACACACTAAACCACAGACACTCCAACGCGCTCACACACTCTCTCTCTCGCTCACAATCACACCACACCTCCACCTGTTTTTACAGAAACATGAACTATAGAGCATACAATAAAAAAACGCATAACAAACAAACGAAAACAACCAAACCCGACGACGGCCTCCACCAGACGCACACACCTTGGCTGCGGCGAAGCGCAACACGGCAGGCCCCAGCATCCTCCACGCTCCCGCCTCCGCCCGTGCTCTTCAGTGCTCCGCCGCAGCCTGCCGACCTCTTCATCACCGGCTGCCGCGACAGGGCACAACACCTTGACCCCAGCATCCACCATGCTTCCGTCGACACCGGTGCTCTTCAGAACCCTACCGCGACAGCCGTAACGTCGCCGCACATGCAGGCCACGCCGTCGTCTCAACTCCTTCGTTTTCTCATCCGGCTTCAGCAGCTCCTTTCTCTCACATGCCCTCCAGCACCAGCAGCCTCCACCAGCGATCTTCATTCTGCCCGGCGACGAGTCCAACACCAGTGCAGGTGGGACGACGAGCAACCCGACGAGAACGACGGCCACAGCTCCCCCGCAGCTTCCTGCCGGCACCATGCTCTCCCGCCGTCCCCCTGCACACCAACCTGACACGCCGCCGAGCACCTCCACCACTTCCTCCAGGCCGCTGCTAATACTGGAGGGCACTATCTCTGCTGCTGAAGCCGGGTCGCAGACAAAAAACCACTTCCAAACTAAAAGGCCGAAATAGCTTGTAACGAAAACAAAAACACTAAGATATATTCAGACAGGCGCGCGTGGGCATCACCGCCCCACGCGCGCCCACAAGACGTCACACGCCGACAACACTTCGAACACGACTCCTAGCTCACACCGTGACACACGGGAGCACACACGGACACACACGCATAGTCCTCACGCACACCGCCACAACCAATCAGCGGCGAGCCGGTCAATCGCTCGCCGCCGCGGGGCATGCACACTTCATGAAACGCATACATACAAACACATCACCAAACAACGCAAACACGAACGCAAACGCGAATCACACACACACACACACACACACACACACACACACACACACACACACACACACACACACACACACACACACACACACACACACACTAAACCACAGACACTCCAACGCGCTCACACACTCTCTCTCTCGCTCACAATCACACCACAGTTGTGTTTTCTGGTTTGTATTTGTGTGCCCATTGTGTTGTGATTTGTCAATCTGAGTGTATGTCGCTGTATGCCTCCTGTGTTGTCTTAGTGTGTTGTATTTTCTGTTGTTTCCTGTGCTGTATGTCTGCTGTGCTATCTTATTCAATATGTATGTGTGTGTGCGTGTGTATTTTTGTGTCTTTGAGTATGTAAACGTGAGTGTATTTTTGGGTTTGTGCGTATATGTACTTGTCTGTTTTGTGTGTCTGTGTGTGTGTGTGTGGGTGAGTGTGTGTGTTCGTGATTGTGTATGTGTATGACTCTTGTGCTTGAGCTTGTGTGTGTGTGTGTGTGTGCGTGTGCGTGTGTGTGTGTGTGTATGTGTGTGTGTGTGTGTGTGTGTGTGTGTGTGCTTTCGAAAAAAACACTCTTGTGCCACTTCACTAATTTGTACATATGATTATTCGCTCACTTCCCTTTTGAGCGGCCATAATGTACTTCTTATGCAACTAGACTTCTCGGCGGCATTTGATACAGTGTGCCACGAAATATTGCTGGAAGACTTATCAATGTGCGGTGTATCTGGCGGTGCGCTCTCGATTCTTCGAGATTACCTCCAGGATCGAACGCAAACAGTAATTGTAAATGGAACCAAAAGTCAAGTGTTTCCCTTGCACTCTGGCGTTCCTCAGGGATCTATTCTTGTCCCACTGCTATATAATGTATATATAATATCATTACGTCATGTCTTAGACAAATTTGGAGTGCAATATCAAATCTTTGCTGATGGTGTTTTAATATTTTTCTAATTTGATAGTTTTGTTCAGGCCATTTCAATTGTAAGCGAACTGTTGCAAAACATCACGCACTGGGCCGCAAACAAGCGGCTCAAGCTGAACACTGACAAGACCAGACTCATGGTAATAAGGCGAAATGATCCTGTGATTCCTCCCAACTGCAACACTGCGCTGGTAAATGTCATCTAACATCTTGGCGTAGCAATAGACGATACACTCACGTTTAATGTACATATTTCACAATTAGTTAGAACTTGTAATTACCACATTCGTCGTATATATTTTATTAGAAAACACTTAACCACTGACGCTACTCTTAAGCTTGCTGACTCTCTCATTCTCTCGCGCATCAGATACTGTTCTGCTCTCTTCCTCAATCTCAACCACAGAGCTCTCCGCAAACTTCTAATTATAAAAAATAAAGCTTGTCGTCTTGTCTTCAATCTTTCTCGACACAGTTCTGTTGTAAAATATCTCATTAAACTAGCCTGGCTCCCAGTCATGGCTGACATTGAATATAATCCCCTATGTATAGTACACTCTGTTCTTGTACATAAGACACCTGCATATCTATTTGAACTACTAACGAATAAACCGATCTCTTCTGTACACAATCTTCGAGTGAATCACATGAACCTTCTGCATGAACCACCTTTTCCTTCTCGACACACACACTACAATCGCTGTTTTCGTTTGATGGCTCCTAGACTGTATAATAAACTACCAATGTACATAAGATCTGCCTCCTCTGAAGCGTCCTTCAAAAAACGATTGAAGAAATATCTTCTTGATCAATCATATGACCGCGAAAGGCTCCTCATAAAACCCGAGTACTCACTGTAAATAGTCAATTGTCATTGTGTGTATTTTTTCGTTGTCCTGCCTCTCTCTTGCTGACTGTTATAATTTGTCGAGTTTTCATGTGCGTCTTCGTTTATGTGCTTGCCTGTGCGCAAGTGTGAGTTGCTTGACAATGTATGTTTGTCCGATGAAAGTGTATGCGTGTTCATAGCTTATACATTATCAGTGTGATCTTGTCTTGTACAGAATTGCCCATTTGTGCGTATGTCTGCGTGTTTGTGTGTATGTATGTGTGGGTCCCTTACTGTCTATACTGTCTAAACGATGTGTGTATGTGTGTGTGTGCGTGTGTGTGCCTTGGTATCCCCACATACCGAATAGATACCTCGATCTGTACATAAGAATATCTCGTTCAACCCTTTGCGTGTGTCATGTATGTATAGTGTGTGTATGCATTTATGTATAAATATGTCCATCTTTGCGCATTTGAGACAAATTGTGTAAATTGCGCATTACGAATGTTGGAATAAATGGAAATGTGTGTGTGTGTGTGTGTATATATATGTGTGTGTGTGTGTGCGTGTGTGTGTATGTGTGTGTGTGTGCGTGTGTGTGTGTATATATGTGTGTGTGTGCGTGTGTGTGTGTATGTGTGTGTGTGTGTGTGTGTGTGTGTGTGTGTGTGTGTGTGTGTGTGTGTGTGTGTGTGTGTGTGTGTGAGCGCTTTTGAGACCTTCGGGTGAAAAGCGCGATATAAATGTCTTAATGTAATGTAATGTAATGTGTGTGTGTGTGCGTGTGTGTGTGTGTATGTGTTTTTCCTATTGATTCCTCCATATCTGATCATTCAATAATTAAATTTTCTGCCCGCCTGCCTATCACTTGCAAATCTCCTAAAACTATTAGTTTCTCGGATTATCGAAATGCTGACTTAGATTGTCTTTATATCAATATGCACTTGTGTTTTGCTACTGAATGTTTCGTTCATATACCACCTATCTCTCTCTTAGGATACTTTAACTCATCCCTCGATTCTCTCAAATCAACCTGTTGAAGTCTTCCGTTCCACTAATACTCGCTGTCCTTGGTTTAACTCTGATATTAAAAATTCTAAAACCTCCCTGCGTCGTCTTGAACGCCAATGGCGTCGTCTCAGGACTGACTCTTCGTGGCAATCTTTCTGTTCTGCCCGCCGTCATCATCTTCTTTGTGATTCCGCCAAAAAATCTTACTATAATTCTAAAATTTCTTCCTGTCTCAATTCTAAGAAACTTTGGAAGCTTTTTGACAGTCTCTTAGGTAATTCCCGTAGTCTTGTTTTCCCAGATTCTGCCTCTAATCAGTTACCTTCTTTATTTATGAATTTCTTCCAGTCTAAAATCGATAAGATTCGCTGCTTGTTCCCTGCTGCTCTACCATTATACTCTCCGCCCTTACCCTCCTATGTTTTTCACTCTTTTACTATAGTTACCCTTTCTGACTGTAGAGCTATTTTAAGGCATGTTAAAATCAATTATTCATCTCTCGACCCCATTGATCTTTCCAGGATTCCTCACTCCATTGAATTGCTCCTTCCTTTCTTAGCAAATTTCATCAATGCTTTTTTCACTCTTGGGGAATTTCTTGCATCTAAAACTTTCAGTATTCTCCCTATACTTAAGAAATTTGATCTGGATGCTAACACATCTTCTAACTATCGACCAATCTCTAGAATTCCTTGGCTGTCTAAGGTTCTTGAAATGGCTGCCTACATGCAAATATCTGAATATCTTGAATCTAACAATTTGTTTCTTCCTGAGCAGTCTGGCTTCCGTCACTTTCACTCTACAGAAACTTCTTTAATTTTTCTCTATGATTCTATTCTCAAATCTACTCTCTCTGGTAATGATGTTCTACTTATACAACTAGACTTCTCTGCTGCATTTGACACTGTTAATCATCTGCTTCTTATTGATACTCTGTTAGATTTAGGCATTAGCGGCACAGCTCTCTCTTTCTATCGCTCTTATCTTTGTGATGGACTTCAGTTTGTTTCTACCTCTGCTGATTCTTGTAGTGACGCTTGCCCACTAAATTGTGGTGTACCTCAAGGCTCTGTCTTAGGTCCTCTCCTCTTCAATATGTATCTTACCTCTGTAGGGAAAGTTCTTCGTCTTCACGATGTGTCCTTCCATATATTCGCTGACGATATTCAAATCCTTCTCTCGTCTGAGTCTATTTCTCACTCTTTAGTCAGTACCATCTTATCTGATATAGAAAGATGGGCGTTCACTCGTCATCTCAAACTTGGTGGGTGTGTATCAGTGTGTGTGTGTGTGTGTGTGTGTGTGTGTGTGTGTGTGTGTGTGTGTGTGTGTGTGTGTGTGTGCTTGTGTGTGTGTGTGTCTGTCTATGCGTGTGTGTGTGTCTGTCTGTGTGTGTGTGTGTGTGTGTGTCTGTGTGTGTCTGTCTGTGCTAGAAATTTTGTTTTCTACAATACGGTATAATTTGTAATTTTCCAAAGTGTATCTAAAGGAAGTTACGGCGGTGTAAAGTCAAAAGCACATATTATTAATTTGACAGCTATTATGCGCACTTGCGATTACACAGGAATATACTACTGTGTAGATAATTTTGTGCTCTACAAGATAAGCTATAATTTATACCCACAAATGATACGAATGAAACGAAACCAATTTGAAACCTCATTATTCCATGTGTGCCCTAAAGTGACTACAACAAAAAACAGCTGACATATATTATATTCATGTAAAATAGGTGTTTTCTGTATATATATATATGTGCTGTGTTTTTACACTACGCCACAAAAGGTTCTATTTTTAGACGCGGTGTCTTGGAAATACCTGGAAAAAACATCAAAACAACTGTGTGTGCAAGTCATGTGCTTGGCACGTGAATTTTGCAAACTGCAGCTGCACACATGTGCCAAGCACATGACTTCCACACACAGTTGTTTTGATGTTTTTTCCAGGTATTTTCAAGCCACCGCGTCTAAAAATAGAATCTTTTGTGGCGTAGTGTAAAAACACAACACATATATATATATACAGAAAACACCTACTTTACATGAATATATTATATGTCAGCTGTTTTTTGTTGTAGTCACTTTAGGGCACACATGGAATAATGAGGTTTCAAATTGGTTTCGTTTCTGGTGCTCAAAAAGGTATATAAACACGTTAATTAATATAAAAATAAATATAAAAAACAACCAAGGTCGTGCTCGAAAATGTTTTTGCTCAAACACAAGTTTTCATCGGCAAAGAGTTTTAGTAACAATTGCATCGCCAAATGGCTGCTGTAAATAATTGAGCGAAAACATTGTGATTAGCGCAGTTGATTTGTTCATGGCTTATCTAGAGAGGTCGAAATAAACTGTGCTGAATGAGGTCTTCAACGTTGGGTTGGGTGGGTATTTTTGGGGTAATTGAGTATTTTTGTGTAAGGGGGTAATTTTAGGTAACAATTACCTGCAAAATTACCTAACCAACCACTCACACAATTACCTAGCCAATTATTCGCACAATTACCTCAGTAATGGTTTCAGCATGTGGGTCGAAGGTGAGTTTATCGTTCATCATGACACCCAGGACGGTGAGACTAGATTCATCATGACACCCAGGACGGTGAGATTAGATTCATCATGACACACAGGACGGTGAGATTAGATTCATCATGACACCCAGGACGGTGAGATTAGATTCATCATGACACCCAGGACGGTGAGATTAGATTCATCATGACACCCAGGACGGTGAGATTAGATTCATCATGACACCCAGGAGGGTGAGATAAGATTCATCATGACACCCAGGACGGTGAGATTAGATTTATCATGACACCCAGGACGGTGAGATTAGATTCATCATGACACCCAGGACGGTGAGATTAGATTCATCATGACACCCAGGACGGTGAGATTAGATTCATCATGACACCCAGGACGGTGAGATTAGATTCATCATGACACCCAGGACGGTGAGATTAGATTCATCATGACACCCAGGACGGTGAGATTAGATTCATCATGACACCCAGGACGGTGAGATAAGATTCATCATGACACCCAGGACGGTGAGATTAGATTTATCATGACACCCAGGACGGTGAGATTAGATTCATCATGACACCCAGGACACGAACCACGCAAATCGTCTGTACTATTTCACCGCCAATTTTATACTCGCACGAGCACAACTGCTTTCTGAGTGTAACGCTGAGCTTTCAACATTTGATTGAGTCAAGTCTCAACTCGCATTCACCGCAGCAGGTAAAAAAACGGCCAATTAGACACTGTAGAATCTGGCCATCTGTAGCCATCTCGACACAATGAAGAATTGATGATATCGTCAGCGTAGAGTAGCGCCGAGTCTCCCAAGCTCACTGCTAGGTCATTGACGAGTATGTCAAACAGGAGCGGACTCAGTACGGACCCAGTATGGATCCCTCCGGCACTCGGCTGGTTACATCGGACCCCTGTGACGTTCGACCGTTGAGCAACACGCGCTGTTTGCGAGAAACGACAAACAGAAACGACTGCAGCATTTTCCAATTCGGTCCGAAGGTCCAAATTGATGATTTTTTGCCCTGTACTGATTGCAACTTTTCTAAATGTCTGTTTGTATCCTATCTCCTCCTAAACCATTGGACCGATTTTGATGAAACTTAGTCCCTAGCGGTAAAATGGATGCAAGAAGGTCATAGGCTAGGTTTTGATGTCCTCCGAGGTCATTTTCAAGGTCATTGAGGTCATTTGTGTCTGTTTACCCAATCTCCTTCTAAACCACTGATTTTGATGAAACTTGGTCCCTAGGGGTAAAATGGATGCAAGAAGGTCATAGGCTAGGATTTGTTTAAATCTGAGGTCATTTTGAAGGTCATTGAGGTCATTTGTGTCTGTTTAACCTATCTCCTCCTATACCCTATCTCCGGAAAAAAAAATGTTCTACACTGTAGGTTAAATTTTTAATTTTAAAAATAAAACCAAAAAAAGTTAGAGCGGTGAAAAGACAAAATGAACCCTAAAAAATGTGAAAATTTTGGTCAATTTTCTGAAGACTACTCTTCCTAAACCAGCAATGGTACAACTATAAAAATTATACCACTGTGTAGAAAATTTTCTGTTCCACTCAACAAACGATAATTTATACCCAAAAATGAATTTAAGACATGTAAAATGGAAAAAAATCAATCTACATTCAAAATTTTATTTATACTCCACGCGTCCGATTTTCTATACTTTTTTCTCTATTTCTCAAAAACTAATTGTCACACATCTAAACAAGTAATACCATCATGCTGGAAAGTTTGTATTCTACAACACGGTATAACTTTTAATTTTCCAAAGTGTATTAAAAAGAAGTTACAGCGGTGTGAAGTGTATATGACAAAGTCAAAAAGGAAAAATTAGCACACATGAACGTGAATATTTTGGTAAATATTTCGCTATCTATTCCTCATAAACCAGCAATGGTACAGCTATAGAAGTTATACTATTGTGTAGATAATTTTGTGTTCTACAAGAAAAGTTATAATAATACCCACAAATGATACACAAAACGTGTAAAATTGGCAAACTTCTCAAATACATCCAAAATTACACATGAACACCGGATGACTAAAATTAATTCATTTTTCTACTATTTCTCAGGAACTATTTGTCACACATTAAAATCAATTATACCATCGTGCTAGAAATCTTGATTTCTACAATACGGTATAATTTGTAATTTTCCAAAGTATATCTGAAGTAAGTTACGGCGGTGTAAAGTCAAATGGACATATTGCCAATTTGTCAGCTATTACGTGCACTTGCGATTACACAGGAATATACACTGATTTAATTTCACTGAAGTCCAATCAGAAAATTCCAAGCTCTTGTTTGAAGTGAGGAAAATGAAGAGAGAGGGAAAAATTCACAGTGTATGTACTGATCTCGGTCAGATCAAAATTCGGATCTCAGAAAATGCCCGAGCTGTGCACGTCCACTCCATGGAAGATGTTATTCGACAGACAGGTCCATCTGGTGAGCTGCCATCTGAACATTCTACCCAGCTGCCAGCTCGCTCCAACTCAGCAACTGCACGGCAATGTGCTGGCCGAAGCAATAATCTTCAAAAATCACGAAAATACGCTGTGCGAGGCAACAAGGTACTATGAAAATACAGCAATGCCAAGTGAATGCCGACACACGGAGGTGTTTTGGTGAGCCACGTTTTTTGTTGTTGTTGTTGTGAAGGCTTGCCGTGTTAATTGTAAAGCCAATTCAATTCAATTTATTCATTCAGTTCAATCTACCACATTCCACACAATTCCTCCCGCTTGTTAAATCGATAACGCCAAAACAGTTTAAATTACACTACACATAAATCAACAACTCCCGTGCTAAACATCACAACGGCACCTCTTAATAATACTAATTACAGCAACACTTGTTTATTTTTGTCTTTTTCGCATTGTGTATCTTAGAATGCACGCTTTCATAAATGGATTAATGTTCAACTTCCATTATCAGTATTTTCATTTTCAATGAAGTCAGTCTTATCAATGTTGGTTGAATGATAAAATCACGTTTTATCTCAATTCATAATCAGCAATTTTGTCTTGCCGTTACACTTTTTCATGATGTACCAATTTTAATTTCACCCTGTACATAGCTCAAGATATGATCGGTGTAAAAGATGATCAGCACTTTCTCCACCAGGAAGAGTTTTTCAATAACATGCAAGCAAACTGTGATGAGTACACAGAAGCGGAATTTAATTCTTCTTTCACCAATGACAACTTACTGAAAATGCTGCATGTCAACGCTCGAAGTCTAAAGAAAAATTTCTGCCAATTGACGACTACCTTGGAGATTATAGAGCACAAATTTGATGTCATAGGAATCTCAGAAACGTGGTTCAACCAAGGTTTGAGCATCGACTACTTCAAACTGGATAATTATGATATGTTCTGTACATCACGTGAGCACAAAAGAGGTGGCGGTGTTCTTACGTCAGGTCTAGCTTAAAATCTTCCAAAATTATCGCTAAATCCAATGTAGTTGAAGACGTATGTGAAATAATAACAGTGGAAGTCACGCTCAACAACAATCAAATGTTATTTTCATGTATTTACAAATCTCCGAATTCATCAATTGACGTATTTGTGGATGATCTCAGCAATCTGTTGGACATTAACAACAATAAAACTTGGTTTGTCATGGGTGATTTCAATATCAATATGTTACAGACAGAATTGCAGCAAACAGGAGAAATACTAGATACCGTCTATAGTCACGGTTTCAGACCGCTGATAAATGTTCCAACACGTATAGACAAAAGGTCAACTACTCTGATAGATAACATTTTCACCAATGATATCAACACACAAATACACAGTGGTACTATTATAAGTGACATCAGTGATCACCTGCCAGTGTTCGCAATAACAACATACAAAAACAACACACCTGAGAGTGAAGACTCGTCGTACTCAAGACAAATAACGGACTCGGCTAAGATCAATTTTGTAAATGACCTCCAGGAGCTCAGCTGGGATGTTATTTACACAAATGATGCAGAATCTAGTTTTAATAATTTTCTTGAAATATTTGTCGCACTTGTCGATAAACACTTTCCATACAAGATGAAAAACGCTCAGCGTCGTAAAAAGAAGAGTTGGCTGACAAAAGGTTTGGTAATATCATGTTTACAAAAAAATACCTTATATATAAAATATCAAAGGGAGAAAACACCGGAGAGTGAAATCATTTACAAAAACTACAGAAATAAGCTGAATAATTTATTAAGGATGCAAAAAAGACATTACTATAGGAATTTAATGAACGAGAACAAAAATAACATCAGAGGAACTTGGATGATTTTGAAGGAAGCAATTCGAAGAAAACCCAAGAGTAGGGTCATTTCACGGGAAATTGCATTCAATAATACGAAGATCACAAACACATATGGTATATGCAATACACTGAACAGTTACTTTGCAAACATTGGATCCAACTTGGCCAAACAAATTGAAAACTCATCCATTCAAAATTCCTGTGTTAAAAACAAAACATCATCGAATTTTAGTAAGTTTTTTCATGCGACCAGCTAACGCCTTTGAAATATCTCGTATAATCAAATGTTTAAAAAACAAATATTCGTTTGATATATTCGGTCTCAACATGCAGATGATCAAATTAGCAAGTACATTCATAATTCATCCGTTAGAGTATATTTTCAACCTATCACTCTCATCAGGCAAATTTCCATCACAAATGAAAATTGCTAAGGTGATCCCATTGTACAAGAGTGGAGATACAAATGTGTGTGCAAATTACAGGCCAATTTCACTGCTACCCCATTTCTCCAAACTATTAGAAAAATTAATTCACATCAGAATCATTGAGTACATAAATAAATATAATCTTATAGATCAAAATCAATACGGTTTTCGCCCAGGTAAAATACGTCACACGCCATTCTAGACTTGACCGAGGAGATCTCCAAGCAAGTTGACAGAAAACTGTGTTCCATTGGTGTTTTCATCGACCTTAAAAAGGCCTTCGATACTTTAGACCATACTATCCTACTGAATAAATTAACTATGTACGGCATTAGAGGCATTTCACTTTCACTATTTAGAGATTGCCTGTGCGATAGATCCCAAATAGTCTCATTAAACAACGTATATTCCGAAAAAGAAACAGTAAAATACGGAGTACCGCAAGGATCTATTCTGGGGCCAACGTTGTTTCTTCTATATGTAAACTACATGTTTAAAGCAGTTACCTCCGGTAAGCTAGTAGTGTTTGCCGACGATACCAACCTAGTTTGCTCTGGCGCTACGGTGAAAGAAGCCTTCGAAACTGCAAATAGTGAATTAAGGGCTCTAAATGACTGGCTTATACAAAACAAACTGTCGTTAAACACCGAAAAAACCAAATTTTTCTTGTTCTCGTCTCCAAGACTCAATGTTGATCCGGACGGCGAAATTATTATCAATAATACCAGCATATCCAGAGTCGAAACAATACATTTTCTTGGCGTGACACTCGATAGCAAGATATGCTGGAAAGATCACATCAATTGCACAGCAAGAAAAGTATCAAAAGCTGCATTCATTCTTGGTAAAGCGAGACATTTACTTCAAAGAGAAGAAAGTTTAATGCTTTACAATGCCCTGATTAAACCCTATCTTGAATATGCTTGCGAAATATGGGGCCACACATGCAAATCATACATGAACAGATTAGAGGTCTTGCAAAAACGAATAGTTAGAATCATATACAACTTACCACGAAACACACCATCCAAACCACTTTTCACCAGAGGAAAAATATTGAATATTTCAGGTCTTATACACTTCAAAACATGTAAATTAATGTACAAAGTTTTTTATAAAAAATTGCACAAAAATCTACAGATTTGTTTTGAAACAAATCCTCGTCATCCCGACCTGTTCCTAGTTCAACACAGAAGAACATACGCCAGAAAACAAGCTTTGACCATAAACGGTGTGAAGCTGTGGAATGAATTGGTGAAGAACAAAGAAATAATTCTGAGTGACATGACGTCTATGAAAAAATTCACAACATGCCTATTCAACACCATTCTCTTAAAATATATGTAAATAACAAAGCCCAATGTTGACTCAATTGCCTGGTGGAGATTGCCGATCTTCTTATGATCTCATTATGAAACTGAGCTCTTGCTGAACTGTAAATTTAAGGTAGAGCAAGCAACGCGTCTATTACTTGCCACTGTACATTTCCAACTGAACTAAACTGTATATATATGTTTTTTCATTTTCTTCTTTTATTTTATTTGTTCTTGCTTTTTTCAAGGGATATAAGCCTTATGGCTTCCCCCGACACATGAAAATATGTTGTTTGGTGTTATTATATGTTTACTGTGTCGTTTTGAAATACAATACAATACAAAACAAATAATTTATTTTTATGTATAACAATTAGTTACTGAGAAATAGTAGAAAAATAAATATATTTTAGTCGCCCGGTGTTCAAGTGTGATTTTGGATGTATTTGAGAATTTTGCCAATTTTACATGTTTTTTGTATCATTTGTGGGTATAAATTATAGCTTATCTTGTAGAACACAAAATTTTATACACAGTAGTATATTCCTGTGTAATCGCAAGTGCGCATAATAGCTGTCAAATTGGCAACATGACATTCTGATTGTACACCGCTGTAACTTCCTTCAGATACACTTTGAAAAATAAAAAATTATACCGTATTGTAGAAAACAAACTTTTTAGCACGATGGTATAACTTATTTTAATGTGTGACATACAGTTCCTGAGAAATAGATAGAAAAATGAATAAATTTTAGTCACCCGGTGTTCAAGTGTAATTTTGGATGTATTTGAGAATTCTGCCAATTTTACACGTTTTTTATCATTTGTGGGTACAAATTATAACTTTTATTGTAGAACACAAAATTATCTACACAATAGTATAATTTTCATAGCTGTACCATTAGTGGTTTATGAGGAATAGATAGCGAAATATTGACCAAAATATTCATGTTTTTTTTGCTAATTTTGCCTTTTTGACTTTGTCATTTACACTTCACACCGCCGTAACTTTTTTTTAATACACTTTGGAAGATTAAAAATTATACCGTGTTGTAGAATTCAAAATTTCCAGCATGATGGTATTACTTGTTTAGATGTGTGATAATTAGTTTTTGAGAAATGGAGAAAAAAGTATAGAAAATCGGACGCGTTGAGTTTAAATAAAATTTTGAATGTATACTGAATTTTTTTCCATTTTACATGTTTCATATTCAATTTTTGGTATGAATTAATTTTTTTTGAGTAGAACACAAAATGTTATACACAGTGGTATAATTTGTATAGTCGTACCATTGCTGGTTTAGGAGGAGTAGTCTTCAGAAAATTGACCAAAATTTTCGCATTTTTTAGGGTTCATTTTGTCTTTTGACCGCTATAATCGTTTTTGGGTTTTATTCTTAAAATTTGAAATTTAGCATATCGTGTAGACAAGAAAATTTTCAACATGATGGTATAAAGTTTTAGCGAGTATGCCAATTGATGGCCGAGTAGCAGCGATAGAAATTGGACCAAGGAGGGTGGGACAAACACACACACACACACACACACACACACACACACACACACACACACACACACACACACACACACACACACACACACACACACAGAGGATCTCTTTTATATATATAGATGTATATAAATGTATATGAATGTATGTATATGAATTTTTCGGCAGTTAATATTATACTGGTAAAAGTATAATAGTACTTGTGCAAATGATGTTGGGGAATTATGTTAAGTTATAAATATATATTGGAAATATTCTGATGAAAATGTTTCATTTTTCATCATTTTTCACTATGTCGTGTTTGAATTCTGAATATTTCCGTACGACGGGCAGGCTTAAATATGAAGCTATTTGAGGGAAATCTTGTGTCCAAATAAAGAAAATATTCACCTATATACTTTTCTATTAGATAAGACTTTTAATGGGGTGACTTTTTTCTTTATAATTTGTATCTCTTCTATTTTTAATTGAATATTAATTTTATTCTATTAATTGCTCCGCACAACTGGCGGGTTTCAATGCTAGATAGTGATGTTAAGTTATCAATATATTTTGGAAACATTATGATGAAAAAGTGTAGTCATTGTTCATTGCTTCGTGTCTGAGTTCTGAATTATTCAGCACGGCGGGCAGGTGTAAATATGAGGCGGTTTAGGCAACTAATATAAACATATATATTAAAATATATAAATTTAGACTTTGTTATGGGTTCACTCCACTCTTCTTTAATTCATATTCCTTTTCTCTTATGAATTGAATACAAATTTAATAGTATGAATTGTTCCGCACAACGGGCGGGTTTTTATGCTAGTATAGATATAGATGTAATACTGCTGGTGGAATGGTAGTCACCGGTCACCTCATGATTTCGATTACGATACATGTTTCATGAATACGATTGTTTTTGTATCAACTCCAAGGAAAATTTGCGGCAAATTTGCGTCTTCCAGATATATTTACATTTGTATAACCAAATTTGTATGGAAATTTTCACAAATATTAGATAGAGCTAGCTGGGTCAAAACTGCACCTGTGAGGTGAAATATTGTCTGCAACAGTGAATTAACTATAGGATAAAGCAATATTGAGAGCTCAGTGTTTCATGTATGAAAGTTTTAGTATAATCTATATTTTGTTATATCTTCTAATGTATCTTGTGTTGTATGTTGTGTTGTAATATATTAAGCGTGTTTTGTGCTTGTATTCTATTAGCGATTGGAGGTGACCGAATTTGAGTCGAGCAGGATATCAATCAGGCAAATCATTCTATATTGCGGGTTCCATTTTCGGGTTCGGGAGGTACAAAACAGTTGTTGAAGCCGTTATTATATACCAATTTTCTGCATGTGTTACTGAAAAGTTGATGAGTTTTTCGGCGGTGTAGGCAAGGTGCTGGTTGACTCAACTGAGTGGGGCGTCACAATATCATGCCCAGGTTTGCTTGTTCATATCTCATATCATGGGGGTTCCGCGGATCTGAACTGCCTAGGGCCCCGCGAAGTCTTAATCCGGCCCTGCTTTTATCATTGCACACTATATGAACAGAATTCCCACCATAATTCATTCAACAGCCATATCACCTATACCACCTTCGTCGAATGTGCTTGGCACCATTCATCGATAAATGTATACACAGCAGCATTTTCAATACCACCCATCAATTCCGACACTATACTATCCAAATTCAATCACATAGATTCCTTACCAAAATGCCTCTCCAAAATCACATAGATGCCTTTACCAAAATTTTGTCAAAATATCCACGAATGGCTCACAAGACCCCACAAGAAAAGAGTCAGGAGCTGCACTGTACGTACAGCAACACAACCAAATTCAAACGTGGAAATTGCATCGTTTTGCCTCGGTTACTCATGCCGAGCTTTTCGCCATTCATCAAGCTCTCCAGTACATTCATAACCATCTGCCACCGTGAGAAAATGTCGTCATTTACACCGACACGAAATCATGTCTCGACTTCACCAACCAGCCACAGCCGAAAAATCATCAAGGTCAAATCAACATCATACATAGACTTATTTCTATATTGAATGAGTCATCCTGCCGAATACATCTCCAGTGGATACCGTCACATGCAGGCATCATCGGCAACGAGATAGCCGACAACGCAGCAAAGAAAGCCTGTCATTCTGCAGACAATTTCTCCGAAACTCTCTCGTGGGAAGACCTCAGTGACGCCGTAGCACATTTCATCAAAACAGAGTGGCGGCAACACCTGCAACAACTGCTCTCACAAGATTCATCGACGACACAGCGTGTTATCAACTCCATTCGGCAGCTGGCCAAATGCACTAATCGGCATCTCGATGTATCACTCTTCCGACTCCGATCTGGACATACCAAACTCAACCAACATATGACGCGTCTTAAGCTCATCACGAATGCAGCATACCCGCACTGCGCAGAATTCGAGACTGTCGATCACGTACTTCTTCAGTGTTGCAAGTACGCTGACAGCCGGCAGCTGCTCCTCATGACCAAACTTCAAAGACGTGGTATACAAAACATCATTATTTCAATGCTGCTTGGTGGCACCAATATGAGCCCTGACATGCATCTCTTCATGCGACGACATTTGTGCATTTTTCTTCAAGAAACTGGTCTGATCAACCGCATCTGATACATTCTCCATAGAATACTCAAAGACCGATCGATTTCCGAGTAAAAATCGTGTTGCCCTCATCAAGAAACAACAGCAACACACACACACACACACACACGTACACACAGTAAACCATAGACAATCACAGAACAACTGATTTGGGCTATCGATGTCATTGGTGGGGTCTAGAATGATACCGATTTTTATATATAAATAACGCTCTTCCTACGAGCAAATTTTTAAAACGTTTCATTGTATCAGTGAATTTACCAGCATGACATTTAGTTGAAAGTTGGCAAAAATATCTTAGATTAAATAAAGTTCAATAACAATTGAAATTGTCTACGAATAGCATGTGTGTGTTTTCGTGTTGAGGCACGTTTGTGTGGCTGTTCAGCACAGAAGTTGTACGACGCACGCCTTGGTCCCGGCTGCATCGCTTGTTTTGGGCGTTTTGTTTTGAGTCGTTGTTTTTTGCAGTCTGCAGCAAACGCTGCAGGGCGGCGGCTCATGCAGACCATGTTTGTGCAGCGTGCTGTCCACGTGCTGGCGGATTAGCACACAGGGTGCACAGACAAACAGAGGAACTTCAAAGACGCCTTCCCTAAATCATCTTGATTGATTTGACTTTTAAGCATTGCCGTTCTGTTCTCATTTGCAAATAGTGCTTTGCTTCGTGCATGGGCCGCTTACTTTTTCAAGTCTAACGGATTGATGATGACTTAGACAGGAATTTTACGCTGGCCGTTTTCGACATACTGACATACTCTGCTCGAGGCAAAAACTTCATCTCAACCATGTCCAAATGGATTATACTGTCGTGACAGTCAGCCGTTTCTCAATAAACACTCATAATGTGAAACAGCACAGATTACGGTTTCCAGTTGACATTCAATACTCGTTCAATGCATGTAATGGTGTGCCCGCTGAAATATCCTAAAGTAGTTTGTCATTGATCTCAGTGATCGTACAAGCTTGGGTCTAATCAGTGTATGTTTCGAATAGCCAATTGAAATGTTTGTGGTTGAAAATGGTGTTTGGGACCAAAGTACCGATACTTGATTAAAAATCAACCATGCAATATTTTGAGTACACAATTCCGCCAAGTGTTTGGATACAGATGTAGCCAATGGAGTTCTACATCATGATCAGAAGCACAACAAAGTAAAAGTCAGGATGAATTTGGTAGAAATATTGATGAGTATCTGAGCGTTTACCGACGGCTCGCATTCACAAAGATACCGGCAAATCAGCAGCTGCAGTGCACAATTGGAACAATGAGCGATTAACAGGTCATTCATGCAATCATTTAAGCTACAATCTTAAGACATCTCACAGAATCTCGTCATTTCATCAACGTGATATTACGGTGAACTTTGCTTGAACACCAAGTGTTGTCCCACGTGAGCAATGTGCCGATGGTTAGTGCAAGAATGGCGCAGAAATGGAGAATCACCCAGACATAATTCGACTCGAAGCAATATGAAGTGGCAGATGAGCATTTCTTTCACAGTAGGTGCGCTTCCAGAGTTGGCTCGTACAAGGAATCAAGAGGCAAGGTTTCATAGCCTTCATCGAATGTCATTGTCAAGTCACCAGGACAATTAGGAAAAGCGTGCAACTCGAAACTTCTAGAAATCGACAAAAAGTGGAACAGAGCACCGACTGAGGCCGAAGTTTGTGTTCGCAAACATCCTGGAAAACGATGCCAGCTACAGCCGTACAATAGCAATATTCTACGTTGATTATAATAACCTTCATCATTTCATTCAACAGATCAATTATTTGCAAATATATAAGTACAAACACTGCAAAGCCCCTGATCTATACCATTGAGTCCGCACAGTTAGGTCACCTCATATTCAAGCATACACACACAGACAGACAGATCATTTAATTTATATTCATATAAATACTAGCATTAAAACACGCCCGCTGTGCGGAGCAATTAATAAAATGAAATTCGTATTTAATTTATACAAATATGGCAAATTTAAAAGGAAAAAAGGTAAACTCATACATTTTTCATCAATTGGAGTCAAAATTAAGTAATTTTTATTTCAATTTTAACAAAATACTTCCCCTCAGCCCTCCTCATATTCAAACCCGCCCGTCGTGCTGAATAATTCAGAACTCGAACACGATCCGTTCTGGATCTTGAAGTCAAATCCGGTAGTTTTGTATATGAATTCATTCTACACGGTGAAATTGAACGTCCTATTGTCTATAGTTGCTGCCCGCGGGACATTTTCATTTCATAAACATCCATCGCTTCGTTTTGCATTGGGGCGTTTCCGTGCTAGCTCGCTGTGGTTTGTGCAGCGCAGTGTGTGCTGACAGGCCCACTGTCTTCATGGTTGTTTACTGTAGCTTTTGGAACTTGTGTTTGTGTGTGTGCATGTGTGTGCGTGTGTGTGTGTGTGTGTTTCGTGTATGCACACACACTACACAGCAGACAATATGCGTCATAACTTATTCTTCCTTATAATGTTTTATCACACCTTGTCAGACTCACAGACTTACCTCGAAAGAGGGCTCACCAATAATGCCACTGAGAAATCTCTCACAAGCTAGAATTTACACTCGTCCGTCGTGCGGAACGCTTCATAAAATAATATTCATATTCAATTTATAAATTAAAAAGGAATACAAATAAAACAGAATATGTGAACCCATAAAAAGTATAACCCATAAACCAATAGAAAAGTCTAAATGTGAATATCTTCATTTTTATTTTACAAAATATTTTCCCTCAAATAGCCTCAAATAGACCCGAAGAGTTAAGTTAGACCCAAGAAACTCATAGTTAGCCCGTACGCAATAAAATCACACCAATAATTCTTGGAGCTAATATTCACACACAGGTAGAGTACAAATTTACAAGTTTCGATTTTGCTATTGGTTAAGCTTTTGACTGTATTTATTCATTTATACCTTTGAGCGCATCGAAGGTTGCAAAATACTGTGCGTCAGATTGTGAAATAGATGACACAACATCTGCCGGACTGTCGCTCATGTAAGGCTCCCTGACGACATACCGATTTAGGCGCGTCAGATCGATGCAAAGACGAATTTTATCGCAATGTTTTTTTGGTGTCACGACTATTGGGGCACACCAGTCCGACATTTCAGTCGTTGGAGTGATTACGCCGCTCCGTACGACAGTGTCAAGCTCATCTTTGAGTTTGTCTCTTAGAGCGAACGGTATCCTTCTGGGTGATGTAACGCAGAAAGGCTTGGCGTCTTCATGAAGAGCAATTTTGAATTTTTCACCTGGAAGTGGTCTGATGATTCCGTCAAAAACTTGAGGAAAACGCTGCATTATGTCATCGGTATTTTTTTCAGCACTTTGGCATCAACATCGCTTGCTGGATGTGAGACCATCGCCTTTGAAGGTTCGCTAGCGACGGTATGTGCCTTTACAGTACCACTAGCGTCGATCCCGCACACTGTTTGTCTTGGGTACTGTTCATGGAAGAAATGAAGAGCACGCGAGGTGCGCCATGATAGAATGAGTCCTTGAACTCCAGGCAGCACATGAAAGACTTCTCGTGCGTTGTGTTGCCCGCAAGAGACGTTTCCTAAGAATGTTCCCAGAGTCTCAACTGCTGATTGATCGGCCAATTTCGCACGCTTATGAGCCTCAGCTGCAGTCAAATCAGCTGATGTCATGCTCAGTCGATGCCGTATATCGAGTCCAGCTACTGAAATATCAGCTCTGGAATCCGGGAGTGTCGATACTTTGATGGTATTGTCGGTTTGCAACGTCACTGTCACCCGTGGTGCATGTTCAGTCGTCGTGCTGGCTATGATGCTCGTGACTTGCATCTGTGAGACGCTTTGCGATTGTGTCCTTGAACGCCGGCGACACACTTCTGAAAATGTCATTTTTTCTTGCAAAATTTGCATGGGCCTGTCGAGCGGGACACTGCCACCTCAAAAACGGTGCTATCAAGAGGCATTTCAGTTCGGCACATGACATAAAAATCACACGTCAAGACATCGTCGAAGGAACACAGGTTTTGGCCCGCGAAAACGACGCACGGCGATTGCGCATGTTAGAGGCGGTATATATCACCCAACTGAAGCCGACGCTGATAATACAGCTCGAAGAAAACGGTATTCTGCCAGCTCACCGAACCCCCCCGTTGGAGCGAAGCTCGACGCGCCCCTGCGATAGCCAGCCAACACCACTTTCAAACCTACCAGACAATGACACCTAGGAGTGACACCTGGTTAATGACATAAATAGCCTGTGAATTATTGTTTGAATGTTGTAGTGATTGTATGATGGTATTTGCGTTGTTATTGTGTTCTCATGTGATTTGTGTCTGATGATGGAGTCTTGGAACTCCGAAACGTTAAAGAAATTTAGGGAACTTGTTGTGTTGTCTGAATAGAAGCGATCAGAAATTGGCTAGAGACATGGAATCGACCAAAAAGAAAATTGCTAAATTTGAAATAGCAATCCAGTTCAATCTCGTTTGCAAACGCAAAAATTTACTGCCTGGATACACCAAAATCATATTTATATATATAAAAGAGATCCTCTGTGTGTGTGTGTGTGTGTGTGTGTGTGTGTCTGTCCTACCATTCTGGGTCCATTTTCTATCAGCTGCTACTCAATCATCACTAGGTGTACCCGCTGAAAATTTATACATCATTTGGCAAATTTTCTTGTTTACACTGTAGCTTAAATATTTAATTTTAAAAATGAAATAAAAAAAGTTATAGCGGTAAAAAGACTAAATGAACCCTGAAAAATGCGAAAATTCTGGTCAATATTCTGCAGATTACTCTTCCTAAACCAGCAATGGTACAACTATACAAATTATACTAATGTGTAGAAAATTTTCTGTTCTACTAAACTAATTATAATTCATACCCAAAAATAAAATATAAAACATGTAAAATGGGAGCAAATTCAATCTACATTCAAAATTATATTTAAACTCCACGCGTCCGATTTTCTATACTTTTTTCTATATTTCTCAAAAACTAATAATCACACATCTAAATAAATAATACTATCATGCTGGGAATTTTGTTTTCTACAACACGGTATACTTTTTAATTTTCCAAAAAGTATTAAAAAAAAGTTACGGCGGTGTGAATTGTAAATGACAAAGTCAAAAAGGCAAAATTAGCACAAAAAACGTGAATATTTTGGTCAATATTCCGCTATCTATTCCTCATAAACCAGCAATGATACAGCTATAAAAATTATACTATTGCGTAGATAATTTTGTGTTCTACAAGAAAAATTAGAATTTATACCCACAAATGTTTCAAAAAAACGTGTAAAATTGGCAAAATTCTCAAATACATCCAAAATTACACTTTAACACCGGGTGACTAAAATTTATTCATTTTTATACCCATTTATCAGGAACGATTTGTCACACATTAAAATTAATTATACCATCGTGCTAAAAATCTTGTTTTCTACAATACGGTATAATTTGTAAGTTTCCAAAGTATATCTGGAGGAAGTTACGGCGGTGTAAAGTCAAAAAGACATATTGCCAATTTGACAGCTATTATGCGCACTTGCGATTACACAGGAATATACTACTGTGTAGATAATTTTGTGTTCTACAAGACAAGCTATAATTTATACCCACAAATGATACAAAAAACGTGTAAAATCGGCAAAATTCTCAAATTCATCCAAAATTACACTTGAACACCCGGCGACTAAAATTAATTCACTTTTCTACTATTTCTCAGTAACTATTTGTTATACATAAAAATAAATTATACCATCGTGCTAGAAATATTTTTTCTACAATACGGTATAATTTGTAATGAGGTGATGGAGACCACTTTGCACATGCTCTCGGTGGAATATTTCACAATTACCGCTCATATTTCTCCAAGCGTGTTGCTGTATCAACACAATTGTACTCGTTTGTATGTGCGTGTGTACCAAGTGTGCTCTTGGGTGTTTGCGTTGGCGCTCATGTGTGCGTGTGTGTGTGTGTGTCAGTGGGATAGTGTAAGCCGATGTGAGAGGTTGTGTGTTTGTTTGTGTGTTTCATATTTGATTTTCGAACTTTAATTCAGAGTTAAATGACTGTTTGTATGTTCTTCTAAAGGTTAAATGTTCCTATCGCCATTTGTCTGTGCATTACCGCTGCTTGTAAGGTGCAAGTGAAGCAGAAATTAACACTGCGACATCACAATAGTGAAATTGACCGGATATTTATGATCGGGGTATTATTGCAAGCAGGAGCTTGGTTCTGCTCAATGTTCACCCCTGCAAGCTGACATTGTGTGAACAAATACACAAGATGTGTGATGAGGGACAAGAAGAATTATATTGTCCGAAATCTCGCGCTAATTCCACGTTTTCCTCATCTTCTTTGCCTCGTCAATCAAATTCTGTCTTTGCACCTTGTTCTCGATCAATGCTGTTTGATCACGTGCTTCCGTCTGCTGCGATATCGGCCAGGAAGAGGTTCTCAGAGCATTATCACCATTGTGTTTCCGATCAACACCAGCATCAAGATGATGAACATCTCTCAGACATCACAAAGTAC
The DNA here is from genome assembly GCA_916048095.2 of Sacculina carcini. Classification (NCBI taxonomy): domain Eukaryota; kingdom Metazoa; phylum Arthropoda; class Thecostraca; family Sacculinidae; genus Sacculina; species Sacculina carcini. The sequence goes on along the minus strand of OU696591.1, from coordinate 6,230,631 downwards.
TCGCATCAACACTCATTCCTGCACATGCCGCAGGAGTGTTTGCTGAAGACGAGCAGAGGAGGAGAATGTTGTGTGCTGGATCTAACTCCTCCACCTCCTCCACCAGTTCCTCCACTAGTTCCTCCACTAGTTCCTCCACCTCCTTCACGTGTCAGACAAGTTCTCCTTCGCTTGCTGTACTACCTGCGCTCAAAACCCGACCAAGTAAGACACTTCGATAATAATAAAAAATAATAATAAAGGGTAATTAATATTTTTTCTTATATTATTTATTATATATATATATATATATATATATATATATATATATAATTAATATTTTTTCTTATATTATATATTAATAGTATTTCTTGAATATATAACAAAAAATATATATGAAAAACAAAATATATATATATGTGTATATGAAAATGTGCCAGGAAAATTGATATAAATTACAGGCAATATGAAATATATGTATAAATATTATATTTCTTATCTTGAACATAGCATGGTTTATTAGAAGCTTCTTTTGTGGAAAAATTTGCTAGAAATATACTCTGATATTTGTGGACTTCATTTAGTAATACAGATGTGTACACGTATATATAAGTACACACATACTGACACACACACACGCACATACACACACACACACTGACACACAAACACATACTGACACAAATACATACACACATACACACACACACATACACACACACGGTTTTTCACAAATGCGTGTGTTTTGTTTGGTTGTTAATAATGGTTAATGTGTATTAATTTGTGTTAATGTGTGTTAATGTGTGTAAATATGGGTTATTGTGTGTTAATATGTGTTAATGTGTATTAATGTGTGTTAATATGTGTCATTATGTGTTAATGTGTGTTAATGTGTGTAAATATGTGTTATTGTGTGTTAATATGTGTTAATGTGTATTAATGTGTGTTAATGTGTATTAATGTGTGTTTATGTGTGTTAATGTGTGTTAATGTGTATTAATGTGTGTAAATATGGGTTATTGTGTGTTAATATGTGTTAATGTGTATTAATGTGTGTTAATATGTGTCATTATGTGTTAATGTGTGTTAATGTGTGTAAATATGTGTTATTGTGTGTTAATATGTGTTAATGTGTATTAATGTGTGTTAATGTGTATTAATGTGTGTTTATGTGTGTTAATGTGTGTTAATGTGTATTAATGTGTATTAATGTGTGTTAAGGTGTGCTAATGTGTGTTAATGTGTATTAATGTGTATTAATGTGTGTTAATTTGTGTTAATGTATGTTTATGTCTGTTAATGTTTGTTTGTGTAAATGTGCCGTGCTGTAATATCAACACACTTGTGGAATAAGCAATTGCAGAATTATCTCTACAATTGCGTCAATTATAATTCTATCTATCTTTCTATCTTTTTCTATGTTTTTCTATCTATGTTTCTATCATTTGCTATCTATCTTTCTATCTTATCTATCTATCTTTCTATATTATCTATCTTCCTATCTCATCCATCTTTCTATCTCTCAAGTCTTTTTCTATATTTTCTTCTCCCACACACACACACACACGCACACACATGCTTGCAATCTGGGGCCATTTCGCGCACTAATGGTCTTAAGCGAAAAGGAGATAACATGAAACTCAACTTACAAGCAAGAATCAATGAACTAATTGCTTCTCTCCCATTCGCTAATGCCTCTTTCTATCTGTCTGTCTGTCTTTGTGTGTGTGTGTGTGTGTGTGTGTGTGTGTGTGTGTATGTATGTATGAGTGTATATATGTGTGTATGTGTGTGTGTATGTCTGTGTGTTCGACTGGGCAAAATACAGAAATTTTCTGAAATTGTATGCATCCCATTGTATTAAATGCGTAACCGACTTCCATCAAAGAACCAATTAGACCAAATAGCAATAGGAACCAATTGGGAACCGGTTCTGTTTAAATATTGTTACAATTTGTGTCTGTGTATGTGTTTGATGAGTGAGATACCTTAAATTATATCGGTGTAATTTTATGCTTTCATCAACATAATCTAGGCAATTAACACACACACACACTCATTTGCATACACACATATAAGCATACATACATGCATACATACAGACATACACACCTGCACTCATAGATATACACACACACACACTTATAAATACAGACAGACACTCAAACTGTAGTGCTTATGCATTTGTGAAGCGATAACACACACACACACACACCGACATACATACACACACAGACAGACAGACAGACATACATACACATATACAGAGCCATTTGTCAGAATTTGAGCAGCAAATGCATTATGAAGAGCTGGAATGATTAATGTTCTCAGAGTATAAGCGAGAAGTGTAGTGGTAATGTTACCACGTGGTATGCGAGCTGGTATATTACGAGCTAGCTATTCTACACTCATACACTAGAGTATGTATGAAGTCTATACCTAACATTTAGCGAATATGCGTATGAGTACACTTCGAATACTTTGTGTTAAAAATATATAATAATATTGATTCATTTTAATAATAATAATATAATTATTATTTGTATATAATTCATTGAGCACTAATTTTGTGAAAAAATACTAATATTTCCCCCTCATGTTTAATTATATAATTTAATCTTAAATATTTCAATCTCGTGCATTGAATATTGGCGTTATTTGATGGATTTTTTTTAGCGCGCGCGTGTGTGTGTGTTTGTGTTTGTGAGGCTTTCATTGCTTGTAAATAATAAATAACAACAGATGGACTTATCTCCCTCCCTCTCTCTCACACGTATCTTCCACTCTCTCTTTCTCTCTCTCACTGCCATTCTTTCTGTTTATTTTCTGTGCATTCCAACACACACACACACACACACACACACACATAAGCACACATATATACACACACACATACACATATACACACACATACTTGCACTATCAAGCTCTACCACATTGAATTCACCGCAATAATGTGTATGTGCTTATGTGTGTGATTGTGTGTGCATGTGTGTGTATGTATGTGTGTGTGTGTGTGTGAGAACAGTGCTCCAGCAAGTGTTGCACAAGACTGTCGAAGCAATCACAAAGTGAAGACATTGTTGAAGATCAAGACGTAACCATTCTTCCGTCAGCTCGAGTTGAAGTCACGTCAGATGTATTTGACCATCACGTCGCAACCAAACACAGTATGTTTGTATGTGTGTGTGTGTGTGTGTGTGTGTCAGTGTGTGTGTGTGTGTTTTACTTGTTGGGAATATTACATACCCTTGATCAGTGGTTCTCAAACTTTCTCACTGCTAGAACTTTTTTCACAAATCCACAGTCAGTTCTGGCACCCCCCATGGATTCTTGATAGCTATACGAAAATATATAAATACATACGACGAAATAACAATTTGTATATTTAATATTCATTCATGCAAATCCTTTAAGATAATTTAGGAGGATTTGAAAATAAATCCGTCCTTTCCTATCATTCAAGTGTTTATTTACGTTTTTCAACAAACTATTGCACACATTTGTACTTTATTGGTATAATTCACAGTGTATTGAAACTTATTGTTTTGTGTATGTATACAAATTAGGCAGACTGAACGTTTTTCATCATGTGAAATAACTGTGGATATGAAGCACTCCATGAATAATATGAAGTATAATTTTGTATTAAAATATGGGCTTAATGACAGGATCTATGGGATGTATGTCATTGTGTGTCTGTTATGTGTTTTTGTGTGTGTTTGTGTTATATATGGCAGCTGTCGTTGACACAACTTCACTCAATCCTTCAACAGCGTCATGTACTGGCAGCAGATGTTTGGTGTGTGTGGCGGTGTTGCTATCGTGTGTCCTGATGGCGGTCACAATGCTGCTTCTCATGTCGCCTCACTGGAAGTGGCCTGTGTGGCAGCCACAATTCCTGTCATCATCATCATCAGTGGAGGAAGCAGGAGTAGGTGTTCATGATGATGGTGATGATGTAGCATCCGTGATCCTGCTGGATAGTGAAACAGTAAACAGTCGCACTCTGCTAAACTCCGTCACTCGGGTCATAGACGGGTAAGCAGCACTCTCTCATAAGAGCGCTCTATACTCTCTTTATCTCTCTATCTCACAAGAGTACACTATACTCTCTCACTCCCTATCTCACAAGAGTGCACCATACTCTCTCACACTCACTCACGTGAGTATAATTAACTCATTCACAATCACTCACTCATAACAGTTCAATATATCTCTCATTCTCTCATAAGAGTGTAATTAACTCGCCTCACTCTTAAGAGTATCGTATACTCACTGAAGAACACTATATAAACAAACTTGTTCAATATCATTCCTCTCCCTTCGTTCATCATCTTATTCCCCATTTATGTGCACATCGGTGTGTGTGTGTGTCAGTGTGTGGATGTGTGTGTCAGTGTGTGGGTGTGTGTGTCAGTGTGTGTCAGTGTGTTAATTAGGGAGCCATAAGAACACATACACCGACACACACACATACACATAAGGCTTCATTTGATGACAGTTTCGCTAGTAACATAAGCTTAGCCTATCTATCTATCTCTCGCTCTCTCTTATTCAAGTTTATTCTATTTGCCCGCCTATATATGTCTGTTGCCCACACTATCTCACATACAGACACACAGACAGTGCCTATGTGTGTATGTGTGTAATAATATAATGTAATATAATTTAATGTGTATTGTGTATTTATGTGTATCGATATTTTGTTATGTAATGTAATTTTATGTAATTCAATTTGATGTAATGGTGTGTAATGTAATCTAATGTATGTAATGTAATGTAATTTAATATATTATAATGGTATATGATGTAATTTAATGTATTGTATGTGTGTAAGTGTGTCAGTCACAATGTAATGTAATTTACTGTTATGTAATACAATACAATGCCAAATAATGTAATTTCAAATAACTTAAAATAGTGTAAAGCAATGTAAAATAATGTAAAATAATATAATGTGATGTAATGTATTACATGCGTGTGAATGTGTCAGTTACAATGTAATTTAATGTAATGTGTGTGAATGTGTCAGTCACAATGTAATATAATGTAATATATTACATGTGTGTGAATGTGTCAGTCACAATGTAATATAATGTAATGTATTACATGTGTGTGAATGTGTCAGTCACAATATAATGTAATGTATTGTAATGTAATGTGTGTGAACGTGTTAGACACAATAAAATGTAATGTAATGTGTGTGAATGTGTTAGACACAATGTAATATAATGTAATGTATTGTATTGTAATTTAATGTAATGTGTGTGAATGTGTTAGACACAACGATTTGCCGTGGAATATTCGCAAGTTTGTACAGAACGAACTGAAAACGTTCAATTTTGACAGTGACCTGCGTCACGTGACCCCGTGGAACTCGAGCCGATGGTCACACACTGACCTGCCTCGCCTCAGGCAAGGTCATGTCGGGGCCCAGGTGTGTATGTTTGTATGTTTGTGTGTATGCTTGGCTGTGTGTTTGTGCTCAAGACAAGTATATTGAAAAATAAGTCCTTTAATATTGAACACGGCATTGAATAACACATACTATCCATGTTCTTACACTTTCATACACTTAACACACAAATAACACACAAATAACACACACACACACATACACATACAGTAATTGTGCCCGCACTATAGTGTAGTGTTGAATTCAACGGGAGGTTGGCTCAGCTACAATGCACATGTTTTTCATGTGAAATTCCCTGCCAATCTTCTGTTTTGCTATTATAATTCCTGCACGAATTTATCGCGCCAAATATTCAGACAAACCTTTACATTATACATTAAATGTATTTTTCTAAGTATTTAATGCATTTCGCCATTTTCTGAATTACAGAGATATGTATATAATACACCATTCTCTGTAATTCAGAGAGATATATATATATATATAATACACCATTCTTTATAGTGAAATTCAGAGACTAGTCCTTGCTTCCTGAAAATACAGAGATCCAGATGGCGCTGGTGTAGTCTGGGGTTCAATTAGTGCAACTGCCCACTTTATCAGCATCAATGACACCTGAGCAAACACACTCGCATGCAATACGAACACGTATGCATGTGTGTGTGTGTGTGTCGGTGTGTCAGTGTGATTGAGTGTCGAACGGCTTGATGTAGTGTTTGAGCAGAAATGATCAATCAATCTTGCTCTGTATCAAAATTGATTGGCACAACATGAATTGAGCTCTCTATTGAAAATGGCCTCGGGCAATATTTCAATGCGGTTTTTGTCGCCAGTAAACCCGCGTCTCGTAACCTCGTTGTCAACATATTGGGAATATTATTACAAACTTATTGAATATAAACTGATTTTTAACCGTAAATCAACTGTAAGCGGCGATCAAAAACCAGCTGTCAAACAAAGCCAAATTATAATTACATTGTAAAAATATTTCTCACAAATATGCCGTTTTAAGCGAAAAAAAGATAAAATGACATTTTTACTGAAAATATTGTTCAAATATATAATTCTATAGATTGCGCCCGGAATTTATATATTCTGTTAATAATTGTAATAGCACAGATCACGGATTCAACATGTTATGATATACTCAAACACTGCATAAATGTACAGCAATGTTCCTGATAGATTTTCAAGTCGGGATACCATGTGAGTAGCACGGTGTTATAACCCTAGTTAACTACCGCATTTGTCCTGCGGTCAGGGATAAGAATACTGCCGCCGTACCCGCTGCGTGTCGTGTAAGAGGCGACTAAAAGCGGACCCTCTGCTTCTTCCCTTCCTGTACTGCCATGTCTGAGGGGGGAGCGATAATCCAACAGGCACCCCCTTGGATAACTGCAGCTGTCTTCTGTCCTATCCTTCCACCCGAAATATAAAAAACTACCGTATGTGTTGTGACGGTGGTTTAATTGTTGTAATTCAATCGCTCCAAGCTAGGTTCACGTGCCATTGGTCTTTTGGTACGGTAGAATTATGCATACGTGTATTTCATATTTATATTAATGGGAAATTATTCAACGCAAATTGTTAAAATGGTGTCTGTACTGTCAAGCTCAAATGGATTGAACGAATTCAACGTGAAGTGGAATTTTCTCAGAAAAACGTGTCTGATGGTACAGTATGTTTTGTGTTGCATGTGAGAAAAACGTGTCCGCTTGTCACAAGTCGAAACTCGAACAACACAACAAATCTGCTGCTCAATAGAATAACATCAAATGCAACTATACATGCAGAATCGAATCATTATATTACTGCGCCTCGAAGTAAAATCATAGAATGGTACCACTACCAAGGGGCAGCACCAAGGGACAGGGGTTGTAGGGGTTTAACCCCCACCCCCAATGTGAATCTCTTGTTTATGAGGAGTTGATAGAAACATTTGTGGGCTTCAACCATTTGAGCTCCTTCTGGATCCATCAGTGTGTATCTTTAAAAAGCACATATAAAAATGTATATATTATGTGTTCTAATACGCAGTGCAAGTGCATTAAAATGCACATGGATTTGTGGTCATTTAAACACGATATAATTTCCTGTTTATTTTCTCCCAAAATGTATTTATACATACACACCCAGATAGATAGATAGATAGATATATAAATTGATAGATATAGCGGTTTAGAAGCAGACTTTAAATATTGTCATTGCCTACACCAGGATATAGCAAAATATAGTGATATATTACAAAGCTGATTTAATTATAAACAAAACAAACATGTATTTGATATAGCGCCAAGTAGAGCAGAGGCGCGTAAAAGAGTAAAACTGGTGCGAACAATATAAAGGAGTATTAGCTCATAGAGGGAAAATACATGAGCCAGCAAAAATAACACACATGATAAAAAAGAGAAAAACGAGTATAAAACAGCAAAAGAAATATCTTACACAGTAACAAACATCACATGACACATCACATCATAGATTAACACTGGTAACCAAGAAAAACGAATGTAGAGAGAACAAGATTTAGTGCTGTCGGAATGGAGGAGTTAGAGGTGTGGGCAAAGATAGCAAAAAATTTTGCAGAGCAGAAGAGAATGAGGAGTATGATTTTTGCTTCAGGACATGAGGAGGAAGTTGATTGTAAAGACGGGGAGCAGAAAAGTAGAAAGACTTGGCTGACCAGTTTGACTCATGAAGAGCAGGAGGAGAAACAAGAGGTACAGGACGACGACTGGAAGGTCGCTCGTTACACTGTAGGAGGGTAAGTAAGTAGGAAGGGGGAGAAGGCGAGTGAAGAAGTTTATATACAAGACAGCAGAGCTTATGATGGATCCTCGAAGGGACTGGCAGCCAGCCTAGTTGCCGAATATGTACAGAGGTTGGTGTCCTAGGTGGAAGACGCAAAACGAATCGACAGGAAAGGTTAATGATTGACTGAAGGGATCGAAGAGATTTTTGAGGTAGGTGAAAAAATAGAGAATTGCAATAGTCGAGACGGGAGAAGATATAGGAATTAACAAGAAGCAGTGCAGAGGATTCGTCGATGTGTCGGCGTATAGGGTAGAGTTGGCGCAGGATGAATCGACAGGATCGAGTAAGGTTTGAAAGATGTTTGGAGAAATCAAGTGAAGGATCAAAGACAATGCCCAAACTACGAATATGAGAGGAGAGGGACAAATGAAGACAGTTCGGAGATATCCTAGGAGGGTGAAATAAAATATACTCTGTCTTATCGGGATTCAAGAGGAGATCTCTGGAGGTCGCCCAGGCAGCAATGTTGGATAGAAGTTGGTCAATGAGATAACTGTTAGAGGACGAAAAAGGGAAATAAATTTGGATATCATCCGCATAAATGTGGAAAGATATAGGATAGGTGCGGAGGATCGGACAAAGAGAAGAAACATAAAGATTAAACAAAAGAGGACCGAGAAGAGAGCCTTGGGGAACACCCGAAATAATAGGAGAAGAAGATGAATATTCGGAGTTACAGCGTACCGAAAATGACCGATCAGCAAGATAGGATGACAATAGAGACAGCGCGGAGGAAGAAAGACCGGCATGCCGTAGATCCTGGCGGAGGATGGAGTGGTTCACAAGGTCAAAAGCGGAAGAAAAGTCAAGCGAAATGAAAAGCACAGAATTACCCACGGAAAAAGAAGCAAGTATATCATTAAGCAGAGAGAGGAGCAGAGTTTCAGTTGAGTGCCCGGAAACGAAACCAGATTGACATGGATCTAGGGCCGAATATATGCAAGGACGGAGCTGAGGAAGAATGGCAGCCTCAAGAAGCTTGGAAGGAAGAGGAAGCAAAGAAATAGGTCTGAAATTGCTGGGGATGGAGGATTCAAGGGAAGGTTTTTTTAGAATAGGTGAGACAATGGCGTGTTTAGATGCTAGGAAATTTCCATGAAGAAAAGAAGTATTTACAAGATGGGTAAGCACAGGAGCAAGCAGAAAGATGGAGTCAGAGAGAACACGAAAATTGATTGGATCAGAGGGGCACCTGGATTTTTGTAGCTTAGTTAGAAGCTTGATTGTCATCGCAGGTGTGATAGGTGAGAAGGCATCGAGGGAAGTATTTGAGGACGAAAAAGTTAGAGGAAGGGAGGATGAAGGAAGCTTTGATCTGGCGAAGATAAGTTTATCGCAGAAAAAAGATGAAAAACATGACGCAGAAATAGAGCAAGGAGCCGATTTGGAAAAACCGGTGATAGATTTCAGGGTGTGCCACCTGGAGTCAGAGGAATTTGAGCGGGATGAAAGCTTATCTTTATAATATACAGATTTTGCAAGATCGAGAGAGGAAAGAAAAGTATTGCGAGAGTCGCAAAAAGACAGCCAGTTGGACTCAGTGCGAAATCGGCGCCAACGTCGTTCATGGGCACGGGTCTCTGCACGTAAGTGGCGTAAGTCCGAATTTAACCACGGAAGTGGCGAGACAGAGGACTTTATCACGCGGCGGCGCAGTGGGAACAGAACCTCATTAATATCACACAAAGATTCATTTATGAAGTGTGAGATGGCTGAAGGGGGAATAAAATTGTAAATAGTGGGAGAGAGAGAAGAAGAAACGAGGAGAGAGAAATAGGAAGAGTCGAAGTTACTGTAATCACGTGCATAGTAGGTTTTTGGTGAGTGTGTAGAAGCCAGTTTGTGATGTTTTAAAGCAAATGAAATGAAGCTATGATCGGATGTGGTGGCATCAGGTGGGAAAGTAAGCAGACCGGGAAGAATTAAATTTGCGGATGAAGCTGTACAAATGAGAAGATCGAGAGTGTGGCCTGAAGTATGAGTAATACCCGAATTTATAACAGAAAGACCCCAAGATTCAAGTAAAGAAAGAAAATCAGAAGCATAGGGCTGTGATAGGGGACAGTCCACCCAGAAATTAAAGTCCCCAAGAATAATAAAATTATCGTAAAAATGTTGGAAAAAATACGAAATAAGGGTGTCAAAGTCAGAGATAAATTGAGAAGATGAGCCTGGGTTATTATGGCGGTAGACAAGCAGTAGGCCCAGCTTAGGCGACGCAGGCAGAAACAGAGAAGTAGCGATGTACTCAAATGACATTGATGTGAATGAAAGATCAGAAAGTAAGGAAATACTTAGAGAAGAATTAAAAATAACGCCGACACCGCCACCCGAAGTTTTAGAAGAATTTGAGGAGGAGCGACAGACATGCATTAGGTTGTAGGATGATGGGAGTTGGGCCAAAAACACTGGCACATCGCATTGAAGTAGCCATGTCTCAGTGAGAAACAGAATAGAAAGGTTGTGGCGAGACAAGAGATCAGAAATTAGTGAGGATTTGTTGCGGGCTGAGCGAATGTTTTGTAGGCCAATAGAAATTGAAGGAACGGAGGAAAGAGAAGTGGAGGCAAGCGGAGGAGAAGAGAGAGTGGTAGACAATACAGTGGGAGGGATAAATGGCGGAGGACGGTCAGTTAGTCAAAACGCAGTGGAAGAGTTGCAGAGGGGAAGATTACTGGATGAGGGTGAGGAGAGAGGGGCGACAATGGTGCGCGCACGGAGCGATTCACGCACAGCGAGGAAAGAGGGGCAGGTCGATGAGAAAGAGGAGTGGTCACATGGACGCGAATGGCGGGAACAGTTTGCACATTTGACCCTATCGCGGTTTTGACAGGCCGACGATTGATGTGCGCCCGCACAGTAGCCACAAGTCACGGTGTTTTCTACCGGACAGCGATCAGCACGGTGACCCAGGCCAGCACACCGACTGCAATGCACAACCCAGAAGCGGTCGTACACCACACAACAGCGGAGGCCAACGAAGAGCCGATCACCGACAGACTTGATTGCACGTCGAACTTCCGGAGAAACCGCTAGCACTGCATGCGACAAACCCGTTTTTGCAGTGTAAATGAACATTACTTTGAGCTGCGACACAGGGGCGGACGAAACGATGGGGTTTTTCAGGCGTAGAGAGGATATCAATTTCTCGGGAGAAATTGGAGGCACATTTGTCAGCGTAATCTTCGGTAGAAGTGAGGGAGAGCGCTGGTGGACACTCAGTCTTACGTCGTCCAAGCCGTCCTCAAGTTTTTTGGCGGCTTGATTCGCAGCGTCCTCCGTGTGGCAGGTGAGGACTACCCCGCCTGCCGACGTTGGTCGCGCCTGTGCCACCGGAACAGCGTCCAGTAGCTTTTCAACTGTGTCGGTCTTCACAGTGGCGTTGGTAGGCTTCAGGACGACGGCGTAGGAGTGACGGGGGACGGTCGAATATGAAGCAGATGTCTCAGAATGCGGAGCAGATGACGGTGACTTCTGGGATGACTTCATCTCATTCAAGAGGTCGGACTTCAGCTGAGCCAGATGACATTCTGTCGGGAATGTCAGGTGTCACATTATTGTCGGGAACGACAGGTGACGCAGGAGGTGAAAGGATAATTGGAAATCGGTTTAACAAATCTTGACCGACTTCTGTGATTTGCTGCTCAGCTTTGTCCACTTGCTGTTTCAGATGTTCGGGTAGGTAGGTATAATACAGGACATTCTTCAGAACCTTGTTGCGCTCTGTCAAATTCTCCACAACTTCTCCTCGGGGAGCTACTGACAGTATTTTATTGTTGATGGTGATATGGTTCTTAGCATTTTCACGCCACCTGTGCAGTTCATTAATCCAGTATATGTATTCTGGAATAATCTTGTTTGTATCGCTCATTATGTCACGCACAGTTTGCGAAGCGTATAGGTCAGCGACTACGGTCTCCGGCTTAGGAAGACTCTTGATATATTGCAGAGTTTCGATATACACCCGCGTTTTATTATCAAAGTCGCGTTTATGAATGAGCACATATTGGTAAGCGTTTAACAGATTTTCCGCGGCAGCGTTGGTTACAGGAATTGCTTGGTTGGTCCAATGGTTGATGTATTGTATCTCCAGGGGATCCAGCGACTGCACTTTACTGCTTGCCGAAATATACACCTGTGCATCAGCATTCACTAATTAGGTTGAATTTCAATTTTGCGCTTGTTGCATGGATTGTATATATATATATATATATATATATATATATATATATATATATATATATATATATATATATATATATATATAAATATTATGTAAATGAATCACTTCATCGGGCATGAAGTGATTCATTTACATAATATTTATAACTATACAGGGTGCGTGAGTGAACATCAATTTTGATATATATATATATATATATATATATATATATATATATATGTATATATAGTTTCATTTAACATATTAAATTGGATAATATATGATTCCTTGCTTAATACTTTCTCAATTCTTTATTAATTATCTTTAATCTTCCTGACTTAAACATTCACTTTTCGAACTCTCTCTCCATACATCATTTGGCTAGTTTCCAGTACATGAGGTCACCGCGCAGGGTAATAATAGTGCACTTGCACTCTTCCCCCATGCTACTGGATTTGCCTGTAATTAATAATAATAACAATAATAATCTTTAATAGGACAATATGAATTAATTATATCCTCACTTACCAGAAATACCAGCAGCAAGCGGGACGTGGTTGCTAATTTCATTTTGATTCGAGAAGGTGATGTAGTATACCTCTGTGGCAACACAACACAACAAAGTATCAGCAGTGAATATGACAATACAGTAAAAACCCTCTTATCCGGCATCCGAGTATCCGGCACATTCTCCCCGAGTTGGTACTCTGAAATGATTCGCATCATTGAAACCACTAAGTTGAAAATTATGTTGGAAACCACTGGCTAATCAAAGCTCACTGTCTGATGAGTATACTACTGGGTTGAAAAACGCTGAAATTCAGGTGAACATATTGTCCACACGTTGTTCTGATGCGGTATTGAGAATTGAACATATTGACCACACCTTTAGCCCCACTCACAGGTCTTTGTACGGCTCTGAATATAAGCAGAACTTGTGGCTCTGAATACAGCAGAATTGTATCAGCTGATCTTTGTTATGGTAAGATGCGTGAGTGTAGGGTGGTGATTGTGGACATAATTTTGCTTCTATTCAAGTATCCGGCATGTCGGCGGTCCCGTTGATGCCGGATAAGGGGCTTTTACTGTATCTCTCACAAATGCTCAAATACACATACAGACGACTGGATGTGTGAAAGGCAAGCTCAAGTGACAGCTGCTTCACGGGAAGAAGCCGTTGCTTATGAACACACACAGGTGTGTCCCGTGCAGCTCGCTGCCACCGCAGAAATGACTATATACATACTTGACTAAATGACATACTTCAATAAATGACTATATACATACTTGATACTATGGCAAAGATGGCATACCTGCGTGTAGAATGGCCGAGTGCTGCGAGTGAACTGTCTACGTGGCTCTGTTGGGGTGCTCCTATATAGACTTTTCTGGTGTCAGAGGCGTAGCCAGGCTGTCTGTCGCGGGGGGAGAAATTTATGCCCCCCATGTATGCTGGCCGGTCACTTAGCCGCACGAGACTGTGTGAGCCTTAACACGACTGTAATAGGGAATTAGTCCATATGTCGATAAGCTGAGCTGAAAAGACGAAGCTCTGATTTCTGCTCTTACGTTCTTATTATTTATTGTTATTTATTTATTATTTTCTTTTCCAACTCTCTTTCTAGATTTTTTTCTTTTCGAACTATCTTTCTCTCTGAATCTTTTGGGCGCTTCCAGTACATGGGGCCACCTTAGGGTGGTAATAGTGCTTGCACTCTTCCCCATGCTACTGGATTTGCCTGTAATTAATAATAATAATTATAATAGTGCTTGCTTCCAGTCACCTAATCGGAGAAATAATTATTTTCAATCAATCTTGCATCCATTCAGTTATTTAATATTATATCGACAAATATTAAACAGTATATGCAATGCCACTCAGACATATCGACAATTCAACAACGCGTTCAGCAACTCTTGCGGCGCCCCCGAAATGTTCCCCCCTCGCTACGCCCCTGTCTATTTGTCATACTAGTGTTGGTTACATCTACGAGGGGGCGCCGCGAGTCGTTTGCCACGTGGACCCTGTGTGTGCGCTGTCTATTTTGACAGAGAAAAACATCGAACACAGAAAAACATGTTTTTTATGTTTTTTGTATCTTTACCATCACTCCTATTATAACAGAGCAGAATATTTTGAGATTTAATAATCCTGTCCCTCTGTGTTGTGAGAATGTTTGCATAGCAAAAATCAGCAGTATAATTTGCACTGATAGAGCGCGTATGAAAAAATCATTCATATTCATATATATATACATGTTCTGTTAAATTCTACAGCGTTTTCTATCTTGTTTCTTTTGTATGTATAGGTCTCAATTCATACATGCTTCATCATTACATCTTCATACAGTCATTCATTCATATGCTTGTATTATAATATATTATATATATACATTATATATTATACTAGCATCAAAACCCGCCCGTCGTGCGGAACAGTTCATATTATTGAATTTGTATTCAATTCATAAGAGAAAACGAATACAAATTTAAAAAGAACAAAGTAAACCCATAATGTGAGAACGGGGTGAGGTATTAGATTATTGGCCCGAGCGACTAACCTTTTAGGTTGCTGAAAGTTGTCTTTCGGGCGGTCCTTGACCTCGTAGTCACGTCGATGGCAAGTTGGACGAGGTAGCACGGCGCATTCAACTCTAAAATCGCACTACGCACGCCCCTGACGAAACGAAGACTATACGATCAACTTCACTTGGCGACTGCTGAATACCGACTGCTCACTAGGCGACAGCTGTTAACTCGACTTGTCACATGACTTATACAATTGTCCGACCCGAATGACGATTGGTTGGTCTACTCGCGATTACATACCGACCAGCCAATCGGCAACCGGCAAGGAGTTGCGTCACTCAGGCCAGGACAGAGGAGGGAAGTGAGACAACAGACAAGGGACTTTTAGGCATAAACATGCAAACATTAAACATATTGCTCACAATAAGAAGTATTAACCAATAGAAAAGTCTAAATATGAATGTTCTTATCCAATTCGGCCCTAAGGGCCGAATTTATGGTCCTATATTTGCCCTGCACTGATTGCAAATTGTCTAAATGGCTGTTTGTACCCTATCTTCTCCTAAACCACTGGACCGATTTTTATTAAACTTGGTCCCTAGGGATAAAATGGATGCAGAAAGGTCATAGGTTAGGTTTTTGCTGACCTCCGAGGTCATTTTTAACGTCATTGAGGTCATTTGTGTCTGTTTACCCTATCTCCTCCTAAACCACTGGATCGATTTTGATGAAACCTGGTGCCTAGGAGTATAATGGAGGCAAAAAGGTCATAGACTAGGTTTTATTGACCTCCGAGGTCATTTTTAAGGTCATTGAGGTCATTTGTGTCTGTTTACCCTATCTCCTCCTAAACCACTGGATCGATTTTGATGAAACTTGGTCCCTAGGGGTAAAATGGATGCAAGAAGGCCATAGGCTAGGTTTTGTTGAACTTCGAGGTCATTTTGAAGGTCATTGAGGTCATTTGTGTCTGTTTGAGGCCTTTTTTTGTTTGTTTGACGATGGATTTTTCGTCGTTCCCGTTTTCCGCCAAGCGCTGCCGCCGTCGATTTTTGTTTTGTCGGCGGCAGCTCGCATCTCGCGTTCACAACAATCTTCATAAGAAATCTTCGAAGAAGGAAGAACCAAAAGAAATTAAGAAGAGACAGTCATCTCCCCCCGCCGGCCTCATCCCGCGGATTCGGCCTCATCCCACGAATGTAATCTGTCCATAATGTGTAGTTGGATTAGGATATCAAGGCCGAATCGGGGTATGCAGCTATGGATCTGGTTTGTGGCCAGACAAAGCTGCACCTCTACTTAATTTTAGATGTGGCAAAATATTTCCCCTCGAACAGCCTCATATTTATACCCGCCCGTCGTGCGGAACGATTAATAAAATAAATGAATAAATACAGTCAAAAGCTTAACTAATAGCAAATTCGAAATTTGTAAATTTTTACTCTACCTGTGTGTGAATATTAGCTCCAAGAATTGTTGGTGTGATTTTATTGCGTACGGGCTAACTATGAGAAGGCTTTTTGGGTCTATTTGATGCTATTTGAGGAAAAAGATTTTGTGAAAATAAAAATGTAAATATTCACATTTAGACTTTCTTATTGGTTTATGGGCTAGACTTTTTATGGGTTCACATATTCTGTTTTATTTTTATTCCTATTTAATTCATAAATTGAATATGAATATTATTTTATGAAGTGTTCCGCACGACGGACGAGCTTAAAATCTAGCTTGTGAGATATTTCTCAGTAGCATTATTGGTGAGCCCAATTTCGAGGTAAGTCTGTGACGGATTTAAAAGCCGATTTATAAGAGCAAGATTTAAATGGCGGATGAAATTGACAAGGTGTGATAAAACATTATAAGAAAGAATAAGTTATGACGCATATTGTCTGCTGTGTAGTGTGTGTGCATACACGAAACACAGACACACACTCACATGCACACACACACACACACATGCACACACACACACAAGTTCCAAAAGCTACAGTAAACAACCATGAAGACAGTGGGCCTTTCAGCACACACTGCGCTGCACAAACCACAGCGAGCTAGCACGGAAACGCCCCATTGCAAAACGCACACAAAAACAGTTTTTTGTTGCGTAGAGTAGGAGAGCCTGTATATACAAGTGTAATGTGAATTGAAAATTTATAATGTGATTTTTTGGCTTGACGATCAATGTTAGTATGTTTTTGTTGTTGGTGTGATTGTGTGTTTCGCCTTGCTGGGCTTTGATTGGCTGTTGCGATGATGACGTAGTAGTTTAAAACGGAGCAGAAATTGCACTGAAAACTGGGAAAACAGGACGTTTAGTTTAGTGACGTTTAGTGTTTAGTTAAGTGACGTTTAGTGTTTAGTTTAGTGACGTTTAGTGTTTAGTTAAGTGACGTTTAGTGTTTAGTTTAGTGACTTTTAGTGTTTAGTTTAGTGACGTTTAGTGTTTAGTTTAGTGACGTTTAGTGTTTAGTTTAGTGACGTTTAGTGTTTAGTTTAGTGACGTTTAGTGTTTAGTTTAGTGACGTTTAGTGTTTAGTTTAGTGTTTAGTTTAGTGTTTAGTTTAGTGTTTAGTTTAGTGACGTTTAGTGTTTAGTTTAGTGACGTTTAGTGTTTAGTTTAGTGACGTTTAGTGTTTAGTTTAGTGACGTTTAGTGTTTAGTTTAGTGTTTAGTTTAGTGTTTAGTTTAGTGTTTAGTTTAGTGACGTTTAGTGTTTAGTTTAGTGACGTTTGGTGTTTAGTTTAGTGACGTTTAGTGTTTAGTTTAGTGTTTAGTTTAGTGACGTTTAGTGTTTAGTTTAGTGACGTTTAGTGTTTAGTTTAGTGACGTTTATTGTTTAGTTTAGTGACGTTTAGTGTTTAGTTTAGTGACGTTTAATGTTTAGTTTAGTGACGTTTAGTGTTTAGTTTAGTGACGTTTGGTGTTTAGTTTAGTGACGTTTAGTGTTTAGTTTAGTGTTTAGTTTAGTGACGTTTAGTGTTTAGTTTAGTGACGTTTAGTGTTTAGTTTAGTGACGTTTATTGTTTAGTTTAGTGACGTTTAGTGTTTAGTTTAGTGACGTTTAATGTTTAGTTTAGTGACGTTTAGTGTTTAGTTTAGTGACGTTTAGTGTTTAGCTTAGTGACGTTTAGTGTTTAGTGTTTAGTTTAGTGACGTTTAGTGTTTAGTTTAGTGACGTTTAGTGTTTAGTTTAGTGACGTTTAGTGTTTAGTTTAGTGACGTTTAGTTTTTAGTTTAGTGACGTTTAGTGTTTAGCTTAGTGATGTTTAGTGTTTAGCTTAGTGACGTTTAGTGTTTAGTTTAGTGACGTTTAGTGTATAGTTTAGTGACGTTTAGTGTTTAGTTTAGTGACGTTTAGTGTTTAGTTTAGTGACGTTTAGTGTTTAGTTTAGTGACGTTTAGTGTTTAGTTTAGTGACGTTTAGTGTTTAGTTTAGTGACGTTTAGTGTTTAGTTTAGTGACGTTTAGTGTTTAGTTTAGTGACGTTTAGTGTTTAGCTTAGTGTTTAGTTTAGTGAAGTTTAGTGTTTAGTTTAGTGTTTAGTTTAGTGTTTAGTTTAGTGACGTTGAGTGTTTAGTTTAGTGACGTTGAGTGTTTAGTTTAGTGACGTTTAGTGTTTAGTTTAGTGACGTTTAGTGTTTAGTTTAGTGACGTTTAGTGTTTATGTGGTGTAATCGTGTGTAGTGAGAGAGAGTGTCTGTGTGTGTGTGAAAGATTGTGAGTGCGTGAAAGTGTTAGTGTATCTGTGTGATCGTGTATAGTTGAATTGTATATTGCGTGCGAGAGTGTGTGAGCGAGTGTGTCTAGTTGTTTCGGTGTGTGTGTGCAGTTGTTTCGGTGTGTGTGTGTGTGTGTATGCGCTTGTGAATTGTCCATGCCCCGAAGCGGCGAGTGAATGACCGGCTCGCCGCTGATTGGTTGTTGCGGCGGGTGAGGACTGTTTGTGTGTGTCCGTGTGTGCTCCCGTGTGACACGGTGTGAGCGGGGAGTCGTGTTTGTGGTGCGATCGGAGTGTGACGTCTTGTAGGCGCGCGTGGGGCGGTGATG
Organism: Sacculina carcini; assembly: GCA_916048095.2. NCBI lineage: Eukaryota > Metazoa > Arthropoda > Thecostraca > Sacculinidae > Sacculina > Sacculina carcini. The sequence goes on along the minus strand of OU696591.1, from coordinate 6,211,681 downwards.
CCCACGCGCGCCTGTCTGTAATATATTTTAGTTTCTGGTTTCTTTTACAGTTTAGCTTGGTGTTTAGTTTAGTGACGTTTAGTGTTTAGTTTAGTGTTTAGTTTAGTGACGTTGAGTGTTTAGTTTAGTGACGTTTAGTGTTTAGTTTAGTGACGTTTAGTGTTTAGTTTAGTGACGTTTAGTGTTTAGTTTAGTGACGTTTAGTGTTTAGTTTAGTGACGTTCAGTGTTTAGTTTAGTGACGTTTAGTGTTTAGTTTAGTGACGTTTAGTGTTTAGTTTAGTGTTTAGTTTAGTGACGTTTAGTTTTTAGTTTAGTGACGTTCAGTGTTTAGTTTAGTGTTTAGTTTAGTGACGTTTAGTTTTTAGTTTAGTGACGTTTAGTGTTTAGCTTAGTGACGTTTAGTGTTTAGTTTAGTGATGTTTAGTGTTTAGTTTAGTGACGTTTAGTGTTTAGTTTAGTGACGTTTAGTGTTTAGCTTAGTGACGTTAGTTTCGTTTAGTGTTTAGTGAAAAGGTTAATTTTGTTAAATAAAAATGTTCGCGGGCAGCAACTATATACAATAGAACGTTTAATTTAACCTGTAGAAATAATCCATACACAAAACCAATGGATTTGACTCCAAGATCCAGAACGGATCGTGTTCGAGTTCTGAATTATTCCGTACGACGGGCGGGTTTAAATATGACTAAGGCGGACTGAGGGGAAATATTTGTTCAAAATAAAACTAATTAAACTTAGAATTTTCAATTCATTAATATTATATGAGTGCACCCTATTTCTTTATTGTTGTGGCTTTCTCAATATTGTTGTGGCTGAATTGTGTCATTGGACGACATAGCTACACAGTTCAAATGTCGTCTGTAGCGAGAACAATATGCAGATATATTTAAACCAGCAATTAGCACAGAGCATGGAATAAAATAGTCTCGATCAAATCGTCAATGCAGCCACAATAATTCACTCTCAATACATCCACAACAGTGTGCGTCACTAATCACTAAACTAAACTAACGTCACTAAACTAAACACTAAACGACACACATAGACACACAGACACACACACACACACACACACACACACAGAGAGGATGTGTTTTATATATATATAGATATGTATATGAATACATATTATATTACAACTTGTTATATTAATAAATTTATATTATAATATTAGATATTATAATACATATATATATATATATATATATATATATATAAATTCGTATATTAAAATATATATTTTTGGTAATAATAATAACAATATTATTATTATTATTATTGTGGGCAGTTTTTCGCCGCCTACGTTCCGTGTGACAGTCAGTGGAAGGATGCTGTGCAGATGACCCTCGAGCAAATAGATATAATTGTTCGTCTGACGGCCGCTCATCAGTCCACCATGCTTCTGGCCACGTCTTCCTCAGGTTACCAATAACCCGCACCATCTTGCTCTATTGCCACTCATCTATCAACCTAGTTCATATTAGTTAATCATTCATTTGTGTGTCTGTGTGTGTTTATATAGTAGATGTATTGCTAGAGTGAATATATTGCTAGATTTTTTCCCAATGAAAAGCAGTTATAAATATTTATTCTAGAGGTTCTGTCCTGTCGTTGGCACGTGATAATACAGAATATCTTAATGCGATAATTATCAATATGTTTAATCTAAAATCATTTGTTAGTAAACTCGTGCATATTAGCGCCGTTCACTTGCGGCTGCAGGAGAAAAAATACATTAAGCATTTGCGCTTTGTATTTTTATATATAAAAAAACACAATTTTTATATAGCAAGTTTTCCAGTCTTACTGATCTCAGCACAATTTACTGCTCCATTCGCTGATCACGTGGCAGTCACGTGGGGAATGTTGATGTGTTAATTGGTAACTTTGGCGCTGGTGTTTATTAGACCACTGTGTGTGTGTGTTTGCTGATGTGTCGATATTTCTGCTGAAACACACACTGACACATACATACACACACATACACACACACATACATACACAGAAAAGCCGTAATTGGACAGTTTGGCAACCCTCTTAGTACCAGGCCAAAGTTGCCAACTTGCTCACGAAAGCAGAATTTTGTCGTTTCCGCGATAAGAAATTTCTCCATGGATCGGAACTTGTCCACACTGACCCTTGAAATGCGAGTTCATACGATTGTATGCGGTGAAACATTTTCAAGCGAAAAACTATGGAATCAACTGTGAATTAATTATTTATATATTCAATAAACAAATTCTATTTTAACAAGGTATATGTAAATTTTTTCCAGATGGGGAGATTTTAATATTCATCATGGAAATATCTTCCATTTCCATTTTGGTTTTTATTCTATTCAGCTAGTGAAGGCCTGAGAATGTGTTAAGAACGAGGGAGGGAGATAAAAAAGAAGATGAAATAATCACAGATAATAATTTTGTAAATGTCGAAGAGGAAGATGAAAGAGAAAAAGAGCACGTGAATTATCGGACACATTTTGGTCTGCGGTTATTTTCGCATGCAAATATGATAGACTTGGAGTTAGGCGTTGCAAAAATGAAGTTAATTTTGCACGCGCTTCTCTAATGACACATTCACACACACACACACAAACATACACACACACACACACACACATACACACACACACACCGACACACACACACACACAAGAAATATCGCACACCAATCAATATTCTTGCTCAAATGTCAGCAACGAACATATCACCATATTACACCGTGGTGTATGGGTGTAGATCCTTGGGGGTGTATATATCTCCATCATATCAGCTGGTGGGGTATGGATATGCAAATATACCCACCGATTATTCTACTGAGTTCAGTTCATTTGAGGATATATTGGGTCATCAAAATCAGCATAGCAAAAAAGTTATAATGTACGACAAATGTGTGTTTGTGTGTAATTATATGAAATATATTTTTCATTGAGGTAGGTGTGTGTTGTAATTGACTAGGCATAAGATAGTTGAGGGTTACATGTAATTGACCCAAACTGAATCAACTTTGAACACTAATGCATGATGGTTGTCATCCTCCCGAGCCTCGACATAGATCTACCCCTTTGTGTGGTGCATTTTGTAAATTGCAATTTTTTTCATATTATATAATATTATATAATGTAAATTAAATTAAATTATATAATGTAATGTATAATATATTGTATAATGTAAATTATATTATATTATATAATGTAATGTACAATGTATTATATAATGTAAATTATATTATATTATATAATGCAATTTAAAGCATATAAACTGAGCTGGTTTTGTAGCGAAATTATGTAGCTATTTTTCGAAAATAGGTGTACAAAAATTATAATGTTAAATATTTTATTTACACACTGTTGTTGTTATTTGATTAGCATACAATACGTTTGTGGCGCACTGACATGGTGTTGTGAGCAGAAATTGAGACGGCCCTCGCCTCAGGCAGGGTTGCCAGTTTGATCGGGGTCGAAGGAGGTCACTCGATTGGCAACAGTCTGGCTGTCCTGCGCACTTTGTACAATTGTGGCGCGAGATACCTCACCCTCACACACACGTGCAACACACCCTGGTCGGTCAGCCATCGCAAGATTTATAAAACTCTGATTTAATAATTACCTATTATTAATAATATTACAAATATTTATATATATATCACTGAAATTTCCATATATCTTGATCATAAATATACTATTATTAATAATTATTGATATTTACTAATACGAATTATATTGTGCATTGCTATTATTAATTATTAAAATTAAAATAAAGCTTGTGCAAATTATATTACTTTGTTCTACTTTATTTCATTTTCATGCTTATTTTAATATTATTATAATACATTGTTAATTACATTTGATGCATAATTTACCAAATAAAAAAAATTGTAGGCGATTATATAACTAATTATCAGTAAATAATAAAATTAAATTAATCAAATCAAATGATTTGTTCAAACAAGTTTGAGTTTAATTTGAAAGTGGAGGTGTAGCTCAAGTGATGTCACGTGGTTTGTATGTCTTATATCAAGTGATATTTGTGCTTATTGTCAGGGCAAGTTCGTCAGTGTCAGATGATAATCAACCTTCGACGAGTGATCAGCAAGGTCTCACCAACTTCGGCACGGTATAAACTCTATAAATGTAATACCTATAATTTATGCTTCTTTGTTTTAGACCAGTGGTTCTTAACCTGTGTGTGGGAAATTCCCCTGTTTGATGGGGAATGGAAGAGTTGCCAAGTAAGAAGCTAAAGGTCGGACAGAACAGGACAACTATGTGTGTTTTTATGAATTCAAATTCGTTTATTTTTGTTTCTATAATGACCTCTAATGACATTTACTTTTATGTAACAACTGGATTTATTGAATTTATCAGCGCTGTGTTGTGTGGACAATGAAGATATTGGGCTCATTAAGAGGAAGTGGGGAATCAGTGAGAAAAAAGGTGAAGAAACACTGGTATATAAAATCTTGTTATGACCGGTTATAAAGCTTGTTGTATTCTTGGCTAATGGTCCATACATACCCCAACAAAAAGATGTCTATTGCGTGTGTGTCGGTGAGTGTGTGTGTGTGTGTGTGTGTGTGTGTGTGTGTGTGTGTGTGTGTGTGTGTGTGTGTCGATATGTGTGAAGGCGGTGATTGTCGAGATGAACAGATTGGGCATGATGATAGATTTGAGTCACACCAGTGAAAAGACAGCAGAACACGTGCTCGCTCGCTCCCGAGCACCAGTTTTGTTCTCACACTCAGCAGCAGCTGCTCTGTGCAACATCTCACGCAATGTGCCTGATTATCTGCTGAGACGAGTGGTGAGACCCGCTCATCCCAGCACAATGACATATCAACATCGCTAAATTAAAACCCTGTCAAAATATCACAAAACTGTCTCGCCAAATTTAAGCGTCATCCAAAAATATTATTCTGCTCTAAAATTAATATATTTATATTTGCACACGAACATGGACTAGTAAGATAAACAAAAATAATTGCAAAAACACGCATTTTCAAGTTGGGAACGATAATACACTCAAACAATTAACATAATTTCTAACACAATTTCAAGCACATATACACGAGAAAAAAACTACATTTATTCGCTTCTCATTGAATTAGAATAATGTGAAATTAAATTTATTACACAATAAATTGATTGAATTTATGTGTGAATTGTTCATTTTTTGTGGCGTTATAACGGCGATAGCAGTTCAATCATCTAATAATCTCATTATTTAAGCAAACAAACAAACAAACAAGCATGTATTTGATATAGCGCCAAGTAGAACAGAGGCGCGTAAAAGAGATAAACTGGTGCGAACAATATAAAGGAGTATTAGCTCATAGATGGAAAATAAATGAGCCAGCAAAAATAATACACATGATAAAAAAGAGAAAAACGAGTATAAAACAGCAAAAGAAATATCTTACACAGTAACAAACATCACATCACACATCACATCATAGATTAACACTGGTAACCAAGAAAAACGAATCTAGAGAGAACAAGATTTAGTGCTGTCGGAATGGAGGAGTTAGAGGTGTGGGCAGAGATAGCAAAAAAAATTTGCAGAGCAGAAGAAAATGAGGAGTATGATTTTTGCTTCAGGACATGAGGAGGAAGTTGATTGTAAAGACGCGGAGCAGAAAAGTAGAATGATTTGGCTGACCAGCTTGACTCATGAAGAGCAGGAGGAGAAACAAGAGGTACAGGACGACGACTGGAAGGTCGCTCGCTGCACTGTAGGATGGTAAGTAAGTAGGAAGGAGGAGAAGGCAAGTGAAGAAGTTTATATACAAGACAGCAAAGCTTATGATGGATCCTCGAAGGGACTGGCAGCCAGCCTAGTTGCCGAATATGTACAGAGGTTGGTGTCCTAGGTGGAAGACGCAAAACGAATCGACAGGAAAGGTTAATGATTGACTGAAGGCATCGAAGAGATTTTTGAGGTAGGTGAAAAAATAGAGAATTGCAATAGTCGAGACGGGAGAAGATATAGGAATTAACAAGAAGCAGTGCGGACGATTCGTCGATGTGTCGGCGTATAGGGTAGAGTTGGGGCATTTCATACTGTCATTGCTCCAATATATATGTGGCGCTATATTAAATACATGCTATTTTTGTTGTTGTTGATGTTATTGTTGTTGCTGTTGACGGCGTTGACAGAAACAAAATGGCGGAATAGTGATGGTCAGTTTTTACTCAAAACTACTCACGTGCACCGAGTACTCCACCGTTGATGACGTCATAGGTGACATACACACACAAACACACAAACATACACATAGACACATAGTGTTGATTCGGTATCTATTTCAAAAATTACTTTATAATTTTATATATAATTATGTAATTTGTAAGGTATAATACATTTTATAATGATTATAGTGTTAGATATATGCTTTTATACTTAATTATCATCTTATAATTATTATAAAGCAGTTCAAGCGTTAAAAGCCGTCTATTTCAAGATACTATTTATTTTTTCATCACGCTACCTGATAAAACTCACACTTGACTCAGTAATGTGTGTGTGTATGTGTGTGTGTGTGTGTGTGTGTGTACGTGTATCTAATGTAATAGTAATGTATTGCCACAACACGCACAAGAAATGCAATATTAATAAAGTACAATAACATAGTCTGTCAAGCCAATTATTGGCTTCTCAACAGACAAAGAAGAAAAACCGCTATGCAAAAAAACTTAGCAAAAAACCTTCAGACATCTCTGTGTGTGAATGTGTGTGTGTGTGTGTGCGTGTTTATCTGTGTGTGTATGTATGTGTGTGTTTGCATTCTTTCCACGAATTCCCCAATGCAATATATTTCATACCTTATATCACATATGACAGACCTTACCGTATAACATATATAACACCTGACTAACCGAGCAAACATCTTTATGAATTAATGTGTTTGTGTGTGTGTGTGTGTATATATATATATGTGTGTGTGTGTGTGTGTGTGTGTGTGTGTGTGTGTGTGTGTGTGTGTGTGTGTGTGTGTGTGTGTGAGTGTGTGTGTATGTGTATGTGTATGTGTGTATGTTTGTATGCGTGTGTGTGTGTGTGTTCTTTCCACGAATTCCCCAATGCAATATATTTCATACCTTTATAACACCTGACATACCGTGCAAACGCCTATATGAATTAATGTGTGTGTGTGTGTGTTTGTTTGTGTGTGTGTGTGTGTTTGTGTGTATGTGTGTGCTGGTGAGCAGAACACATCAATCATATAAGAAAGGTAGCTGGTGTTGATCACGTGGGTATCGGTGCCGGCTTCGACGGAATTGACAGGTACCTGTATGTTTGTCTGCACGCGCTGTCTGTATGTCTGTCTGCATTGATCACACACTAACACACACACACACACACACATACATTCAGACGCATACTATCAGAAACGAGGAATATCGAAGGCGCCTTGCCTATTTCTGCACGTGATAATGCATATTTGTGCGTTACAGGCAAATATTTTTCTCTTATGATTATTATATTTCTGGTATTTTTATTTATGAAGATGCCTTCACACAATAAATATGAAATGCGTTCTCGCGAAAATGTTGCCTCTCAACCATTTATCAGTGTGTGTGTGTGTGTGTGTGTGTGTGTGTGTGTGTGTGTGTGTGTGTGTGTGTGTGTGTGTGTGTGTGTGTGTGTGTGTGTGTGTGTGTGTGTCAGTACACCCCGAGGTCTGGACGATGTATCACGCTATCCATATTTATTTGAGCGACTATCAAAAGTGCCAGGCTGGACTCGGCGAGATATCGCTAAATTGGCATCACTCAATTTGCTGCGCGTGTTTCGTAAAGTGGAGGAGGTGCGTGAGAGCGAGCACGTGCTTGTCTGATCAATTCTCACACGCATCTTATCATTGACTGCTGTCAAAATATACATGATGTAGAAAATTGTCTGTCATTTAATTCGTGCAGTAAAAGCTACGCATCCAAACAGTCACGTGTTTTCAGCAAATATCAAATATTCCAGAACAAACTGCGTTTTGTGAAAAATTGGGTTGAATTCTGAAAACTTTTTTGAGAGACTATTTGAGGTTATGTAATTGTTATTATACAAAAATTGAGGTTATAGGTTAATATAAACCTTGTTTTTCCGAGCTCATACACGACAAAAATGTATTAATAAATTTCCAACTTCTAATTTGCAACTTTTTCTAACCAACCAAAAATAACAAACTTTATATGTATTAATATAATTCTGTTGAATTTTCAATCGATGATTTGACATTTTTGTCACCGGTGTGTGTGTGTGTGTGTGTGTGTTTTTGTGTTTTTTTGTTTTGTTTTTGTTCTGTTTTTTCAACACACAATTTATATTATACATACACAATCATACACTCATACAAAACACGATATAATATGTGTGTGTGTGTGCTTGTGTGTGTGTGTGTGTGAGTTTAGGTTGCCCGCGGCATTAGTGACGTCACGAGTGGTGACGTCACGAGGGATGACGTCACGAGGGGTGGAGCCGGAGAGACGCGAATTGACCCGCGATTACTGCTTTATTCGCCCGAGGCGGTTCAATGCAGTTACGAGTTGAGTGAGGCGATGAGGCGAAGACGCGGTCGCCAACTGTATGATGGCGGCGCCACCAGCCACGCCACCAACCACGCCACCACTACATCTGATGAGCTGTGATGTACGGTGTGTGTGTGTGTGTGTCAAATATATATGAGCCTCCTAGAAGAGTTGTAAATATTACAAATTGCGTCGAAAAAAAAGTTGGTATTGTACACTGAATTCTGATATTATTATGATTGCTATTAATTACAGACAAATCCAGTAGCATGGGAAAAGAGTGCAAGTGCACTATTACCACCCTGTGCGGTGGCCCCCCATGTGTACTGGAAACTAACTAAAATATGTATGGAGAAATATAATTCTAAAGTAAATATTTTAATCAGGAAGATGACAGCCATTGAAGAAAGAAGCAAAAAAAAGAAACGGTCAATCAAATAAAAAGGATAATTATTAAGAAACGCTCTAGAAATGATTTTATTAATATATTTGATTATATATTTTTATTTCACTTATAAGAGCAGGTGATTTATATTTTTATTATGCTTAAAAGTCAACATAAAAACAGCCATATGCAAAATGAGAGGTGTGTAAGATGCATTAGCACGTTATTTTGATGTGTTCAATAATGCACTCATATAAACATCCATTTCTGAGAACTGAGAAATATACTGAGACAAATTACACATACACACACATATATACACACACACACACACACACATACACACACACATGGACCTTGCTCCACGGAGCCAAAGTGAAATTCGTGTTTGTTCAACTACAAATACTCACACAAGCACATTAAATAAATTAGCACAATTTATTTTGTCAAATAAACTGGACAATTTTCCTCTCTTTTTTCACCTCTAACACATGTATTCTGTTTGCGGTTACTTGTGCAAAATATATATTACAATGCTCCAACCAAAAATATATACACACACACACATACAGAAACTTACACCTGAGTATACTTAACCCTTTTAAAAGTAATTATTAAATTATATTTATATTAATATCACTTATATAAAAAATTAATTTTTCAATAATTTGAATATTTATACCAATAACTGCAAATGTAAACGTATTTTGTAGTTTTTGTGAAACCTTACTCAAGTGCTTTGATATTAAACTTTCGCAACCATTTTCTGCTTAGATAATATTTATTTTCTTTCTACATTTTTTTCTAGATTGGCTCCTTTTTTAGTCTCAATATATTTTTATATCTCAATATATAAATTAAGGACCCCAAATAATTATTTAGTTACGCCTGGACAAGTGAATGTCTGAGTTGCGGCATATTAATAACAACACATGCTATTCGTCTCGTGTCTGCGTTATTTTTGTTGGCTTTTGTTTTTGGTTTTGCATGGTGAGTGGTATTTTATGCATTAAAAAACCGCTGAAATTAAAATTTTGGTTTGACAAATTTGGGGTTGTTCAATTTTCGCGTTTTATGACTTGGTTATTAATGTACGTGTTGTAGTAACTCATGAATCTCAAGTCTATATTTTTAAAGCGGGTATTTTGTATTGAAAACTGGGAATAGTTTAGTAAAGTATTTTTGTCTTCAGTCTGCTCTCAATTGAGGCCCAAATGTCACTTTGTTGACGAGGTTTAGGGGAGGAATATGCTGCAATTTTTTTAGTTTTGTTTTGGTTTGTGTGAAACCTCAAAGGTAGATTCGTCTATTTTGCTCGCTTGCCGTGCGATTTGTTGATTTCTCTGCGATGGAACATAGCGATTGCTTCTCCTTTTATGTATACTTTTTCAAGCATTTGCCCTTAATCGATATTCTTGCTCGTTGTCGTGTTCTCAGCGCGCACGTGCCGTTAATATAGTGTCAGTGTACACTTGTCGGTCGTGATGGGACGACTGGATGTGGCTGGCCTGCGCTACATGACGCGCGAGCATTTCCGCGTGTTGCACGCAGTTGAGGTGGGCATGCGCAACCACCAGTTGGTATCCGCCCAGCTCGTGTCGGCCCTGGCCAACGTGCGCACCGGCGGCGTTCTCAAAACCCTGCGCCAGTTGCAAAACAACCGACTGTTGGCCTACGAGCGAGGTCGGCGCTACGACGGATTCCGCCTCACCTCGCTCGGCTACGACTACCTGGCTCTGCAGGCCCTCGTGTCTGGCGGTCACGTGGAGGCGTTTGGAGCACAGCTGGGCACCGGCAAGGAGTCGGACGTTTACGCGGCGTTCAGCGGCGACGGCGAGACGCTGGCGCTCAAGTTTCACCGACTGGGACGCACGTCGTTCCGGCGACTGCGCGTGCTGCGTGATTACCACGCGCACCGGCGCCACACCTCGTGGCTCTACGTGTCGAGCTTGTCTGCGGCACGTGAGGTGGCGTTCATGCGGGCGCTGCACGCGCGCGGGTTCCCGGTGCCGCGACCGGTGGAGCGTAACAGACACGCGGTGTTGATGTCGTTGGTGGATGGAGTGCCGCTGTGTCGGCTGGCGGGACAGGCAGCGACCCAGCGGCAACATAGTGATGAAGATTCTGAAGAACAGGAGGAAGAAGAAGAAGGTGAGGAACAAGAGAAGGAAGACAATGAAGAACCAGGGGAGAAGGATGATGGAAGATATTTCCAGAGGCATAATCTTGGTCATGATGAAGATCCACATCAAGGTCCACATCAAGTCTCAAAGGAGAAAGCCACTCAACTTCAAGAGGATGAGGATTTGGTTCTGCGACCGCAAGATCTTTACGACCAGTGCATGCGTTTGATGGTTCGTTTGGCCGAATGTGGAGTGGTTCACTGCGACTTCAACGAGTTCAACCTGATGGTGACCGCCCATCTTGACGTGGTGCTCATTGATCTGCCTCAAATGGTGTCGACATCACATCCGAACGCTCGCGAGTTGTTCGATCGTGACGTCAAGTGTCTGCAGCGCTTCTTCGCTCGTCGATTCCATTTCCACAGTGTTTACGCGCCGGTTTTTGACGAAATCGTGCGCAGTGAAGACCTGGACGCCGAAGTCCGAGCTAGTGGCTATGCCGCAGAATTTGGCGGCGATGATGTCGAGGAGTCCGTGAGTGAAGATGATGAAGGCAGTGATGATTCGGATGCTGAAGATGGATCTGGCGATTCCGACAGGGATTGCAACGTTGATGCAACATTGAGCGAGGTGGACAGCCGGTTTTCTAGAATCCAATTGAATGTGATCGACGACGAAGCGAATACTCGATTATCGACGAATTCTAAACTTTCTGCTGTCGGGGAGAGTGAAGTAAGCATTGATCTTGGAACGGTCGATGAAGCCCGTCAAGAAGACGAATCCGCTCCTGATGCGAATCAAGATGATGATGTAGATCCCGAGGTGGACGCAGAACGACGTCGCGAGATGAAGAGACACAGACAGCAGCTGCGCGAGCAGCAGCGTGTGGCAGCGCGAGCTCACGTGAACGAGCTGGTGGCAGCGGCGGCTCGTCAACGTTGCAAGCAGGCTGAGTCCTCGGTCGCCTCCTCCTCGTGTATTGAGCCTGAGCAACTGTCTCGACGTCTTCGTCAGCAGCATCGCAAGCAGCAGCGCAGTCAGGTGATGAAACGAGCGCGTGCCAAGGGGGAAGCCAGTGCGACGACTCGCGCGCGACGTAACAACGCAGCCGATATTAGGGAGAGTACAACTGGGTTCTGGGCGGGAGGCTACTGAACCCCCTTGTTCTTTAATGTGACGTTTTTTTGTTATTATTAGTCGTGTGCCAACGATAATAATAATACTAAATAGTTGATACGGTGATGACGAGAAAATACAAGTTTATCATTGAACCGATACAGTGTGCAACACACACACACACACAGAGCCGTTGCGAGGACTTATGAGCCCCCCCCCCGAAGGCAACACTTGGGACCCCCATTATAAATAAACCATCAAATAATGAATTTATGTATTATACATCATCACATAATACAAGCTCAGGTGAAAACATCTGAGCAAAAAGGTAAAGGCTATACATAATATGATAAATTTTAATGTCATACGTGAAGCAACGGGGCCCCTCAACACTCAGGCCCCCCCGGCCGGGGGGTACGGGGGGCGGTTGCACGGCTCTGCACACACAAGCACTGCAATCGCAACAAGACAGATTTAACTGAATATACGCCGAGCGATGCCAAATCATGCAAATCATGATCATGCCAAATCATCCGGATTATTCGAAGTTCATTTTCTCGGCTTTTAACTACAGTCCAACATATAAGATATATGTAAGGCGATATAAGGCGCTATAGTTGGGGTGCACAAAATTACACCACGTATCTGATTGCGCCGATTATACCGATTTCACTGTATATTATTTTTGAGCCTCGTGATACGCGAGGATAATACAGAATTTACGTGTTTCGTATGGTGAAATATAGACAAATAAATATAACTATTTACACTAATGATAAAGTATATTTTTATTTATCTTATTTTTGAATAGAAAGCTAAATAAATTGGGATGCAAGACTTTATCGTGCTCAATCGCTGAATATCACGCTTAATCGATACGTCTTATATCTCTCTTATAATGATGCTTCATGTTTTTCTGCATGCGGAGAATTTCTTTTGCAGCAGCACAGTGCCAATCAAACTTGACACACACACACACACACACACACACTGACACACACACATACACTGACATACACACACAAAACGCGCACTGGATTTTTATTTTCCACACACAAAAAAACCGCGGTCATTTCAAATTGGCTCGTTCGCTTTAGCTAGATCCAATACCAGCTAAGTCAAGCTTTATGCTTTCAAAAGGTTAACGAGCCTTTTAAGCCGAAGGAGGATGAGAGCGACGCACTCAAGAGAGAAATATAAAATGTACAGCAGAATTAGTGCCCAAATAAAAGAGGCAAGCTTTTCACAAACACACACACATACATGAGTTCTTTGATTGCCAAGATTTATCTACGAAAATCCGTCGGTGATACTTCAAAGCTGCTCGATTCACACACACACACACACACAGACAGACAGACGTACGAGGCCAATTTGACGATGATTTCTGCTTGGTTGCACGTGCATCAAGTGGTAGCATGATTGGCACACGTGCCAGACATATCAACACCCCCCCCCCCCCCCCCAACCCCCAATGCATTCGTTTGACACACACATATACAAGATTACGTAGAAATTCACACAGTGTGACAATGATTGGACAAATTTTACGTGTGAAGTGACATACACACACACATACACACACACACATATATATATATATAATCAAATAGACAATGTTATATTTGAGGTAGATGATGTAAGCAGAGCAGGGAGGACGAGGAGGAAAGAGTGGAGGATGAACCAGTCGTGATAAATCTAGCGACGCTGAAGTCCAAACACATTGATGACCTGGTCAACACACATACACACATACGCGTTTTACATAAGTAGTATCTGACACACTTGAATTGGGGCATATTCTGCCCGTAAAAATACGAAATACTTTAAAATCCGAATATTTGACCTAAATAATAAATTTATTATACCATATTTAATTTATCACAATCGCAGTGATTTATAAACTGATATATTTCATATTTAATCTCGTTGTGAGCGTGTTTGATGATAATATTGGCACGAGGAGGTGGCGCTGTAATATATGCACGAGAATAAGACGACATTTTGTGCAATAAACAATACACGAACCGTTGTCATGGCAACCGACAACAGTTGCTGTGTTTGTATGCTCGTGTGTTGCGAGTGACATGTCACTTGCAACAGGTTATTGACCCGCTGTTGCACGAACACGCTCGTGTCTTGCCAGTCACGTGACTGGTCTGCAACCAGGTGCAACTCGGCACACAAGTATACTGCAGCAAGACCCGCCCGCCTTGTGTACCAATCCAACTAACACACACACACAGAAAATGAGGCTTGAATCCAGTTAAATAAACAATTGAATCACAATCAGTTTAATCACGTGATAACTCAGTCATCACACCTCTATCGTTTAAAACACAATTTAAATACATTACAATGTTATTGCAATATTATCTTGTATTATTGTACTTTGTAATATTACTATATCACAATATTGTGTATACAATATTATTTTGGTTAGCTTCCAGTACACATGGGGTCACCGCACAGGGTGGTAATAGTGAACTTGCACTCTTCCCCCATGCTAATGGATTTAATATAATAATAATGTTTATACTGATATATATAGTGATATTTAGTTTGAGCTAGTTTGTGTATGTAAATATGCGAACTTGTATACATGGTTGCATGCTGGATATTTAGCGAATTTTTTGCGAGTGGTCCCACTTAATATTCACGCGTTTTGACATTTACCAGTGTGCAATTTGAAAAAGCAACAACAACACCACTCATCAACAGACAGAGAGACAAACAGATACACAGACAGACACATGGAGATAGAGAAACAGACAGACAGAACAATGAAATTTACATAACACATCCGCACATCGGATGGAGATAATCCACGATGTACATAAACAATGTCAAGTGGGGAAAATAGGGAGGGGGGGCTGAGGGGGATTATATCAGCAGAAATCGGGCACATACTGCTCAATATACAACAGTGAAAATAACAACTACTAAAAATGAACCCAACAACAATAACATCAGGCTAAATATAACACTCAACATATGATCTTATTAAATTTAATAAATTTGGTGTTTGAATAAATTCACATTGACGGTTATTACTTATTTCAGGATATTATTTGTACGTCTGCAAGAATTCGACATTACAAACCGCTTCCACACAGCATAACGTTCAGAAAGAAGACATTATTACGCCAGAAAATATCACGCACAAAAAAACACATTGTTTGCACGTGAAATAGTAACAAGGGCACTCGCCAAATTACTTCTGGACACACGCCTATAAACATCAACCCAATCAGAACACACACACATACACTGACACACACACACACACACACACACACACTGACACACCACGGAGGAGGAGAATAAAATATTGATACGAACGCATCCTTGTCAATTCGAGCTTTAGTGTAAATCAGTGTTATAGAGGTAGAATGGCGAACTTGTATTGCGTACGTGTGTGTGTGTGTGTGTGTGTGTGTGTTTGAGTGTCAAGTCTAATCTATCTTTATATGTTTGTGCGTGTGCCTGGGTGGGCAGGTTGCACATTACGTAAATTGATTGTGAAGCAGAACACACCGCAAATAGAAGAACAAATTGAAGAACACACGTAGCAAATAAGAAAACAAGAGAAAATAAAACATGGAATATTTGAGAAAATACGAAATTTATTCCTGCAATAAATAAAGCTGACAATTTCGATAGTTTTAATTTGATTTAATTTTAGTAGACCACTGGCTAAGAACACAAAAAAAATTCAAATTCAGTTCAGTAAAACATAAACAAATCTTTATTGCAGAAAAAGCATTTTGGACAATTGGCCAATATATCAGTGAATAAACACTGAACACACTGAATTATACAGTCAGCAGTGCACCGAGTCATAGATCACGTGAAAACTGAGCACGAAAATGACGTTCATAATTGCCAAGATTGAATGGATTGAAATTTCAAATAAATATTATAATATTCTCAAGACGAGAAATAAATAATTGTTTTGATAGATAGAAATGGTGTTACTATTAATTACAAAAGATTTATTAATCACAAGCGACCAAAAGATGTATGGAGAGAAAGATAGCTTGAAAAATGAAGACTTTTTAGTCAGGAAGATGAAAGATGAATGGTAGAAAGAATCAAAATAAATAAACGATTAATCAAATAAAAAAAACGTTAGCGCAAAAATCACCCGAGAAACGAAAAATCGCTGAAAGTTTACATTGACTGAAGTATCGGCGCAGTGATGCCAGATATCGTCGACCAGTGTTGCCAGCAAGGGCAGCGAGTGCGCCACATTTGTCGGTCGCGCCATTATCGCCATAGCCTCGGGCCAGCGCGTGATATACGGCGTCAGCATGCGCAAGCGGGCATCAAGTACCTCGCTAATACGATCCTGTAGGCTGTAATACATTGTGTTGCGTTATTGATCTATAAGCACTTTCTGAATTAAATAAGATATTTAGCGCAATGGTTCGTACCCAATTTTTAAATCAGCACTTCTTGATAGCTACATGATGAAAAAGATAAGAATACAAACAAACTTTTCACACATCGTCTAAAAAGAAGATTAAGCAAAATCTATTTTCTAAGATTTTGTTTTCATTTTAATTTCAATTAATTATATTTATTTCACGAGCATTAAATATATATTTGGAAGAACCACTTACGTTTGGGAAAAATGTCTATGAACAAATAGAAAAAAATACAAAACAAGCAAAACAGAATATTAAGCAATTTAATTTAATTTGATAAACTAAAATTTATTTAGTTTTTCTGCAAGAATCCTCACACCTAGAGATCTAGTTCTACCCATAAGGCGACTTACACACATAAACAAACAAACACACACACAGACAAACACACACACGGCAGAATAGGAGTGCCATTGTGAATTCCACTCAGCTCGAGCATAACATTGTTCCTGTAGATTGCTCACACAATCGACAAAAACCACACGTCCATTCCAACACACTCACTGACACACACACACACACACACACACACACACACACACACACACACACAGTGAGAAAAAGCGAACGAGACGAGAGAGCATAGTCTGATAACACACAACAAAATGAGCAGTCATTATGTATGAGTGTGTGTGTTAGTGTGTGTGTGTGTGTGTGTGTGTATTTGTGTAGTTACCATGGTGAAAAGATATGTGGTACACAGTTGTGTAGTCATCACATACACACACACACACACACACGGAATATTCCCCAAGTGAGTGCTTTGTTGTGTGTGTGTGTGTTTTATGTATAAGAACACACACACTCTGTCTCTCACTCACAACCTCTTTATTCGTATATTCCTGCGCGTGAATGCAAGATTATGTCTGTGTTTCTATGTGTGTTTGTGTGTGTATGTATGTTCATTATTATTATTATTAATTACAGGCAAATCCAGTAGCATGGGAAGAGTGCAAGCACTATTACCACCCTAAGGTGGCCCCATGTACCGGAAGCGCCCAAAAGATTCAGAGAGAAAGAGAGTTCGAAGAGAAAAAAGTCTAGAAAGAGAGTTGGAAAGAAAATAATAAATAAATAACAATAAATAATAAACCATCATCCGATAACAATCCATAATGTCACTCCGCCCACGTTCCTCAATAAATAATAACAATCAACAATAAATATGTGATTCATTAAAAAACATCCATCAATAAATAAGAATATATATTAATAAATAAGTAATAAATAACAATCAAGAACAATACATATGATTCAAATAAGAAACATCCAACAATAAATATAAATATGATTCAATAAGTAACAACAACACAAATAAATATGATTCAATAAACAATAACACCAATAAATATGATTCAATAAACAACAACAACAATAAATATGATTCAATAAACAGCAACAACAATAAATATGATTCAATAAACAACAACAACAATAAATATGATTCAATAAACAGCAACAACAATAAATATGATTCAATAAACAACAACAACAATAAATATGATTCAATAAACAGCAACAACAATAAATATGATTCAATAAACAACAACAACAATAAATATGATTCAATAAACAGCAACAACAATAAATATGATTCAATAAACAACAACAACAATAAATATGATTCAATAAACAGCAACAACAATAAATATGATTCAATAAACAACAACAACAATAAATATGATTCAATAAACAGCAACAACAATAAATATGATTCAATAAACAACAACAACAATAAATATGATTCAATAAACAGCAACAACAATAAATATGATTCAATAAACAACAACAACAATAAATATGACTCAATAAACAGCAACAACAATAAAATCATTTCGCTAACCTTACTGGAGGGTCGCCCGCAGGTGTTGTGTCCCCCGGTGGTAAAGGGGAATGATGTTGTTGTTGTTGTTGTTGCATATTGATCACCAGTTTCCGGTTGCAATCATCGACAAACCACTCCGCCAACTCGGCCCCTCCTCGTGCAAACAGCCCGTGTACACTGGCAGAATATCCCACCGTTTCAGCACCTACCCATCAACCCGCCAGGGCACGCGAGAAAACACACACACAACACCTACAGTAAATAAACATAGGCTTTTATACATATATGACATTCTGAAAGTTCCTATTTCAGTAACTTCAAGACCAGTCTTCAAGTCTTAAAGTCGGTCTTAGTGTCTTAAATTCTTCAGTAACTTCAGTAAGATCAGTCTTCAAGTCTTAAAGTCGGTCTTAGTGTCTTAAATTCTTCAGTAACTTCAGTAAGATCAGTCTTCAAGTCTTAAAGTCGGTCTTAGTGTCTTAAATTCTTCAGTAACTTCAAGACCAGTCTTCAAGTCTTAAAGTCGGTCTTAGTGTCTTAAATTCTTCAGTAACTTCAGTAAGATCAGTCACTGACGAAAACCTGACAACCAAAACGTGTCACTACAGTAGCTGTACATTTTTGTTTTTCCTCATATATGTCAAAAAGTTCAAATATTACTATACATTACACATATTACACACACATAGATAACTATAGTACACTAATGTATTAAAATAGAAAATACATTATATTACACATATTATTATAGACTTATGATATATTAGATTATACTCTGGTGTATTAACTTGTGAAGGAACATTATTAATGGTTGGACAGAACAGGAAAAAATATATACGTGTGTGAGTGTGTGTTATTTATCATTATCACTCCGAAATCGGTTTATTTTTGTCTATATATATGTGTGTATATATATATACATATTGATATGATGCCATATTAATAAATATTTAATAATGTATTAAACAACAAAAATATGTGTTCTGAAAAATCTGTAGATAAGCGTTATATCGCAATAACATATTTGTAATTTATTGCTTACATCGCCAGAGTAAGGAAAAGAAAAAACATGATCACAATTCACGATGACACCGAATGAAACACACATACACATACACACACACTGACACACACACACGCACGAGAGTACCAACAAAGCAGAACGCAATAAATTCCTGGGTGCCACCCGCACCATAGCAGATTGAATACAGACCAGAATGCAGCAAAGATAAATAAAATTTCAACAAAAGCCATGCACACACACATACATACGCACACACATACAGGCGCAGTTCTATTGTGTAACGGCGAACAATAAAAACCTGACACGAGAAAAACTTGATGAAAAAACCCACCAGATTTGAGAACAAAGAAATAAACACAAAAATATTAGTAAATGTGAGTAAAAACACAATTTATGAGTAAACGTGTAAATTGTGTGAATTTATCACATGTAATATATCACATTGTAATATGTACGTAATATATATGTGTATGTGTGTGTGTAATATGTGTGTGTGTGTGTAATATATGTGTGTAATATGTGTGATATGTGTGATATGATATATGTGTAATATGTGTGATATGTGTGTGTAATATGTGTGTGTGTGTAATATGTAATGTGTGTGTAATTTATCACATGTGTGTGTGTAATATGTGAAAATTTATCACAAAATATGAGTAAATGTGAGTAAAAACAAAATGTGAGTAAAAACTCAATTTATTTCGCTGAATATCTCAACTGGTTGTCATGACAACCAACACTCTAGCAACTATAATTATCACAACATAAACACGTGACAATGAGTATATGCCACCTGTCAGCAGGAAAATGTCTTCAAATTAAACCTGATTTGAACAAAATAAAACTGTACAAAATAAAACCGAAAAATGAAGGAATAAATTTTTACATTATTAGCTGTTGAAAAAATGTTGTAACGAATCTATTTTGAAAAATAATATAATCAAAAAGAAAATAATGAGATAATCGATTTTGTGTGTGTGTGTGTGTGTTTGTTTCATGAAGACACAATCTAAATGAGAAAAATATCTAACCAAACACTCACACTGACACACACAAACACACACTGACACACTGACATACACACTGACACACACACACAAACACACATTGACATACACACTGACATACACACAAATACACACTGACACACAAACATACAAACACACACTGACATGCACACACTGACATACACACACACACACACCCACACAAACACACACACAAACACACAATGACATACACACAAACATACACACTGACACACACAAACACACACATATGTGCAAGTAACGAGTTTCCGTCGCCCGAGGCTACGGTGTGATATTGGTCATTATGACAGATGGTGTATCACCGTGGACACACACGCTATGGACACGACAAGTGTGTTGTGCGACATTTACACCGAACAACAGACAGACACACAGACAGACAGGTTGTCATACATGGTCGTCATGGCAACGAGCTGGTTGCTAGGTGATTGTTGACATGACAACACAACACGTGCATATTGCATCATACAACCGCCATGTTGCAACGGAAATTGACCAGCGCAGAATTTTCACAGAAAACACCCGAAAAAAACAACTAACAAAACAAAAAACTTTGAGAAAAACTTATTGGATTTTTTCTCTCAATATAATTTCGTATAAACATAAAAAGCATATATTGTAAGAGAATGTAGTCCTATATTGTGCTGGTATAATTATACAAATATACAAATAATATACAAATTATACACACCACATACAATTAATTATGATATACAAATCACATGTATTAATTGTATTTAAATCAAGCTTAGCAAGGGCGGATGAGCTATCTGATAGCCAACGGCCATATAGCATGTTCCAGTTTGCAAACGTGTTTTCATTTTTCTATTTGTGCCTACTTCCTGCTCGCTGTGATGTTCCTGTCGGTTGTCTTTTTCGCGCCTGTGTATAAATATGTGCGCTATATTAAATATATGTTGTTGTTTGTTGTTGTTGTTGTTGTTAGCATTGCCCACTGACCCGCTACAATTGCGTCACGTGACCAGCCAAGGTCATTGACCTGTGACATGCTCGCTCGCAAAATGACCTCTCTGACGTCATCAGTGGGGTCAGGCGAGGTCAGGTCGGGGTCAACAGTAACATTTGGTCGGTCGTGTTGTGTGTTGTCAGCGTTGTTGTTGTGATTAACATCACTGACATCTTATACAACAAACACACACAAACACAAACATACAAACAAACACACACATACACACACACACACAATTAGAAACATACACACACAAGCACATAAACACATACACACACACATACACAAACACACACGAACGCACACATACACATACAAACACAGCACACACATACACACACACTACATGCTGAGAAATATAACCAAACACAATAATAACACACACACACACACAACACAAATAACACATACAAATACAAACACACACACACACATACAAACACACTAAGACAGTCCAAAAAGTCTTACTTGTCTATACTTCTATATTAGTGAGCGAGTTATATTTTCAGCTAGAATTTATCCCATCCTCTATCTACCACTATATATATATTCCTCCCTTACTCTGTTTCACCTCATTGCTCTAATAAAACGCCAAAACATCAAACACCTCTCATACTCTCTCTCTGTCTGTCTGTCTTTCTCATTCGCTCTCTCTCTTTGGGCCTATCTGTCTGTGTGTGTGTGTGTGTGTGTGTGTGTGTGTGTGTGTGTGTGTGTGTGTGTGTGTGTGTGTGTGTGTGTGTGTGTGTGTGTGTGTGTATGAGTGTGAGTGTGTGTGTGTGCGTATGTGTGTGTGTGTTTCTAATTGTGTATGTGTGTGTGTGTGTGTATGTGTGTGTGTGTGTGTGTGAGTGTGTGTGTGTGTGTGTGTGAGTGTGTGTGTGCGTGCGTGCGCGCGCGCAAATACACACAAACAGCAAAAAATACACACACACACACACACACATTGCTGACTGGACACACATGATCAAATACACCATGTGGCCAACAAATTTGGTCAAACACACACACTGCCACACACAGACACACACACACACACACACACACACACACACACACACACACACACACACACACACACACACAGACAGACAGACATGCATACACAATGTTTTGTCAGCAGATGTAGTGCGCAGCAGAATTTGCATTGACGCCAATATATTTGCACCATTGAACATCAGAGATGACAAGAAACATGGAGAAAATGCTGAGAAATATAACCAAACACAATAACACACAAACACACACACAACACAAATAACACACAACACAAATAACACACAACACAAATAACACACAACACAAATAACACACAAAGAACACACATACACAACACAAAGAACACACAAACAATATAAGGAAAAAACGACGGAATTATCTAAGCAAATAACAAAAAATCTCGTGAATGCATTTTAATGACACCTCCAATTGAAATGAATAAATTAACTTGCATCCTCACACTTTTATATAGGAATAACATATATAGGAATTATGATAATTAATAAATGAACTGCAATACATTTTATTGTTAAAAGAGATAATTATATTATAATTATAATTATGTTTAAAATTAGCGGTGTTATACGGGAGCTGTTTCACTACCTGATAAAACAGCTGAGTGAGAAAACGCCGCACGTGCGCCACATACAAGCCGAGTGCGCCGGAATTGTCTCGCCGCATCCAAACACAAACAAGCTGACTGGCCGCTGGAACCAGTACAGAACTGGAACCGAACCCCGCTCCATACTGTACACACACACATCAAGTATGGAGGGCGAATGACACAAACACATTTATTAACACACACATAAATAACACATACAGAAACAAATTTATTAACATACACATAAATAACAATATAAATAAGGGAAAAAATAAAGTATAAATAAGGGATACATAAAAACAAGGGACAAACATACACACACACATACATACATACACACAAAGGAACAATTGAAGGACTTTGAAATTCGCTATTTCACTGACAGTTAAACACACACACACACACACACACGCAGAAAAGTTATGAGTAGACGTAGAAATGAACAGCCACACTCAACTTTATTGCATATTTAAACAGCACCACACACACACACACACGCATATTCCCCAAGGTAATTTTCGAGTTGGTAATCTAATAATGCCCAGACCCGACCCGAAATGAGTCCAGTTTAGCAGAGAGAAACCGTGCATTGTTGAGTGCAGCACTCGCTTGAAGCCAGAATAAAAGACAATTATCATGCGCTCATTTCAACACTTAACTAGGAATTGTGTGAAATTGGAGTGTCTGTTGGTTCAGAAACCAAATGCCTTTTGTCAACAACAATGTCATATCTTGTGTTATATTCACAAAATGTTTCGAAAAATTGCAACGATTATTGTATTGTTGAAATTGCTTGTTTTAAAATCATAAAATGCAGAGAGAAATTACGTTTCGCAAAAATTACCATGAAAGATGCACATTCACATGAATAATTTCATGAATAAAAACACGTGACAACTTGCAAACCAAACCGCCAGTCTCGTAAAATCTCAAATAAATTTATTGACCAACACACACATATATGGCTAGTTCAGATCCAAGATTGCTTGTTCAAGCCAACTTAGAGCGTTGGTCATGAAATCTAGAGTGGTCAGGGCTAGCTTGGCCGTGTCTAGCTCCTGATCTCGACTCAGAGCACGCGAGCCTGGTCCACCATCGGCATCTGCATAATGTTGTTGAATTGCAGGATCATTGAGTACCGATAGACTCATATTGCCTGCTTGTTCTGCTTGAACATCACCCTGCGGAGTATCCCCAGGTAGAAAATCTCCTTCCCGAGTGATCCCCCTTTGCTTGTCCCCACTCAAATCCTTAAGTCTTTGCTGGAAACGCAAGCGCGATATACGCAAAGCCTCGTGCAACCGATCCAAAAAGTCATCACGCAGCCGAACAATCAGAACGCGAGCATTGATGACGACACAGACGGACGTGCTGTCATTGGCTGGAGGGGTGTTGCGTGCACGCGCACTGAGACACAAGAAGCGCAGTAGACTGAGAGCTGCTGTGATGTGAGTGCGGTTCTCGAGGAGGTCACAATGCACCCCTTCATCAGGCAGGAGACAACAACACTCCACCAGCCTGTCGACACGAGGAGACAAGAACCATCCTTCGTCATCCTCATCGTCAATGAGATTCACTCTCGACGATGATGAAGCCAGGTCAGCAATCGAACTGGAACCCTCCAGACTGCAGCTGTCAGTCAATTTTGAAGAGTTCACACGAGCCTTCTGCTTGAAACCTCCTCTACTATCCAAACGAGAACAATCTTGGATTTTATCCTCGCTGAGAGATTCGGCAGGTTGATGCTGATTTTCCTGCTCAACTGCGCAGGAATCCTGTTTCTTCCCCGTCAAACTCCGTCTGTCATATCTTGCTAGCGCCAGAGCCACGTTTGACCGCACCTGATCGGTCAAATAGGCCAGCACAGTGACAGAAGAGCTCAAATTTCCGTTGATCAGCTGCAAAAGCAGACGATGTCGCGCGCGCAATTTGAACCTGCTCAACAAGCGTGTCACCTGGTCCACACACCCACGACGCGTCTCAACACCAACGCCACCACTGGCCGCGCCACCATTTGCCGCGCCACCAAACACAGCCACATTGAACAGCGCCTCACACACACGCACGAAGACCGGATCATCTAGATGTTCTGCTTCAAGAGATTCCTCGCAGAGACGATCAAGCAGAACCTTGGTGAGATGACACCCCTTGTCCATCACCAGCGTGTCACGAGCTTGCAGTAACAACAGAGCAGCAGACAGACATCGACGAACAAGATAGGAGGCATGGTGAACCATCGGTGTCGAAGCTAACCCAAGCTGCTCGGCTAGAAGCAAGTGTAGGAAGGCGGCCACACACAAGCTGTAACGTCCGGGAGACCACGCGCCTTCGCTGTCATCACTGTGGTCGAGCTCGTGCTGTTCGTCGCCGCTGGGGATTGGCAGAGATCCGTCGGATGGCTGGCCGGATAGAAGCGGTAGCAGACGGACGACATAGTCGGACACCAGTTGTGACACGGAGCACATCACACGTCCGGCAACTCGCCGCTCCGTCACTCCCCGCCGTACGTCGAGAAACAACAACGGACGGCGACAACAACGCAGCAGAAACAGCACGTGCCGGCTGCGACTGAGACTGACGGCTGTGTCAGACTGGCTGCACGAGATTGTAGCGTCGGCGGTGAGGGCCACTCGATCTACGAACGGTCGCAGAAAGTGGATGAATCGAGCGAGAAGCAGAACTGCCCGGCTTACACCACTACTGTTGTTGTTGTTATTGTTCTTGATTGCTCGATGTTTGGCTGGCGTGCAGGACGAAGTTGATTCCAAGTGCGACTTCGCAACGTCACCGGCTGATGTTGACAGGGATGCCAGACGCGAATACAAAGAATTGGCAACCCAGTACAAGTATTTATCATGGGCCAGTGCAGTGTTGGCTTGGGCCAGCAGAACACACTGCAACGGCTCGATGAGAGAGCAGAAGCACACGTCATTTTCGCCACACATAGCCACCTTCTCAAGCAGACAAACCAGAGCCTCCTTGCCGTTGGCTCGCCGGCAAATGGCGCACAAAAGACGAACAGAGGAGCGCACGCGACACGACACAGAGTCCACCGCCGATGAGCTTGTGGTTTCATCACTGTCCTCGACCGATTCCTGGACAGAACCAACGGATTTATCGTGTGAGGAGTCAGTTTCATGTGGAGAGCACACAATTTCGGCCAGCCATTCGTCCAAGATTGCACCGCGCTCGCATGCCTCCACAAGACGCGTGAACGCCGCATCCAGCAGACGCAAGGTGTGACGGCGCACCACTGTCGCCTCGTGACTGACACACACAACAGCCTCCTCCAGTCTCCACGCGCTCAGGTGAGTCTCAATTGTATCGAGAACAAGTTGGTCTTGACTGTGCTCATCCGGCGTATTGGCAACACTGGTCAATTGGACACTTGAGTTGCCAGGCGATTGCGAATGATGAGCGGCAGTGTCTGGCATCATTGTAGTTCAGTGAAATTTGGCGATTTTGCGCAAGCAAACACACAAACACACTTTCCCGCAGAGTGTTATCTCGTTGCTACAAACAAATACACGCTCACATATTTGGCAAACACACACACAACGCAATGATATTTCATATTTAGCACAAGTGACCCGTATCACCAAAATGGTAATTTTGCTTGACGAAAGCGACGCACCAGAGATACATAGTGAAAAACGCGCTATTCCGATGAAATAGTAAAGAAAAGATTGCCAGAATTTCTGTTGTGCCTGTTAATTTCGTTTTATCAATTTGAGTGAATAAATTACAAACATCAATTATATCACATCGATTACATCTATCAATTCTAAATGACACTTTCAATTATAAAAAGACATTAATTATATACAATACATAAAAATATACAAGTCAATTATATAAAAATACGTATCAATTATAAATTACATATTCAATTACAAATATCGAATATATTACATCGATTACAACTATCAATTATAACATTATCTCTCAATTGAATCAAAGCAGTTGTGTGTTCAGAGACGGCTCATCGAGGGACGCCATGTTGTTGATTGCTACAGGCAAATAATGGAGCAGAGACACCCAACACCAAGTCTATTGGAATAATGTCATGTGTCAGACATCAAAATCTAACAGAATTACCTTAAAACTGAAAACCAACCGTGTCCCTTGATTATTACGCATTGGCATACATCCCAACAATCGGTCGAAATGTATGCAGCAAAGGAGTTGAGAAACAAAAGCTGGAACCAAGTGATTAGAAGCACGCTTGTGTGTATGAATACAGGTGTGTGTGTGTGTGTGTGTACGTGTGTGATAGTTTGCGAAACATCATGAAATCACCTTGACATGCGGGTGCCAAACGAGAGAACGCACGAACACCGATCATATTAGACAGAAACTGCAAATCTAAAAACGACAAAATATCATTCAGAGAAAGACAGTTGTACACACAACTATCCACTGAAGCAATTTTCTAAACCTAATCTCATTTTATTGATAATGGAACACGTTGCTTTCACTCTGACACCGTTTCGTGAGGATTTTCCACCATAAACTCCAAGATGAGGAAGTCATCAAATTCCTCTAGAACAGACGCGACACAACGTGACCCTAGAATGATATCAAAACTTGAATTTAAATCTTTTGCAAATCAATATTGTAGGAACGCCTACAGTAACGAATAATAACAGACGGCGGCCACAATATCATCAAACTATCGCGCTAGATCAAACAATGTGGCAAATACAAGCGATAACAAATGCTAACCAAACAATAAATATTTCCGCACAAATACAAAATATTACTATATAAAACAGATAATTCAAAATTCGACACGGATAATTTCCCGATAAACGGTGCCTATTTAAGCAACATAAAAAATGAAAAATGTGCTTGCGAATGATGAAAAATTTGACCATGAAAAATGTGCTTTACGCGCAGCAATTGTATTGTGTCTATTTGTCTTATTATGCTCATCTAGAAATAGTACTTTGAATCGTCTGCTAAATTTTCTGCAACGAGTTCTACTGAAACTGAATTTTGTGTGAATTGTCAATTGTGTGAATTTTTCAGGGTGTCTTGTGTTTCCCTGAAACAATAATTGCAGTTCTTTAGGTAGAAGATTTTGGTATACCTTATACATATTGGCTGCCGTGCTCTGCGCTCTTCCCATATTTTTTAGCTATATATTTCGGATTTATATTGTTTCCGCACACCTATATTTTGTTTCAAGAGTGGATAAGGACTTTGTGCAAAATATTTTGGCATCTGGTGTGGTTGGAACTAGTTTTCGGCAAAGGAAAATTATGGAGGGTAATGAGGAGCGGGAAAACCAAAGTGGTTGTAATGAGGCAATTTGTGGCATGTGCAAGAAGCGAGTAACTGAGTCAGCCAAGGCACTTGAATGTGAGGTATGTGAAATATGGTTCCATATAAATTGTCAAGATATACCGGTAGGAGTATACAATTTCATGGTGGAAAAGGAAGCTGGTAAACAGCTGAGTTGGAATTGCAGTTTTTGTAAATTTGGCTGTGCAAAGCTGAATAGTAGGATCAAAAGACTAGATTAACAACATAAGGACATGATAAACAAACAGGAGGCCCTTGCAATGACAGTGGAAGAAATTAAAAACGGTGTCAACATGACTAAAAGTATGAACGGAGAAGTGGAGCAAAGATTAAAGGGTGTTACGTCTAACTGTTACTCTTTATTAAAGGGTGTTACGTCTAACTCTGTGAAGATTAATGACTCCATTGAGAGGAGCTTCTCTGAAACACAGGACGTGATCGCGCGTTTGGGGAAACTCGAAGCAAAAGTATCGAGTATGGAAGACAAACTGAGCTCAGCTAGTGTACAATGGCCAAAGTTGGGAGCTATAGATGCCAAATCAAGCGTTTACAGTGACGCATCACGGACTCCAGTACAGGAAATGGGACCACACACTGTTATTTCTGAGATTTACGAAAGGAGACACAGAGAAAATAATATGGTATTATATGGGGTGCCAGAATCGACAACAGATGGAACCGGAGAAACTCTCGAACACGACCAAAAGTTTGCAGGGGATCTGATGAATATTTGTGGAGTGCCTGACGGATACACCAAAATATCCAAGATAACTAGATTGGGAAAAGCTCAAATAGACAAACCTAGACCGCTGTTGTTGAAACTTGTTGACTCCAGAACGAAACCAGAAATATTTAAAAATATTCAAAATATCAAAGGAAAGGATATGCATAGATCGGTACATGTTGCAAATGATTTGACAAGGAAAGATAGGGATTATGAGAGGATCTTGAGAGACGAGGCAAAAAACTTGGAAGCGTTGGGGAGAGGACGGTTCAAAATCATAGGCCCACGTTGGAACAGACGGTTATCCATAATAGCAGAAGCTTACGTACAGATGCAACCAGAAAGGAGTCAGGAGACTCGGCAAGAAAGTCATTCCGGTCCAACAGCTCCAGTAGTACAGGTATAACGGAACGATGAAACCAAAACTGTAGAAAGGCAATTGGCGTCTGTGATGGAGGGTTCAGAAAAAACAATATAAAAGGATGCAATACCAGTCATGTACATAGTGATGTCAATGTTGTGGAGAAGGATGGATTAGTTATACTCTTTAGTAATGTAGATACATTTAGCAAAAACAAGCACATAGAATTAGAGGCAAGACTGAATCTGATGACGCAAGCCCCTCATATAATTGCCTTACAGGAAGTAAAACCCAAGCACTGCAGATACGAAAAATCTAGAGCGGAATTCAATTTGGACAGATATGATATTGTTGAGTGCAATGTTGAAGCCAAAGAGGGCAGAGGTATGATACTGTATGCAAGGGAGGGTATGAAGTGCAAGACCGCAGAATTTGGCACAGAATACTGTGAATATTCTAGTGTAGTAGTTGAAAACAAGAGTGGAGTTAGTGTCATTATTGCATCAATATACAGGAGTCTGAACAGCAATAGCAACAACAATGAAAGACTGGTCCTGGAGCTGCGACGTCTACGTCGTGGGACCACCCTCCAATCTGGGGGCCAAACCGCAGCAACAACCCTTCCAGCCTCGTCAGAACGACGGGGCTGTCGAGCTCCTGGGATCGGCTTCGGTCACCCGGGTTCCACAGGTCTTTTTTTTCAGCTCAGTGCAACTGGCACAAATCGTGACGCCACGCTACACATACACAAACAACAGACATTGCACCAACACCGCTCGCCTCACACTTTCATTTCCACGCATGTCACCGTCTCCTGCGGGGGCGTCGAGATGTGATCCGCTCGCGATCATTTCTCGTATGCTCATACTCGCAGGAGACGTAGAACCACATCCAGGCCCGAGACACACATATACCTGCCACATATGTACACAGCCACTCACTACACGCCGACACACAAAAGGCTCAGTCCAGTGCAACTCCTGCCTGAACTGGTGCCACACCACATCACTACACAACATCACACAATACACGCGCTCATTCATCTGCTCATCATGCGCACCAATCTCATCAACACCTGCACGTACACCGACACTGGCACATTCACCAACATCAGTCACCTCTGTTTCATCACCATCAACATCATCGCGGTCATCAGCACCACCGACATTACCATCATTCCCATCTTCACATACTACTCGTTCATCCTCACACTCACCAACAACTTTGTCCTCCTCACAAGCATCACTATCACAATCAGCACCATCCTCACTATCAGTACCATCATTCCTGCCATCATCATCACACTCACCACCACCACCTCCATCAACAACTCAACACATCAACAACACTATCACTCGCACAAACACCAACTTACACCGCACACACAACATCAACATTCTCCAGCTCAACATCGACGGCATCAACACAAAAAACACGAACTAACACATTTCCTCACACGACACTCCATTCTTATAGCACTCATACAAGAAACAAAGTTTCAACAGCACCACAGAATACCCACCTTTCACAATTACACCACCATCCGCCAAGACCGCACTAGCGGTCGAGGCGGTGGCCTCACCACACTTATACACAGAACTATCAACTACACAAACACCAGCACACAGACACAAGCACTACTATCACCAAACGACACCACAACAGAACTACAATCGATACAAATACGCACTGGCACACACTCACACATTTCAATCCTCAATGTATACATTCCACCACAAACTTCACCAACAGTACCTCGCAACTACACACCAGATATACGCAACCTCACAAACACACCTAACATAATACTGGGTGGCGACTTCAACGCCAAAGATCCTGCCTGGTACAGACACAATCCATTCACCAACAGAGGCACAGACATACTTCAACAAACAGAACACCTCTACATACTCAACAACACTCACCAACACACTCACACCACACATCAGGCACACTATCATTCGACATCACCTGACATCACATTTTGCGCACCGAATCTCACCCACACAACCACTTGGAAGGTGGTCAAAGAGCTTGGCTCAGACCACCTTCCAATCGTCATCACCACCAAAATCAGAACTGCACCAAACACACCCAGACGCACTTACACAAATTACACAAAAGCCAATTGGTCACAATTCACACACGACACGGAACTAGCATTTACACAACTCAACACAACAGACATCACAGACATAAACAAAACAGTCCAAACATTCAACAGCATCATACACAAGGCAGACAAACAACACATCCCAAAAGGACACAAAAAACACCACAACCCAAACTTTACACAAGAAATACACACACTCATCAAACAACGCGACACACTGAAACACTCTCCGACACCACACTCACACAATACATCCGAACAAATACACGCACTCAACACCACAATCAACACCAAGATACATGAACGAAAATCACTGAACTGGCACAAATACATAAAAACACTAGATCACAGATCAAACACCACAGAACTATACAACACACTGAAAAGCATCACACTCTCAAACAGCAATATAACACGCGCACACACAGCCATCACGACCGACACATCATCTGTACCATCAAATAAACAACAAGCAAACACACTCATTAATCACTACTCACACATCAGCCACATCACTCCTACACAAAAAGACAGGACAATCATCAGACGTAAACACACATTCAGCACAGATCCACTATACACACCATTCACACATGCGCAGACACGACACATCATACACAACATCAAACAATCATCAGCATGTGGGCCAGATGGAATAAGTAACATCCATCTGAAACATCTTGGACCACAAGGCATACAGACACTCACTAACATATCCAACTACTGCTACTCACACAACACAATACCTCACGTCTGGAAAACGGGCGTCATCATCACACTACACAAACAAGGCACGGACCCCATGCTACCTTCTTCACATCGTCCAATCACACTGCTCTACACACCATCAAAAATCACAGAACGCCTCATACTCAAACTCATCACACCACAAATCCCACTATCACAATCACAACACGGCTTCAGATCACTGCACTCTACAACCACACTGCTCACAAAACTCACACAGACCATGATGGGTAACATAAACACAACAAAACCACCACACAGAACACTACTCATAACACTCGACATCAGCAAAGCATTCGACAGAGTTCCACGACACAATCTCACAAACAAAATACTAGACACCACACTTCATAATTACACTAAGAGATGGTTGACCAACTACCTCGCTGGCAGATGCGCCCATGTGAGGTACAATGGACAATAATCTAACACACGCAATATAACAAACGGAGTCCCTCAGGGCTCCGTTTTAGCACCAACACTATTCAACTTATACCTACATGACATGCCAGCACCCAACACTCCATCCATACAGATATCATCATATGCAGACGACATCACAATCACAAGCACACACAGACACGCCGACACAGCAGTGCACACACTACAACCTTACATCAACACACTACAACAATGGTTCAGCACACACCAACTGAACATTGCACCGGCCAAATCCACAGCCACACTCATCACCAACTGGACATCCGAACACAACTACACACCACAAATCACCATCAACAACACGATCATCCCACACACGCACACACCAAAAATACTAGGCGTCACATACGACACTCAACTCTCATTCAAACAGCACATCACCAACATTAAAACTAAAGTCACTCCACGCCTCAACACACTGAAAGCACTCTCACACACAACTTTCGGACACAACAAAGACACCACAACCACCATATACAAACAGTACATCCGACCCGTGATAGAATATGCTAGCCCCGCATGGGCTAGCAATCTCGCAACACGCCACACAAACACACTTCAAATACTTCAAAACACCGCACTCAGAACAATCACAGGATACACAGCTACCACACCAGCAGACCACCTTCATCACGAAACCAAAATACTCAAACTGACACACCACCTAGACATGAGAGGCACACAAACACTCGCAGCAGCAGTCACCAACACAGCACATCCACTACATCACCTCACAACACAAGACAACACAGACAGAAACATAAAAACAACACCAAGCACACTTTACCACAGACAAATTTTCACATCACTTCCACCAGCTCCCCCACGCACATCAATCAAGAAACACATACACACAGAGATCGCACGGAAAGCCATACACTCACTACAACACAATACACTCCTGCAAAGACACCCACCGGACATACACAAATCAGAAAACACACTCATAAGGGAACACAAGGTGCATCTGGCCAGGTTGAGATGCGGTCATCATCCTGCCCT
Organism: Sacculina carcini; assembly: GCA_916048095.2. NCBI lineage: Eukaryota > Metazoa > Arthropoda > Thecostraca > Sacculinidae > Sacculina > Sacculina carcini. The sequence goes on along the minus strand of OU696591.1, from coordinate 6,177,938 downwards.
TCTGTCATATTAGAAAAGGTTGAATGACTCAATCGATGACACCTGTCCAGATTGCAATTCAGCACCACACACCATCACACACATCATGCAACACTGCACAGCACACACACAACTCAGACGCCAACACAAAATAAATTCAGTCAGAGACCTGTGGAACAACCCGGTCGGTGCCGTGTCTTTCCTCAGGAGCTCGAGGTTGCTCGGCCAGACAACTTGAGGAACAACAACAACAACAACAACAATGAAAGACTACTTCAACTTCTACAAAAAAAATTGTGAAACAGGGTTTGATTATAAAGTGGTTATTGGTGACTTTAATCTTCCACTCATAAATTGGGATACAGTTACCACAACAGAGGTTAGTAACAGTTTTTCATATAGCTTTATATAGAAAATAAGAGACTGCTTTTTTACTCAACACATAAGGGAAGTTACACGGATGAGAGGAGATAATAAAGCTAATATTTTGGACTTGCTCTTTAGCAGTGACAGCTCAATTGTCGAGGAAATTGAAATCAACAGTCCACTAGGAAAAAGCGACCACTCTTGTATATATGTAAAGTGTGATCTCCATGCAGTGGAAGCAAGGAAAAAAGGAATGTATTATATAGAATGTATTATATAGATATTCGGTTCCTTCTGAGAAGGGAGATTACGCACTCATGAAAGAAAAGCTTAACATAGACTGGGGTGCATTCCTTTCAAACTTGAACACGGAGCAGAAATGGGACAAATTCGCTACGAAGCTGAAAGGGACTATAGATGAATGTGTGCCCAAAAGGAAAGACAGCTCAAGCAGCAAGAAGAGGACAAGTCCAAACTTACCCATGTCAAGGCAACTTTGGAAGAAAATCAAGAAGAAACAAAGACTATGGGAGAGACAGAGTAGGTTAAAGGAGGGTACAGGTGGAGGTCATGACAGAGAATATGCAGAAGTTGACATCCAATACAGGAGGCTGAGCAATCAAATTAGGAGAGAAACAAGAAATGCAACGAAAGTCAAGGAAACACAAATCGCCAAGAACGTCAAAAAAAAACCGAAGATTTTCTGGAAGTACGTATCGTCAAAAACCAGGACAAAATCAAGAATAGCTGACCTATACAAGGAAGATGGAAGACTGGAGAAAACATCGAATGATGAAGACAAGGCAAAAGTGCTGGCAAAAAAATTATCCGAGGTGTTTACGGCGGAACCAGAGGGAGACATGCCGCAGCCAGTGCTTAGGGATGTGCCACATCTGAATCAAATTAGGATAACTCCAGACGTGATCAAGAAAGTTATCCAGAAGTTGAAAAGAAATAAATCCCCTGGGCCGGACGGAATCCATCCGAGGATCATCAAGGAAATGGCTGATGAACTATTGACTCCGCTTAACATTATATTCAATAGCTCGTTGGAGGAAGGCGTGGTACCAAAGGAATGGCGTATCGCTCATGTCACACCTATATTTAAAAAAGGCAACAAATGTGACCCTGGGAACTACAGGCCTGTCAGTTTAACAAGTGTACTCAGCAAAGTTATGGAGTCCATCGTGAGAGAGGAAATAATAACACACACGAAGACACATAACTTGTTTAGTAGCCGCCAGTTCGGGTTCATATCTGGCAGATCTGTGGTTCTCCAGCTGATTCATGTGCTGGACAAGTGGACAGAAACCATGGATGAAGGCAAGACCACAGATGTTATATATTGTGACTTTAAGAAAGCATTTGATAAGGTACCTCACAGAAGACTTATCTCAAACATTCGCAGCTATGGAATTGAAGGCAGCGTGCTACAGTGGGTCAAAAGCTTCCTGACGGGGAGAAAACAGCGGGTGATGGTCGGCGGCAGTGCTTCTGAGTGGCACAAGGTCAACAGCGGGGTACCTCAAGGTTCAGTGCTTGGCCCGCTGCTCTTCGTGATATTTATCAACGATCTACCAGACGTAATGAAGCATGGCAGTGACATTTACCTCTATGCTGATGATACTAAGTTGTTTAGAAAGATTGAGGTCGGTGACGACTGTAGCAGGCTGCAGGAGGACTTGGATGAACTACGAAAATGGTCGGAAATATGGATGTTCCATTCAATCCGGACAAGAGCAAGCACATGAGGATTGGCAGGACACAATTTCAAAACGAGCAGGATTATATTATGTACAGCAGGATCTCGACTTCTGATACCGAAAAAGACATCGGCGTGGTTATTGACAACAAATTGGATTTCTCTGAACATCTAGCCGAAAAAGTCAATAAGGCAAATACAATTTTAGGAATCATCAGGAGGACTTTTGTCCATCTAGATATGAATATATTCAAGGCGCTGTATACTGCTCTTGTGAGACCCCATCTTGAGTACGCCAACCAGATTTGGTGCCCACACTTGGTCAAGGATGTGGAAATGATCGAAAACGTCCAGCGTCGTGCAACGAGAATGGTACCGCAGTTGAAAGACCTGCCGTATGAAGACCGACTGAGGAAGCTGGAAGTACCAACACTGGCGTACAGAAGATCCAGAGGAGACCAAATTGAGGTATTTAAGATCATCACGCACAAATACGATGAAGACTGCTCGGAAGGAATTTTTAACATGAGGGGCGAAGGAACTACCAGAGGAATTTCCACGAAGATTTATAAAACTCGTCCAAGACTTAACGTCAGAAAATATTCCTTTTCCAACCGGGTAGTAAATAATTGGAACAATTTGCCCGAGTGGGTGGTGAATGCGGAAACATTAATTCAGTTTGAATCACGACTAGACAGAGCATGGAAAGGCCAGGCACAGTTTTACAATTATAGAGCGCAAATAACCGCGGAGCACGGCCAACCATTGAACGTCGATCAGGATACTGAGCTGGAGTCACAGGCATAACTGTCTCTTCCAGAAGGTCAACTGTGAGTAACTGTGAGTAACATATGCTATGCTATGTTCAGGTAAACTTTTCAAATCTTTAAACTTTATATTTTTCCAAGATAGTTGCTGTGGTTTCACGGGCTTTGAGATTCCCAATTATTCTGGTGAAATGGTTTCGAACGACGTTTATCTTGGATATCCTTATTGTGTATGTGGAACCCCAAGTTTCATTGCAGAAATAGAGAATAGGTTTGGCCAAGCTGTTATACTAAGTCAAACTGGCACTCTCTCCGATATAATTTCTGACCTTAAACATTGGGTATGCAATACGTGAACGTTTTTTGATTATGGAAGTTATATTATTTGCCCAGTTCAGATTTTGGTCTAAAGTTATTCCCAGAAATTTTTTGTGTTCCACTCTTTGTATGTAGGAATCATACATTCTTAATGTGAGTCTTGCGTCAATGTGTTTTTTTGGATCTTGAAAAAGTATGTAGTTCGTTCTCTCCTTATTGAGAATGAGTTTGTTTTTATCTAACCATGAATTAAGTAAAGATAATCCCAGATTGGTTTTATTCTCCAATTCTGATGAATTGGATGCCGTAAAGAATAAATTGGTATCGTCGGCGAACAAAACTTTCTTGCAGCTGTTTGAAAATTCGAATAAATTGTTGATAAATAGTAGAAATAATTTGGGCCCTAAAACTGATCCTTGTGGTACCCCAAATGAAATGTCTCTTACTCGACGTTGTTCCTCTGAATATTACCACTTGCTCTCTTTCTGATAGATAACTCTTAAACCAATCTAATGCTTTCCCCCTCACTCCATAAAGTTCTAACTTTTTCAGCAATATTTTATGGTTCACGGTGTCAAAAGCTTTTCTTGAATCAATAAAAATGCCAACTGTCAGTAGCTTGTTGTCCAAAGATTTGGTAATAAATTCAACACTGTCAATTACGGCTTCATTCACCGACCTGTTTGTTTGAAAGCCATATTGGCTAGGATCTATTATATTGTAGCGACTGAAAATGCAAACACCTTTTGGCGCGGAGTATAATTGTTCAGCCGCACACACGAGCACAGACACACGAATGACAATCAAGTGAACAAAACCACACAAGCATTGATGAGCGAAATACACACTACAGCACACAGAACACGCACACACCAACACGCATTTACGTACACCTCATTGTTGTGCGCAAATGTTCTGATGAACAAGCAGGCATACACATTACACTGTACGCACACACACACACACACATACGCGCGCGCAAGAAACCTAAACCAAACACACAGACGCACACAATAACACGCGCACCAGCTAAAGCTACAGCTCCCCCCCAGGTGCCTATGTTGACACCGATCCAAGACGTTCAGGAGGACGAACCGACCGGCCACAGCGAGTCTGGTAACCGCAGTTGGAATGAGCAGTTGAATCGGACCTCTCAATAAAAGCCGGCTTGAGGCGGTCGATCGACACTGTCTCACGACGGTTGCCGAAGTCCAGCACGTAGGCTTTGTCGCCGCGGCGTATGATCCGATAAGGACCTGCGTACGGCGGCGTCAGCGGCGCGCGATGCCCATCAACTCGGACGAAGACGTGACTGGCAGTCGGCAGCTCCTGCGACACGAATGGGGCTGCGCTTCGTAACGATTGTGCCAGGCTGTTGACATTGGACGAATACGTGACATGACTTGTGTCAGAATGCGCGCTGTGTCCGACACCGGAATGGGAGAAGACTCCGAGAAGAATTGGCCGGGAAGTCGGAATTTCTCGCCGATGACTAGCTCAGCTGACGAAAAATTGATGTCGGGCTTATAAGACGCCCTCATGCCCAACAAGACGATGGGCAATGCAACGTCCCAGCTTGCGCCATCGGACAATGCATCACACAGAGCGGCCTTCAGCTGTCGGTGCATCCGTTCCACGAGCCCATTCTGTTAGGGCATGTAAAGGCGCCACATCTCTCTCGACAGGTCGCTGATAAATTGCCGGCCGCGATCGGAAGTAACCGCGAGACACATGACAAATCTCGATACCCAATCAAGCAATGCCCGAGCGCAGGAATTTGCGGTGGCATCGACCATGGGGATGGCATCAGGATAGCGGGTGTAACGATCTACGATGGTAAAAAGGTATCTAAACCCGTTCGAGACAGGAAGAGGCCCCACGATGTCCACGTTCAGAGACTCAAAACGACCGGAAGGATGTGCAGGGCGCTTCAAAGCTGTCCGCTGGTGCCGAGATATTTTACAAACCTGACAGTTAAGACACAATTTCACCCAGGAAGCAACCTTCGAGGACACAAGTTTGAAGACGTACCGTTCTGACATGAGACGACGTGTTGTCTCGCGCTGGGATGACTCAAACCGTGAATGATGCCAAAAACAGTTTTCTGCATGACCTCCGGCAGCAGCGGCCGGTCAATTCCAGTCGAAACATTGACCAGTAGCTTCGCTTCGGTTCCAGGCACTTTGCGACTCTCAATAGAGAGAGAAGGCGAGGCAGCTAATTCGGCAACGTCGCTTGAAGTTTGCTGAGCTAGCGCTAATGACTTGAGATCGATGCATTGTTGAGACTCAACAGCCGCTACGGTGACTTCAGTACTATCGGCAGACGATCGAGTGTTGTCAGTAGGCAAGCGGCTCAGACAGTCGGAAACGACGTTGAGACTTCCGCTGATATGACGCACATCGGTTGAAAGCTCGCTCAGGTACGCGATTTGGCGTTGCACACGAGCCGAGCGATCGGTACAGCTGGTGAACATATGCACGAGCGGCTTGTGGTCTGTCCACCACTGAAGCTCAACGCGACCTTCAAGAAGATACCTAAAACGCTTTGCGGTGCTTACCAGGGCGAATAGCACCTTATCAGACGTGCTCCACCTGCGCTGCACTGGAGTCAGAGAACGGGAATGATACGCAATGGGAACGAGGACACCGCTTTGCTCTTGCTGAATGACCGCTCCAATGGCTCGGTCTGATGCATCGGCGACGACCTGAATTGTACCACGGTTGTGTGGAAAAGCCAGCTGAGAAGCTGCAGCCAAGACAAGTCTTGGCTCTTTCGAACGCAGAGGTGTGCTCGCTCGTCCAGAGAAAATTCTTCTTTGTCCGTCTTGCAAGTTCGTGAAGCGGTCGCAACACATCGGCTATACCGGGCACAAACCTGTGATAAAAATTGAGCATACCAACGAAACACTTGCACTCAGTACTGTCTGCTGGCTGTGGTACACGCAGGTCTTCTACCTTACTTGCTAGTGGTTTGATACCGTTCGCTGAAACACCAAATCCGAGAAAGCTAACGGAGCGCTTACCAAACACACACTTCTCTGGTTTGATGACCAGGCCATGCTTGGCTAAACGAGCAAACAGCGCAGATAGGTCCTTTTTATGTGTAGCTTCATCTGGCGAATATAGCAAAATATCGTCTATGTAGACAAATATTCTCGGCAATCCGCGGACGACAGTGTCCACTAGGCGTTGGTACGTCTGAGCAGCATTACACAATCCAAATGGCATTCTCGTGTAGTGGTACAACCCAAACGGCGTCGTGATTGCAGTCTTCACTTGGTCGGGACTATGGACTGGAACTTGCGCAAAAGCTCTAGCCAAGTCAATTGTACTGAACAGCTTCGAGCCAGTTAACCTGTCGGTAAAAGATTGTATGTTTGGTACCGGTTACCTGTCTGGTTCGGTGATGGCGTTGAGTTTCTCGTAGCAGCCAACCATCCTGTACGACTTGCCTCTATCCTTCTCAACCAAATGAATTGGGCTTGACCACGACGAAGAAGAAGGAACAAGGATTCCACGGGATACCAAGTCATCCAACTCCTGTTTGGCAGCCACCTGCTTGGCGGGATGCATACGCCTGACGCGTGCGAATACAGGTCGGCCGTTGGTCACGATCCTGTGAGAGACGCCGGGAGTGGTTACAGCAGGAAACCCGACTGGTGGGGCTATGAGCTTCTTGAAGGGCGCAGAGACACGTACGTAGCAAAAGCTTTCGCCATCTCTCTCGACACCATCTGAAGTGCACACATGAGCTAGCTGAGGATGGCAGTCACCCGATAGACTCACTCCTCTAGTTGACAGGTGGGTGGTGGTATCAATGAGTTTCCCTTCTCGTATGTCAACAACAAGGCCAAACTCGCGCAAAAAGTCTGCTCCTAAAATGGCAAAAGCCACAGCGGCCACCGTGAAAGCAAAAGGGTACACTCGACCCATGGCTAGATCAACAGTAACCGCGACGTTGGCGGCAAAAACTGGTTTAGACGTACCGTTGGCCGCTTTCAGCACAGGGTGTGGCAAAGGAGGCGCAGTGGTTCTACCTGCTGAAAGCAACGATACCTCACTGCCACTATCCACCAGGTAAACTCGCCCCTCGCGGTCGCTGACACGAAGCAAGTGGCACTGTTTGGAGCAGCCAGTAGATGCCACTACTGCTAGCTGCGGGATGCGTTTCCCGACATGACGGTGACGAAGGTGCATGGCTGACGACAGTTGCGAGCCTCATGGCCGTACCGCTGATGCACACGACACCAGCGATCAACGAAGGATCTTGCTGGAGGGGTCGTTGGCGGGCTAAGCGCTGGAGTCCGCGTGCTAGATTGGCAGTGTTTTTTCGACGGTGACTGGCGAGGAGTTCGTCTCGCACGACTCGCTGTTGATTGATGCACGGCTGCCACCGATGACTCTTCACAATCTTCACTTGCAACCGGAGCCACAGTGGTGCTGCAATCAGCTGCGCTGGCGTTCGCTGCATGGGCGTCGGCTCTGAGCGCAACTTCAATCAGTGCGCTGGTGTGTAGCCACTCTCTGCGCATGAGTTGCAATGAAGGGGGGAGTCGCGCTAAGAACATCTCTCGGATGTTCTCATGGTCTGTATCACGCGGATACAGAGTACTGAAATCAGAGAACAGTTCCGAGGGTTTCCTACACCCGATGCTGCTTGGAATATTTTCCAGCCGTCTAAGGCGCCCTGCAGGCGTTATTTGAAGCCGTGATTGGAATCTTGCTTTCAATTCGTCGTAACAACGATCTGGAAGCGGCTTCGCAGTTGCTAGATCCTTCACAAGGCGAAACTGCGCTGGCGGCAGTTTTGCGAGTAGCTTCCTAAACATAGTCGTCTGATGTGACCGGCCTGCATCAGCCATCAAGTTGTCGCACATGGCGAGCCATGTGTCGATGTCGCAGGGATCGAACACCGGCAGTTCAACTCGCACCGCAGACACTGCGACTACACTAGAAGCCTGTGCTGAAGGCACAACGAGCCCATCTGATTTCACATCAGTCATTTCGCTGCGTCGGGGTCACCAATATGTAGCGACTGAAAATGCAAACACCATTTGGCGCGGAGTATAATTGTTCAGCCGCACACACGATCAGCACAGACACGAATGACAATCAAGTGAACAAAACCACACAAGCATTGATGAGCGAAATACACACTACAGCACACAGAACACGCACACACCAACACGCATTTACGTACACCTCATTGTTGTGCGCAAATGTTCTGATGAACAAGCAGGCATACACATTACGCTGTACACACACACATACGCGCGCGCAAGAAACCTAAACCAAACACACAGACGCACACAATAACACGCGCACCAGCTAAAGCTACAATATTATTTTTGCTAACAAAGGAATAAAATCTGTGTCCAATAATTTTTTCGAAAATTTTAGAGAATTGAGACAGTAAATATATTCGCCTGTAATTTGTGAAGACAGATTTGTCTCCTGTTTTGTATATGGGGACTACTTTAGCAATTTTCATAGTTTTTGGGAATTTTCCTTCCGTTATTGACAGGTTGAATATGTATTTCAAGGGTTGAACTATGAATACTGCAGCTAACTTTATGAGTTTCATATCAGTGTTATATATGTCAGATGATTTTTTACTAGTGCAAGATGATATAGTGTTGAATATTTCGTTTTCTGTAGTTGGTCGAAGAAACATAGAATTTAAAACTGTCTTCATACTACACACATCGTATGTTTCAGTTGTTTTCAGGTCTTTTGTTGTTTCTTGTCTTATTTCTGTGAAGAATCTGTTGAATTCATTTGCAATGTCGTTACAATCGAATAATTCACATTCTTTGTCTTTGAAAATATGTGAAGTGTATTCACGTTTCGCTCTACCTAGAGCTTCATTCAGTACATTCCATGTTTCTTTCGAATTTTTGTACGCTTTCGATAGTTTTTCTGTGTATTAATTTTGTTTATCACCGCGTAATAAGGATGTTAATTTGTTGCGATATTTTTTGTAGTTCTCATCCAATTTTTTGCGTGTTTTCAAAAATTTCCTATAGAGATTGTTCTTATTTTTGCAAGATATTTTCAATCCTTTAGACAGCCAAGGGCACATTGTTTTTCTATTACTCCTTGCAGTTTTCATTGGGAAACAAGTGTCTACAATATTCAAAAACTGTTTTTGAAAATTATCAAAAGCATCATCAACATTCGTAAATTCTGTACATGTATCACGTTTATGGGTTATCGGAAAAATGATAAAAGCTGAGGTCCAGAAATACATTCAACACATGAACATAAAAAGTAATTAAACTCAAGAGCAAATCTAGGAGCTAATTAACATTTTGTGAAATAATACAATAATAGAAGACGATGTAAATGATGCTCACGAACAAAAATAATTACATTCGACAAGACAAAGCGACGCTCTTCATGCGACATATGAGTGAATATATACAATTCAAAGGTGTCACTACACCACCTCCCCCTTAACGAAAACGAGAGGGTAATTGTACCATACGTCCGCTGTGAGTGCGGATCATAATGGCAGATGGTCGGCGAAGGCTTTGACGAGACAGCGAAGGTGGAGGTCCGGGCTGATGTTGCGCGGTAGGTCCCGAACGGGCCACAGGCAAGGATGTCGAAGTGTCAGAATCCGAAACCGCAGTGAGTGGCGTGTGTCAGTCAAAATAGTTGGAGCTTCAGTGGTGAAAGAAACACGGCGGCGGTGGCAGGCTGTCGTTGAGTTTGATGCAACGGAAGGAAAAACCTCGTCGTCGATAAATGCCGGTTTGCACCTGTTAATGCTGACGACTTGCTTGCCGCGCCGAACGTCGACAATATTGAGCGTCTTATCAGTGCGCTGAATGACGCGATGTTGGACCAGTGCACGCTGGCTGCAGTGACGAATGTGAAGCATCTACTCGCAGAAAAATGTGTGAGCAGTTTTGCAGTGCGAGTGGCACATGCGTTGCACGCGGAGGCGTTCGCGGTGGGACTGGCGTGAGTTTTCACATGTAGTCTTGCAACCGCTCGCAGAAGGTAACCGGCAGTGGCAGTGGTCGTGCAGCCGGGTCAATGAACTCGCCCGGGATACGCAACTGCGTGCCGTACACGAGTTCGGCGCTGGAGTAGCCAAGATGGGCCTTCACTGCTACTCGAATTCCCAGCAGGACCAGTGAGAGTCGTTCTGACCACCGATGTGGAGGACCCGTAGCGCGGAGACTCGTCTTGAGCTGCCGATGTAGTCTCTCAACCATTCCGTTACTCTCCGGGTGGTAGGAGGTCGTCCGGCGCTTGAAAATACCAAGGAGAGACATGAAGGCTTTCCAAACACGGCTTTCAAATTGGGAACCCTGATCAGAAACAATAATTTCCGGCACTCCGAAACGAGCGACCCAATGTTGAAGGAGCGCGCCGGCGACAGGCTCTGCATGAGAGGTGGCGAGTGGTGTAGCCTCACACCATCGTGTGTATCGATCAACGATAGTCAAAATGTACAAGTTTCCGTTCTACGGCGGCAATAGTCCAACCAAATCAATATGCAAAACCTGGAAACGGTAATTTGGCAGGGGAAAACGACCGGGCGCCGTGCAAATGTGGCGCTGAACCTTAGCTCTTTGGCACTCCACGCAAGACTGCACCCATTGTCCGATGTCACGGCGCATGTTCGGCCACACGAACCTGTCGGCAGCCAAACACTGGGCTGCATGAACTCCTGGATGCGATAGGTCATGTACTAAACTAAAATATGCGCGTCGAAGCGCAGCTGGCAGAAGCGAGCGACACTTCCCTGTGGAATAATCGCAACACAATATTCGGCCGCGTGGCAGCGGAACATGCCGAAGCTGCAGCGAGTGATCACCAGCGGAGATGAATTCAGTCAAGTCATCGTCTTCATTTTGGACATCTGCCAAGGCCGAGAAATTGTCTAGCCTGGGAGTCGGTACAGACAGCATAGCAATGGTACGCGAAAGTGCGTCGGCAAGCGTGTTCGCTGACCCCGGGACATGCCGGATGTCGCTAGTAAATTGGACAAATAACTCAACGGAATATCTCAGTCATCATGTCCGATAAATATCCCAATAAAAAAATCAGTGGTCATCTGAACTCTCCGTTGTCGGCAGACGCATGCTCCTTGCATAAAGCGAGCCTACTGCGCAGCCCGAGATGCCACTAGCACAGGAAAATGTACACAGCTCTTGCAAATGCTCACGGGCTGGATATGGAAACATTCCTTCACCGAGCCAAGACAGATCTCACTGATGTAGACATATGGGGCCTACTTGAGACAAACCTCATGGCCAGAATTCCAGACCAGAGCGAAAGCCTTCTCAAACAGTGGGTAGAGGCTGCAGCCAAAGTGCAGTGCAGGATGGATGGATGTGCAGATATACGATTGAATGTGAATGGAGAACCTACAGATGGATATGGAGGATATTGTGGGCACAGGGGCGGATTTGAGGGGATGTCCCAAAAGGAGTGGACGATCCTGACATTGGCGGCAGTACTTCACCATGGAGAAAAGGAGGGTTACATTATCACGTCATTGGGACAAGGTGATACTTTGAGGGGGGGGGGGGGTGTAGTGACATACTTTTGAATTGTATATATTCACTCATATGTCGCATGAATTCATATGTCTCTATGGCTCTAGTACCAAGTGATCCAACGTACCATCTGGTCCAACGCTGATACGATGCGATGAACACCGGCCGAGCGATGACTCACCGGCCGTGAGTGAATCTGACAGTGGCGTATCTAAAAAATGAAATATGCGGGTGACCATCTATAAGCAGAAGCTATGTTATATCCGAACCTCATTACAGGTATACAGAGCCTAAACTAACCAAGTCTAGCCTAACATAACCCAACTAACCCAACCAAACATTATCTAACCTAACCTAACCAAAGCTAACCTACCCTACCATATACTTCACATAGTTGATAAAAATTGTCAAAGATGATCATTCACATAACTCAGTGTCTAGATACGCCACTGTCAGATTCACTCACGACCTGTAGCAACGTGGCTATCGCTCGGTGTTCATCGCATCGCAGTAAGCGTTGGATCAGTTGGTACGTTGGGGTAAATGGTCGTAGCCCCGTCTCTATGATTACTCATATGTCTCTATGATTCTATTCTCAAATCTACTCTCTGACAAGAATGTTCTACTTATACAACTAGACTTTTCTGCTGCTTTTTACACTGTTAATCATCTGCTTCTTATTGATACTCTGTTGGACTTAGGCATTAGCGACACAGCTCTTTCTTTCCTTCGCTCTTATCTTTCTGATAGATCTCAATACGTATCTACCTCTGCTGATTCTTGTAGTGAGGCTTGCCCACTAACTTTCCGTGTCCCTCAAGGTTCTGTCTTAGGCCCTCTCCTCTTCAATATCTATCTAACCTCTGTAGGGAAAGTACTTCGACGTCACGATGTGTCATTGCAAATATTCGCTGATGAAATTCAAATCCTTCTCTCGTCCGTGTCTATTTCTCACTCTTCAGTCAGTTCTATTCTATCTGATATTGAAAGTTGGGCGTTCACTCGTCATCTCAAACTTAATCCTGATAAGACTAAGTATATTCTCTTTCCATCTTCTAATAGTACTACTTCTCTTAGTATACCTCTATCCTGCTCTGTACGTAGTCTTGGTATCATTTTTGATAGCTCTCTTTCTTTTGATTCACACATCTCTGACATTATTAGGTGCTGTAACTTTCAGCTCAGGCGTATCTATTCCATTCGTAGATATATAACTATTTCTGCTGCTTTCAAGTTAGCTAACTCATTCATCTTTAGCAAAGTTCAGTATTGCTGTTCTCTTCTACTATCACTCAACCACCGCCAGGTTAGGAAACTATCATAGGAACACATAACTATGTGTGTGGCGAATCTCAACCTCCCCCTAAAGAGGTCTGAGACTTTCATTAGCTCAGACTGCCTGGTCTACGGGCGCCAGGTATTCTTTCAGGGTGCGGAGGTTGAGCAGTGCTACAAGAAGATACGACGATCGTTCCCAGGCGGTAATGAGACTGTGATGTCCGTCATCAATGACCTGGCATCGACTGCAACTGCGACAGAGACCTCGTGTTACGTCCTCACTTTGGACATCTGCCAAGGCCGAGAAATCGTCTAGTCTGGGAGTCGGTACAGACAGCATAGCAACTGTACGCGAAAGTGCGTCGGCAACCGTGTTTGCTGACCCCGGGACATGCCGGATGTCGCTAGTAAATTGGACAAATAACTCAACGGAATATCTCAGTCATCATGTCCGATAAATATCCCAATCAAAGAATCAGTGGTCATCTGAACTCTCCGTTGTCGGCAGACGCATGCTCCTTGCATAAAGCGAGCCTACTGCGCAGCCCGAGATGCCGCTATCACAGGACAATGTACACAGCTCTTGCAAATGCTCACGGGCTGGATATGGAAACATTCCTTCACCGGGCCAAGACAGATCTCACTGATGTAGACATATGGGGCCTACTTGAGACAAACCTCATGGCTAGAATTCCAGACCAGAGCGAAAGCCTCCTCAAACAGTGGGTAGAGGCTGCAGCCAAAGTGCTAGCAATCGGCAGTCATGCATGGACAAACTGCTCGGGCTATAACTGGTCCCACATTTATGACAATGTGAACAGCCTTCAGCTGACACGCTATATGAATGACTATCATAAAGCTGGCGTCCTCAAGCTCAAGCTGAGATACTCGAATTGGACTCAGTAGAAGTTGCGAAAGTTCAGTCAGGCCTTGGTGTGGGGCCCAAAGTGTCTTGTGTTACACATCGCACCCAAATGCTGCTGATGGAAACAGGTCTGGTCATTGGTGTCCTCGATAAGCTTCAGGAAAAGGCACTGGTGGTATTACTAATGGCCATCAAAGATGTCGTGGAACCAATATCCGATTATTCGAGAGTACAAGATTTTAGAGCACTAGATTGCGAGTTCATGACGCTGAGAGGAATGTTGAGAAATGAATTTTGCTCAATTCAAAAAGTCCAAGAGGACCTTCCCTTGGCGTATCTCCAGTCAACTGATTCGGTCGTGGCTAATGATGAACTCAAAAATGAGCTTCTGAAGACCGTCGAACAGAAACTGTTGAGAACAGATTGCTATTTCATGCGTCGATTGAGAATTATTCGCGTCAATGCTCCATGGACACACCATTTGATTGCTTTATCGAGTCTTGCAAAGATATGGGGCCATCCCTTGATCAAATCTAGAACAGGGTTAGTCTCCCAGATGAAGAGGTGTTGTTCCGTCGAGCTATCTGCTGTTCCACACACAGCTCCTGTGGCTTCTATGATGAAGAAAGTGATCATACGGAACCATTTCGTCGACAACAACGCTTGGCCGCTGAAGTCGTCCAACATCAACCATCCAATATTCGGCAAATTTGTGAGGACCAATCGCTGGCTTCGTCATTCTGCTGAACAGGCCATCACTACACACGACTGGATAACGTATAATCTTCGCGGTCTGATGAAATTCGATAGCTCCATGCCACTCTACGACCTAATTTCAGACAAATCATTGTCCCCCAGACGGTCGTCATGGGCACAGGCGCATGATCAATGCACTTTTATCATGAGCGACCAGCAAAAACCGAGACAGCCCAGATGTTACACTCGAGTGATAGACGAGTACGTCTCTTGTCCGTCTCACTACGTGGAGAAAGTGGTCTCCAGCTTCGAGGAGTTTGGAGACCATCCGCGTGAGCAGAACATTTTCACTATGGTCAACAAGAAACTCGAGCTTAAAGCCGAAGGTCGCACGTTTTGCAAGCAGACTTTTCATAAGAGGACATTACAGACTACGAGAGAGGAAAATGCGGCAAGAATTTTGGCAAAATTCAGATACAGTACCATGACCTTGAGAGGAGTGGAAACAGACCACAAGTTGGCACGATTGAGTCAGTTTTCGGCGAATAAAGACCTTGGAGTAATCTATGTAGCATTGGACTTTGAAAAATGGAATAATCGATTTAGTTTTGAAAATACTGCTATTCCATTTAGTGTTCTTGACGAAATTTTCGATCTCCATTGTCTATTCAGAAACATTCACAAAATTTATGAAAATTTTCAAGAATTCTCATTGTCTTTCAAGATGTTGGATGTGCAGATATACGATTGAATGTGAATGGAGAACCTACAGATGGCTATGGAGGATATTGTGGGTACAGGGGCGGATTTGAGGGGATGTCCCAAAAGGAGTGGACGATCCTGACATTGGCGGCAGTACTTCACCATGGAGAAAAGGAGGGTTACATTATCACGTCATTGGGACAAGGTGATAATGCCGTTGTGTGCTTGCAGGCTCCTCCTCGCACAGACCCTGCCGACTGGTCGAGTGTTATGTCCAGAGCCTGACCGTTTACATGGCGAATCTCAACCTCCCCCTAAAGAGGTCTGAGACTTTCATTAGCTCAGACTGCCTGGTCTACGGGCGCCAGGTATTCTTTCAGGGTGCGGAGGTTGAGCAGTGCTACAAGAAGATACGACGATCGTTCCCAGGCGGTAATGAGACTGTGATGTCCGTCATCTATGACCTGGCATCGACTGCAACTGCGACAGAGACCTCGTGTTACGTCCTCACTTTGGACATCTGCCAAGGCCGAGAAATCGTCTAGTCTGGGAGTCGGTACAGACAGCATAGCAACTGTACGCGAAAGTGCGTCGGCAACCGTGTTTGCTGACCCCGGGACATGCCGGATGTCGCTAGTAAATTGGACAAATAACTCAACGGAATATATCAGTCATCATGTCCGATAAATATCCCAATAAAAGAATCAGTGGTCATCTGAACTCTCCGTTGTCGGCAGACGCATGCTCCTTGCATAAAGCGAGTCTACTGCGCAGCCCGAGATGCCACTATCACAGGACAATGTACACAGCTCTTGCAAATGCTCACGGGCTGGATATGGAAACATTCCTTCACCGGGCCAAGACAGATCTCACTGATGTAGACATATGGGGCCTACTTGAGACAAACCTCATGGCCAGAATTCCAGACCAGAGCGAAAGCCTCCTCAAACAGTGGGTAGAGGATGTAGCCAAAGTGCTAGCAATCGGCAGTCATGCATGGACAAACTGCTCGGGCTATAACTGGTCCCACATTTATGACAATGTGAACAGCCTTCAGCTGACACGCTATATGAATGACTATCATAAAGCTGGCGTCCTCAAGCTCAAGCTGAGAAGACTCGAATTGGACTCAGTAGAAGTTGCGAAAGTTCAGTCAGGCCTTGTTGTGGGGCCCAAAGTGTTTTGTGTTACACATCGCACCCAAATGCTGCTGATGGAAACAGGTCTGGTCATTGGTGTCCTCGATAAGCTTCAGGAAAAGGCACTGGTGGTATTACTAATGGCCATCAAAGATGTCGTGGAACCAATATCCCGTTATTCGAGAGTACAAGATTTCAGAGCACTAGATTGCGAGTTCATGACGCTGAGAGGAATGTTGAGAAATGAATTTTGCTCCATTCAAAAAGTCCAAGAGGACCTTCCCATGGCGTATCTCCAGTCAACTGATCCGGTCGTGGCTAATGATGAACTCAAAAATGAGCTTCTGAAGACCGTCGAACAGAAACTGTTGAGAACAGATTGCTATTTCATGCGTCGATTGAGAATTACCCGCGTCAATGCTCCATGGACACACCATTTGATTGCTTCATCGAGTCTTGCAAGGATATGGGGCCATCCCTTGATCAAATCTAGAACAGGGTTTGTCGCCCAGATGAAGAGGTGTTTCGTCGAGCTATCTGCTGTTCCACACACAGTTCCTGTGGCTTCTATGATGAAGAAAGTGATCATACGGAACCATTTCGTCGACAACAACGCTTGGCCGCTGAAGTCGTCCAACATCAACCATCCAATATTCGGCAAATTTGTGAGGACCAATCGCTGGCCTCGTCATTCTGCTGAACACACGACTGGATGACGTATAATCTTCGCGGTCTGATGAAATTCGATAACTCCATGCCACTCTACGACCTAATTTCAGACAAATCATTGTCCCCAGACGGTCGTCATGGGCACAGGCGCTTGATCAATGCACTTTTGTCATGAGCGACCAGCAAAAACCCAGACGGCCCAGATGTTACACCCGAGTGATAGACGAGTACGTCTCTTGTCCGTCTCACTACGTGGAGAAAGTGGTCTCCAGCTTCGAGGAGCTTGGAGACATTCCGCGTGAGCAGAAGATTTTCACTCTGATGAACAATGAACTCGAGCTTAAAGCCGAAGTTCGCACGTTTTGCAAGAAGACTTTTCATTCGATGACATTACAGACTGCGAGAGAGGAAAACGCGGCGAGAATTTTGGCAAAATTCAAATACAGTACCATGACCTTGAGAGGAGTGGGGACAGACCACAAGTTGGCACGATTGAGTCAGTTTTCGGCGAATGAAGACCTTGGAGTCATCTATGTAGCATTGGACTTTGAAAAATGGAATAATCGATTTAGGTTTGAAACTACTGCTATTCCATTTAATGTTCTTGACGAAATTTTCGATCTCCATTGTCTATTCAGAAACATTCACAAAATTCATGAAAATTCTCTAGTTGTCTTTCAGGATGTTGGATGTGCAGATATACGATTGGATGTGAATGGAGAACCTACAGATGGCTATGGAGGATATTGTGGGCACAGGGGCGGATTTAAGGGGATGTCCCAAAAGGAGTGGACGATCCTGACATTGGCGGCAGTACTTCACCATGGAGAAAAGGAGGGTTACATTATCAAGTCATTGTGACAAGGTGATAATGTCGTTGTATGCTTGCAGGCTCCTCCTCGCACAGACCTGCCCGACTGGTCGAGTGTTATGTCCAGAGCCTGACCGTTGACATGGCGAATCTCAACCTCCCCCTAAAGAGGTCTGAGACTTTCATTAGCTCAAACTGCCTGGTCTACGGGCGCCAGGTATTCTTTCAGGGTGCGGAGGTTGAGCAGTGCTACAAGAAGATACGACGATCGTTCCCAGACGGTAATGAGACTGTGATGTCCGTCATCAATGACCGGCATCGACTGCAACTGCGACAGAGTCAGCCTCTCATGCCAGCTACAACTCAATACCCCTTGTCTTTGTACACTGCTTTGTGACGATGGAGTACTTGTCCAGAGCAGGGTGTCTGGCGACTAACTTCACCGTGGACGATATTTTGGCATTGATGCTGTCTACCTACCCGATCGGAGGTATTCCACAGTTATCCTTGTTTTCCCATATCATTCGAGGCCAGGAAGATCCTGTCACCTGTTCTCTTTCGATAGTGTGTCACATCATCAAGTGTCTTGATTGCCAGCGATGTGTATCTCTTGCATCACTGCGTCGTCATGTAAGATTGGTGCCGTCTCAGAACGTTGATAAGACTGTATTGCTTGAGTCGCCTGCAAGTCTCAATGTGGAGAGGCCCACCATGAAACATCGCTGGCTCCGCGACCTGTGTGAGAAAGTGTTGCGAGCAAGAGTGACCAACCCAGAATTGACTGTCTGGTTTCTTCATGACGACGAGGAACATACCCAGAAGTTGATAGACCTCTTGTTTTCTACGACTCCACTATTTCCAGCGTGGGTGTCAGAAATCTTCCGGTGCTCAGTATCGGGAATCTCGAGACGTCTGACCTCCAGACTGACGAATGTTTCAGCCTTGGTCCAATCTGTTGCACTGGAGATGCTCGACGACGGCCTCAAAATACTTCTTTCGGAGTATACTGCTGAATGTAAGTGTATCAATCGATTTCTCAGGGACACGAATAGTGGCATCTCATTGCCCGACTTGCTGGTACAGTTCAAGTGCTCACTCATCACAGCAAATCATCTGAGGAAGGTGACATGGAGAGTAGAGCTGGAGGGAGTCTCTTCTCCATCTCCATGCGAACAATTCATTCTCATCCACTCTGATGATTTCAGCGGAGAGTTCGCCCATGTCACCACATCACCACCTGATTGTGACTACCAACGACTCGTGACTACTCGTGACCCTTGGCATCCATATCTTGGAAGTAGGACGCAGTAAAAAATAACGATGAACCCGGCGCTTGACTTAGAAGTGTTATCACTAAAACACGAATCAAAACGACTATGCCAACTGTTGGCATGGTGTAAGCAGGACCAGTAGTAGCTTACGGAATATCGTTGAGGACTGACTGAGATATTTCGTTGAGGGGGAGGTGGTGTAGTGACATACTTCTGAATTGTATATATTCACTCATATGTCGCATGAATTCATATGTCTCTATGATTACTCATATGTCTCTATGATTCTATTCTCAAATCTACTCTCTGACAAGAATGTTCTACTTATACAACTAGACTTTTCTGCTGCTTTTGACACTGTTAATCATCTGCTTCTTATTAATACTCTGTTGGACTTAGGCATTAGCGACACAGCTCTTTCTTTCCTTCGCTCTTATCTTTCTGATAGATCTCAATACGTATCTACCTCTGCTGATTCTTGTAGTGAGGCTTGCCCACTAACTTGCCGTGTCGCTCAAGGTTCTGTCTTAGGCCCTCTCCTCTTCAATATCTATCTAACCTCTGTAGGGAAAGTACTTCGACGTCACGATGTGTCATTGCAAATATTCGCTGATGACATTCAAATCCTTCTCTCGTCCGTGTCTATTTCTCACTCGTCAGTCAGTTCTATTCTATCTGATATTGAAAGTTGGGCGTTCACTCGTCATCTCAAACTTAATCCTGATAAGACTAAGTATATTCTCTTTCCATCTTCTAATAGTACTACTTCTCTTAGTATACCTCTATCCTGCTCTGTACGTAGTCTTGGTATCATTTTTGATAGCTCTCTTTCTTTTGATTCACACATCTCTGACATTATTAGGTGCTGTAACTTTCAGCTCAGGCGTATCTATTCCATTCGTAGATATATAACTATTTCTGCTGCTTACAAGTTAGCTAACTCATTAATCTTTAGCAAAGCTCAGTATTGCTGTTCTCTTCTACTATCACTCAACCACCGCCAGCTTAGGAAACTTCAATCTATTATTAAGCTTGTCGTATGATATTTAATCTTTCTTCGGGTTCTCATGTTTCTTCTTCTCTACACAAACTTAAGTTACTTCCAATCAAGGCTCTTACTGAGTATCGTATTTGTTTAATTATTCATACAGTGGTGTAGTGACACACTTTTGAATTGTATATATTCACTCATATGTCGCATGAAGAGCGTCGCTTTGTGTTGTCGAATGTAATTATTTTTGTTCGTGAGCATCATTTACATCATCTTCTATTATTGTATTATTTCACAAAATGTTAATTAGCTCCTAGATTTGCACCCGAGTTTAATTGCTTTTTATGTTCATGTGTCGAATGTCTGTGTTGGACATGTATGACGCAGAGATATAAGTGTCTCGGGCAAGGACCTCGTGTTACGTCTTCACTTTGGACATCTGCCAAGGCCGAGAAATCGTCTAGTCTGGGAGTCGGTACAGACAGCATAGCAACTGTACGCGAAAGTGCGTCGGCAACCGTGTTTGCTGACCCCGGGACATGCCGGATGTCGCTAGTAAATTGGACGATATAGTTCAATTGCCGGACTTCTCGAGGGGAGTAGCGGTCCGAGGCCGAGTGCAGTGCCCCAATCAGTGGCTTGTGGTCGGTGTACACCACGAAGCTACGCCCTTCCACTGCGTATCTAAAGTGTCTAATTGCGGCGTACACCGCCAGCAGCTCCCGACCAAATGCGCTATATCGCCGCTCACTTGATGTCAGCTGACGAGAAAAATATGCCAACGGCCGCCAGGCATTTTGCACGTACTGTTGAAGTACTGCTCCGATACATGTGGACGATGCATCAACCTGGAGTGACAGTGGCGCGTCCGTGGCTGGGTAGGCAAGCTGGGTGGCTTCAGCCAGGCTGGTCTTGGCACGATGGAATTCCTTGGTAGTTTCCGCTGTCCATCTTACCGGCCGACAAGATTTTCGACTCCGGGCAGTGATTAACGCATGGAGCGGAGCCAATATTGCAGCAGCCCGCGGTATTAGCCGATGGTAATATGAAATCATACCCACAAATCGCCGGATTTCCGCTTCTGTCTGAGGCAGTGGATACGAATTGACAGCCTCTACCTTCGACGATAATGGTGAAATACCGTTTGCCGAGATGTCGTGGCCTAAAAAGGAGAGCCGATCAACAGCAAACACACACTTATCGGGATTCACGACTAGTCCATGGTGTTTCAGTTTTTGAAGAACAGCGTCGATGTGTGCAATGTGTTCTATGTAGGATTCAGTAGCAACTAAGACATCATCAATATAGACGGAACAAAATGGCATGTCGGCAAAAATTTTGTCCATCAAACGCTGGTAGGATTGAGCGGCATTGCGGAATCCGAAACCAAGGCGAGTGAATTCAAAAAGTCCGACTGGTGTGATAATAGCGGATGTTGGAATGTCATCAGGATGGAGAGGAACATGATTGTAGGCACGAATGATATCCAAACGAGAAAAATATTCACAATTATGAAGATGATTGAAAGAGTCGTGCACAAAAGGAATCGGTTATTTATCGGGAACCGTTATGGAATTGATTGCCCGATAATCCCCACAGACTCTCCATGAACCATCCTTCTTGGGAACCATATGTAATGGACTCGACCAAGGACTGTTCGATCTTCGAACAATGCCCATCCGTTCCATACGCTGGAACTCGGCTTTGGCGGCCAAAAGACGATCAGGCGCCATCCACCGAGCCGTAGCGTGTACTGGTGGACCCGTGGTTCATATGTGGTGGACCACATTATGCTTGACGGGCGGTTGTGTCACTGAGGTGTATTTGGCAAGGATTGACTCAATGTCTGCGTTGCGAGGAGCCAACCCAACCACTGCCAGCAAATGTGAGCCGCTGTCCAATGGAGACACCAGGATCTGAACATTACCATCAAGCCGACGATTCTGGAGATCGACAGTGAAGCCATGATGATGCAAAAAATCTGCACCAAGGATAGGTGCCGGAATGTCAGCTAATATGAACCGCCACTGATAGGGCTCAGGCGAGTGGCCGATGTGTACTGCGATTACAGCGGAACCGGTAGTAGACATACAACGGCCATCAGCTGTTTGCAAGTTAGGGCATTGGTTGGCAGGCAAGCATAGTTGATACTCGTCAGGAAGTTTAGAATTAGGTCACACGCTAACCTGAGCACCTGTGTCAACCAACAATCGATGACCTGATAATCTGGCATGTACATGTATAGTGGCGATGAATTTGCTGTTGAAGTAGGCGGTGTTGAAGTGGCTGAGGCAGGTGCCAAGTGACTCAGCATTGGGAGTTTAAATCCTCGAAATTACACGGAGGGACACATTTCGAGGCATTGACACCCCAGTGGCGATGATACCAGCACAAACGAACACTTGAGCGGGTACGAATTCTGAGCGGACTCTGAGCGGGTACGAATTCTCCCCGGACGACAGCCCGTGTTGAAATAAGCAGTTTGCTGCTCAGACATCTTTGTCACGGCCGCCGTGAGCTTCCACGGCAGCGAGAAGCTCCTGCCCTGCATCAGTAGATTGTAGCTGAGTCACAGCACACATGGATGAATGAGAAACAGGTACCAGTGGAGACTCGCCTTTGGTAGCCTCCATGAAACGGTCTGCAGCTTGAGCGAGTTCTTCCAAGGTGGCGGAATCCGACAACAAAGAAATGGCAGCACGTACTTGTGGAGGTAAACGCTGAAAGAACAACGTACGAAGTAGACCAGTGTCGGTGTGATTATCACCGGCTGAAGACAATTCATGTTTCATGCGACGGAGCAGCTGGGAAGGCAGCTGATCACCAAGGTGCTGGTTTCGCAGCAAAGCACTCAACCGCTCGGCTCTCGTATTGGCTAGTCTGGTGCAAAGGCCAGCGCACAAAGCCTCAAAGTTAGGGGGAGCCATTATGAGATCTCTCAACTGGCTGGCGACTGGAATTGGTAATCCTGCGACTAAGAATTGGAACTTGGTGGTGTCTGATGTTATACCCGCTACCGCAAATTCACAATTGACCTGAGCTAACCACAACTCAGGTTACTCCGGCGCGAAAGGTGGCAATTTGAACGATGCTATCGGACGAAGATCCTGACACGCCGCCGCGGGCGGTGAGCTCGGTTTCTGAACAGAATCATCTTCCTCATAACCCATGCTTAAATCACGTCGGGGTCACCAAAAATATTACGTTTATGTGTTATCGGAAAAAAGATAAAAGTGTAACGGTAGTAATATGTTGAGATGTTGATCTTCGTCGTTCGGCTAATCGTGATGTTTTGATAGTTCCTCTTGATGTTATGGGCCGCGATAACAAGTAATAGTCACCCAGTTGAAGTTGAATTGTATATTTTCGGCAATCAGTCAATCTACCTTAAAGCTATTCTTAAATCTAATGAATTAATGACGGCTTGCCAACGTCGCTAGTCCAAGCCAAACTAAACCAACCGACCCAGCCACCAAGCACAGCCCAAGCACCGCCCCTATTCTTAGTAAACCCCGGTTTATATACCCACGAACACATATCGTTGGCACCATACACCACAAGCAATGCCAGTTGGCCAAACCGCTCGAACTACACAACCGGGACACGAGCCATTTCTAAACGCGATCTGACAGTACACAGGCGTGTTGCCTCGAGATGCTCAGCCAAGTCAGACGTATAAAAAGGGTCATAAATTACCTGTCAAAATACTTCACACGTTGCCAAACATATCAGGCGCAGTGTACTACTGACGTCGCCCTACCACATGAATTAGCCTAACGACAGCTGCACAAGCAGGCCGTGAATGAACGCGAAAGTAAACTGAGAGAAAGAGAGAGAAAACCGAGTAAATTGATAGATAGAAAACTGGTATCATTATAACTGTTCTAAAAAGCTTAGGTCCAAAAAACTCGATGACGAATAAAAATTTGAAAGAACCCATGATTTATATCACAAGCGTACAAAAACAAATGAGTATACACCAAACCAAACGTCAATATTCCACACAAAAAGAACAAAATTGTTCCAAAATGAAGACGTAACACGAAGAGTTTCTTGCCCGAGACACTTATATATCTGCGTCAGATCAGATCAGAGACGAGAGTTTGGCCTTTACAACGGCAGTCTCTGATGCTATTTGTATTTTATCTGTTAACACACAACAGTGCCGTATGTTGGCACTCGAATAACCAGTCTATACACATAGATATGTACCTTAAATTACACTTATCAATGCACATAATCACCCTAAACTGGCAAACAACACATTACACATTATATATGTATACATTTATAGATATATACATACAACCAATAAACCACATAACACGTTATATAGCTGTGGTGTGATTGTGAGCGAGAGAGAGAGTGTGTGAGCGCGTTGGAGTATGTGTGGTTTAGTATGTGTGCGTGTGATTCACGTTTGCGTTCGTGTTGTGTACTGTGTGTGTATGTATGTGTTTGTATGTATGTATGAGTGTCACGCTGTGCATTGTTCATGCCCCGTGGCGGCGAGCGAGTGACCGGCTCGCCGCTGATTGGCTGTTGCGGCGGGTGTGAGGCCTGTGCGTGTGTGTTCCCGTGTGTCACGGTGTGAGCTGGGAGTCGTGTTTGAGGTGTTGTCGGGAGTGGTGTAACGTCTTGTAGGCGCGCGTGGGGCGGTGATGCCCACGTGCGCCTTTCTGGAATACATCTTAGTTTTATTTCTGTTACAAGCTATTTCGGCCTTTTTGTTTTGGAATTATTTTTGTCTGCGACCCGGCTTCAGCAGCGGAGATGGTGCCTTCCAGCATCATTAGCGGTCTACCAGCGGAGAACAGCGGTGGGGGTGCTCGGTGGCGTGTCAGGTTGGTGTGCAGGGGGATGGCAGTGCAGCATGATGCCGGCGGGAGGCAGCTGAGGAGCTGTGGCCGACGGATGTTGGTCGTCTGGACTGCACTGGTGTAAGGCACGTCGCCGGGCAACTACAGGATTGTCGGTGTAGGCGACGATCGCTCGTGGAGGATGCTGGTGCTGGACGGCAGGTGACAGAGAGGGGCTGCTGAAGCCGGAGGAAAACATGACGAACGACGGCGACGGCGTGGCCTGTGTAAACGGCGAAGGCCCGGCTGTTTGCGGCAGGGTGCTGAAGAGCACTGGAGTCGACGGGAGCATAGTGGGTGCTGGGGTCGAAGTGTTGTGCTCTGTCGCGGCAGCCGGTGATGAAGAGGACGGCAGGCTGCGGCGGAGCACTGAAGAGCACGGGCGGAGGCGGGAGCGTGGTGGACGCTGGGGCCTGACGTGTTGTGTTTCGCCGCAGCCAAGGTGTGTGCATCTGGTGGGGGCCGTCGTCCAATTGATTTTGTTTATTGGTTTATTTTTCCTGGTTTGCTTGGCTCGCGGTTTTTTGTTGTTTTGTTGTTTTTGTTTTTGTTGTTGCGTGAACGTGTTAGTGTGTCTATATGTGATTGTGTATGGTTGAATTGTAAATTGCGTGCGAGAGTGTGTGAGCGAGTGTCTATAGCTGTGTCGGTGAGTGTGTGCAGTTGTTTCGATGTGTGTCCGTGTGTGCTCCCGTGTGACACGGTGTGAGCTAGGAGTCTTGTTCGTCGTGCGATTTGTGGTGTGACCTCTTGTAGGCGCGCGTGGGCCGGTGATGCCCACGCGCGCCTGTCTGGAATATAATTTAGATTTTTTAATGAGTATACAGTATTTGCCGGTGTATAAGTCGACCTTTTTCGATCAAAAATCGACCGAAAAAAATCTACGTCGACTTAAACACGGAGTCATTGTAACAGAAATTCAAAAGACCTAACCCGACGACGGCCTCCACCAGACGCACACACCAGGCTGCGGCGGAGCACTGAAGAGCACGGGCGAGGCGGGAGCGTGGTGGATGCTGAGGCCTGACGTGTTGTGCTTCGCCGCAGCCATGGTGTGTGCAGGTTTCGCCGCAGCCAATGTGTGTGTGCGTGTTTGAGGTGTTGTCGGGAGTGGTGTAACGTCTTGTAGGCGCGCTTGGGGCGGTGGTGCCCACGTGCGCCTGTCTGGAATACATTTTAGTTTTATTTCTGTTACAAGCTATTTCGGCCTTTTTGTTTTGGAATTATTTTTGTCTGCGACCCGGCTTCAGCAGCGGAGATGGTGCCTTCCAGCATCAGTAGCGGCTTACCAGCGGAGAACAGCGGTGGGGGTTCTCGGTGGCGTGTCAGGCTGGTGTGCAGGGGGACGGCAGTGCAGCATGATGCCGGCGGGAGGCAGCTGAGGAGCTGTGGCCGAGGGATGCTGGTCGTCTGGACTGCACTGGTGTGAGCCACGTCGCCGGGCAACCACAGGATTGTCGGTGGAGGCGACGATCGCTCGTGGAGGATGCTGGTGCTGGACGGCAGGTGACAGAGAGGGGCTGCTGAAGCCGGAGGAAAACATGACGAACGACGGCGACAGCGTGGCCTGCTGAACGGCGAAGGCCCGGCTGTTTGCGGCAGGGTGCTGAAGAGCACTGGAGTCGACGGGAGCATAGTGGGTGCTGGGGTCGAAGTGTTGTGCCCTGTCGCGGCAGCCTGTGATGAAGAGGACGGTAGGCTGCGGTGTAGCACTGAAGAGCACGGGCGAGGCGGGAGCGTGGTGGATGCTGAGGCCTGACGTGTTGTGCTTCGCCGCAGCCAAGGTGTGTGCATCTGGTGGGGGCCGTCGTCCAATTGATTTTGTTTATTGGTTCATTTTTCCTGGTTTGCTTGGCTCGCGGTTTTTTGTTGATTTATGTTTTTTTAAACAGGTGGAGGTGTGGTGTGATCGTGTGCAGTGAGAGAGAGTATGTGTGTGAAAGATTGTATGTGAGTGAACGTGTTAGTGTGTCTATATGTGATCGTGTATGGTTGAATTGTATATTGCGTACGAGAGTGTGTGAGCGAGTGTGTATAGCTGTGTCGGTGAGTGTGTGCAGTTGTTTCGATGTGTGTCCGTGTGTGCTCCCGTGTGACACGGTGTGAGCTAGGAGTCTTGTTCGTGGTGCGATTTGTGGTGTGACCTCTTGTAGGCGCGCGTGGGCCGGTGATGCCCACGAGCGCCTGTCTGGAATATAATTTAGATTTTTTAATGAGTATACAGTATTTGCCGGTGTATAAGTCGACCTTTTTCGATCAAAAATCGACCGAAAAAAATCTACGTCGACTTAAACACGGAGTCATTGTAACAGAAATTCAAAATACCTAACCCGACGACGGCCTCCACCAGATGCACACACCAGGCTGCGGCGGAGCACTGAAGAGCACGGGCGAGGCGGGAGCGTGGTGGATGCTGAGGCCTGACGTGTTGTGCTTCGCCGCAGCCATGGTGTGTGCGTCTGGTGGAGGCCGTCGTCGGGTTAGATTTTTTTGTTTGTTGATTCCTCTGGTTTGCGTCTTTTGTTTTGGTTTGAATTGTTTTCTGTTTAGTCTATTTGTTTCTTTAAAAACAGGTGTAGGTGTGGTGTGATTGTGAGCGAGAGAGAGAGAGAGTGTGTGAGCGCGTTGGAGTGTGTGTGGTTTAGTATGTGTGTGTGTGTGTGATTCACGTTTGCGTTCGTGTTGTGTACTGTGTGTGTATGTATGTGTTTGCCCCGCGGCGGCGAGCGAGTGACCGGCTCGCCGCTGATTGGTTGTTGCGGCGGGTGTGAGGCCTGTGCGTGTGTGTGTCTGTGTCCGTGTGTGCTCCCGTGTGTCACGGTGTGAGCTGTGAGTCGTGTTTGAGGTGTTTTCGGGAGTGGTGTAACGTCTTGTAGGCGCGCGTGGGGAGGTGATGCCCACGTGCGCCTGTCTGGAATACATTTTAGTTTTATTTCTGTTACAATAGCATAGCATAGTTGTTTTTTTTGTTTTTTTTGTTTTTTTTGTTTTTTATGCACGTAATAACATTTACACACCATAGGCATATGTCCAGATTTACTCGAACAATATACAATGCACACTCACATGACACATGTATACAACACACAAGTTAACGCATACATATAACACAAAAATACTACACATAATATATATATATATATATATATATATATATTTTTTCCACATGTCATACATATCCAACACCGAGATTCAACACATGAACATAAAAAGTAATTAAACTCAAGAGCAAATCTAGGAGCTAATTAACACTGTGAAATAATACAATAATAGAAGACGATGTAAATGATGCTCACGAACAAAAATAATTACATTCGACAACACACAAAGCGACGCTCTTCATGCGACATATGAGTGAATATATACAATTCAAAAGTGTGTCACTACACATGTCCATATTGTATCTGCCAATAATTGAAGGAAGTTTAATTGTGAGTCTTGTGTATATACTCTTTTGCTAATGTTTTGCTTGGGTTATTAAGTGCAGCTTAATTTGATAGCAGCAAATATTAGGTGGTCCCTGACGTCAAAGGCCAATTATCCTTGGTTCCTTGGTATCCTTGGTTCCTGCCATTATTTCAGTGTTATTCATGTTTGTAAAAATATTATCTATAGTTGTAGCCGAGACATTGGTCATCCTTGTATGAGATGATATAAGGGGCACAAAACCGTTGCACATAATAGACTTTATGAGGTTAGTCGAATTTGAGCTACTCCCCATCTTCATATCAACATTGAAATGTCCAGCTACAAACCACATGGTTTTTCTGTTTTGGCTAATAAGATCGCAAATGAGTTCAGTAAGATAGTCGATGTTTGATGAAGGTGATCTATAAATGCATGTAAACTTTAGAGCTCTGTGGTTTACTTTGCTGGTCACTGTTATGCATTCCATGACTCCTTCTATTAGTGCTATTTTTATCTCGGAGGGATCTACAATTATTTTGTTATCTAAATATAGGGCCACACCCCCACTTCTGTTGTTTGTTCTGTGTGCTTCAAAAAGTTGATAACCAGTCATTTGATAGAGATTTAGGTCAGTAATATCATCGAACCAGGTTTCCGAGACTGCCACCACATCAGGCGACTTACCGTTGTTATACAGACTTCAATCAGTTCAAATTAATCAGTTAAGATTCAATCAGTTCAGCCAATCTGTCGAAATTTGCTCTGAGACTTCTGGAATTAATATGAAGTATGCACAGACCTTGAAAAGACTTCAGTGAACTGACTAGTGATTCGATCGAGTGGTGATCGCCATTACACTGATTTACAATGATATTCAGACTTAACTCATCCGTTACACTATTCATATTGTTATCTTGGGAGATGCATATCGTCCGGATGTTGCCAATTCCACCTTTCATGGTCGATAAATCACTGACCATAGTCGGTTTTTGACTGCACCTTTGATATCTCTTGTTGCATAAACGCGCAACACATGGCGTTGGAACAATGGCTGATGTCGTCCTTCTTGAAGCGGATGCAGTTGATGCACTTGTAGTTGTTCGATGTGCAGCTTCTTGAGTCGTGACTACCCGCACACTTGAAACAATACGGACCATCACCGGCAGATTTGGCCGCGCAGTTGGCTGCTGTGTGACCGTATCGCTGACAGTGGTAGCACGCCATTGCGTAGTATCTGCCCAGCACCTTGTAAATACCACATTCCTGCCTTTACTTGTCTCCCAAGTTTGTAATTTCTCTTCTGACCTCGGCACTGCACTTTATCACAAAATGGTTCGTGTTTCCCGCCGCAGGTTTCTTGAATAGCACCTCCATCTTTTTTCCGTCTTCAATTTCACACAGTGTTTTGTTTTTAGCCATCAAATTGTCAATTATTTTGTCCTCGTCCTCTTCTCTGTTGACATTACACAGCATAATTTTTGGCTCTATTTTCTTGATAACTTTCGTCGGAATATTTGTCTCGGTCCGGAGTCTCTCTGCCGCAACTTCACGTTATTTTTGTGTTTTAAAATCCATGACCATATTTCCATTCTTAGTGAATTTTGTATTTTCAACATTCATGCTTTGAATGACTGATTTCACCTTCTTTTTGTCCACTGTTTATCTTTCTGTTCATCGAACCAGCAACAGATTTTTCCCCTTTTTTGCCGCTTCCAACCATGGACTCTCCGTACATTTTCTTGACACATTGAATGCACCTGACTTGCCGGATACACAACACTACATTTCAGCCTTTCTCCCAACACTGTATACACTGCTCTCCAATTTATCCACCTTTTGGCACACCAAATCCAATTTCTGCTCCAATTTGTCGTCTCTTGACATCTTTCTCATAGGTTCTTCATTTGCCGACTTCAGGTCTTCCACCATTTGTTTTAGATGCTTTATTTCCTCATTCTTGTTACTGCAATCCTTGCACACCTATTTCTTGGCGGTTGATGCTGCCATTTTCCTTTTTTGTTATTGACAAAATTTCAGAATTAAGGATAATTTTTGGATATAAAAAATCAAACTTTCACTCAAGTAAGACTATGAAAACCAACACTTTTACAGGAGCAATAAAACACGTCTACACTGTCCGAGCGATAAACGCAAACTGATTTGAAAAATATGAAGACGATAGGGAAGGGAAGATCAGTGAAAGGCGGCAAAGATATGACAAATAAATAGGGGAGAATGGAGGCGAATTGGAAGAAATAAAAAGACAGCTGAAAGATGTACAGGCAATGGTAATGGGGATAGAAGAGAAATGTAAAAAACGAGAGGAGGAAATGCGAGACGAAATAACAACTAGAGTAGTGGAGATAATGGAAGAGAAAGACGAAAAGAAGGAATAATCTAGTCCTCTACAACTTGCAAGAGACTAAGGAAACAGAAGGGGAAAGGCAGAAGGAACAGGATCGGATGGCATGTATGCAGATATTCAAGGAAGAACTAAATGTGGATGTGGACGAGATAGAGGTTGTAGTGAGACTGGGAAGAAATGAGGAGCGTGGAAGAAAACCCAGACCACTGTTAGTGAAGATGAGAAATGCTGGAATCAAATGGGAGATAATAAAGCGAGCAAAACTACTGAAAGACGCAAAAGAGGAGGAGTACAGAAAGGTGTTTGTGTCACCAGATATGACTTACAAGGAATGACAAGCTGAGAAAGAAGTGAGAGAAGCTGAGGGAAAAAGAGGGAAAATAATGAACAAGGATAGTTCATAAAGAAAGGGCAGTTGATGAGGAAAGATTTTCCGTAAGGCGGAGTAGAGACAGAGACAACAACCGGAGAAAGAACGAAGTAAACATCAAATGTATCAATATTCAAGGGTTAACAAATGTAAAGATAGGAGAGGTGGAACAGGCAATAGATAATTACACTATAATGTGCCTAACTGAAACACAATTGAAAAGGGATCAAATAAAAATTTCGAAAGACATCTAAAGGGTAGGTAGTATGAGAGAAAACGGAGAAAAAAAGGGGGAGGACTAATGATATTATGGAGAGAAGATGGGGAAATTTCAGTGGAACAAATAGAAACAGGGATATAATTTACGGTGAATGTACATTCGGGGGATTTAGCTTTCTGATTGTTGCCGTATATTTTCCATGCGGAAACACGGACGAGAGTAAGCGGGAGGACATTAAAAAGGAAATAGAGGAAGAAATAATGAAAATGCTTTGCTAATAATAGGAGATTTCAACGGGCACATTGGCGGAGTAAAAATAGGATAAAGGAGGGGCTATCATTAACGAGTGGATGGACAAATACAATCTTATCTTGTTGAATGGGGATACAAGATGTCAGGGGGTGTACACGTGGCAAGGGAGAGGATCAAGAAGTGTCATAGATTTTGCATTGGCAAACAGAAAGCTGTACGAAAGGTTCAACAGAATGATAATAGATGATAAAAGAGAAACATTAGACATTTCCGATCATAACCTTTTAGAGGTGGTGCTCACAGGGAAGGAGGCAGATGGGAGATGCACAAAAGTTGAGACGATTGAGTACTACCGAAGAGACGAGGCATCATTGAAAGTGTACGTGGACGAAGTTGGGGGGAAATGTCAGAGGGTTAAAGAAATGGACATAACCAGATTAGAAAGAGCAATGAACGAATCAGCCGACAAAGTGCTGAAAAGGACATACAAGAAGAGGGTGAGAGGGGACATGATGGAGCCAGTTTGAATGAATGAGGACATAAAGAAGGCAATAAAACTAAGAAAATGGATAAACAGGAGAGGGAGGAATGCTGGAGACGAAAAGGCAAAACAAAGGTTAGACGAAGAATATCAGAAACAGAAGAGAATAGTGCAATACCAAATCAAAGAGGAGATTTCACGGCACGTGAAAAAGATTACCAATGAAATAAGAAGCGGGAGAAATCAGAGTTAAAAATTATGGGAGAATATTAATAAGCTGAGAAGACAGGGTACGAAAAGGAATGAGGAAGTACGAGTATTCAAGGAGGGAGTGAGGCTGAGTCAGGAGGACACAATAATAGAGGTTGAGGAGTTCTGGAAGAAAATCTACCAGAGAGACAATACTAGATTAGAAAAGGTGTGGAACGAAGAGAGACGACTGGAATATGAAATGAAGCTGGGAGAGGAAGGAACAGGGGTAATAACAACGAATGAGGGAGACAGATTACCCGGAGTGCTCAGAGAGCATCTGGATATGTGCGGGAAAATGGATTTGGAATGTAAGAAAATTAATGGGACGAAACACCAATAGAGGAAATAAAGGATAGTTTGAAGAGTATAAAGAAGGGGAAAGCTGCGGGGCCAAATAGATTTAAGCCGGAGTTGTATAAGATTTATCTGGAGAAGGATTCATGCATGGTAGCTCCAAGGGATAGTCTGAACCAAATAATGGAAAAGGGAGAAATTCCGGACGAATGGAAGGTGTCGAAAACGATTATGGTACCGAAAGTAAGCAGGCCGCAAGCGAAAGATCTAAGACCGATAACATTAACAGATGTTTCTTATAAGATATTCATGCGAATTATTAGTGAGAGGATAAATAAGCACATGAGAAGGAATGAGGCTGAGAAGGACGAGCAGACAGGATTCACAAAGGGCAAAAGAATAGAAGATAATATATTTGTACTGCAATATCGCATAAGGAAGTCATACCAAAGGCGAAAAGAGTTATATGTAGCGTCAATATACTTTAAAAAGGCATATGACAGTGTGAGGAGGGAACAATTATTAGAGGCAATGATGAAATATAAAATAACCAGTAAAATAATAGAATGCGTGAAACGAATATACGAGAATGACAGAACATTGATAGGAACGGGGAAAAGAGAGGATATAGAGGTAGAAGTGAGGAACGGCATTGAAATGAATACGAATCAATAACTCAAACATACCCGAATATAGGCTTTATTCAACGTTTAAGCACTGGCATAACTAACTGATTCAACAAACCAAAACAAACACACTACAAACGTAAACATAGCGTCTTAATGTAACAACATCAAGAAACAATAAAATATATGTAAGTTCTGCTTCGCCTCCGCCATGGAGAACAATCACAGACATTGGATGATGACGATGATGATATATTTGATGCATTACTAAACTATATATACATTGAATATCCGCACGCACAATCACACAACGCCCGTTCGCACAACGCCCAATCCACACAGCCAACACGATAACACCACTTATTCACCTGATACCCGCTGACACACACTGCCTATCGCTCACACTGCTTGATACATACACGCTTCAACGACACACGCGCACGCACAGAAACACGACCATTCACACTAACACAACGCACAACTACAACTCTAGAACACACAGACCGGAAGCCATATATACATACGCATATACTCACTCACGCTCAAACGCCATAAACTACGCACACATATGCACCCACACCTCCTCCTGAATCTTAAGATTCACACAAACGACATACTCTCCTCTGCCTAATCCTTTCGCTTCGTCGCGGCTCAGCGTGCGATTCACAGTCTGTTGGATCCGGACTCCTGCGAAATTGAAGCTGCATTGGTGACTCGTCCGAACATTCATCGTGATGGTGCTGACATTCATGTTCCAACCTCCGACGAACATCTTTTAAATGATACGGCATGCCATCTACTTCAACCGCATGCTCAGATATATCCGCTGTGACAACACCTTTTGCCGATACCTGGTCGCGTCTCGTGCCCGGTTTTCTGACCCACACTCTCTCTCCTGGCTTGTACCCACTAGTTCCTCGTCGTCCTGTAGTTTCTTCCCTACGATCGATGTCCTTCACTCTGGGAGTGTAACGATAAATACGAGCCATGGGAGTGGTTGACTCACGGACATCATCGGTAGGAGACAAGTTGTAGCGGAACACCGCTTCCTCCACACTGCACTGACTCCGTGCCGCTATTACCTTCACCGTGCGATGACATCGCTCCACTATGCCATTTCCGTGAGGCTCGTAGACACATCGGTACTTGGGAACCGCACCCCAATCAGCTGAAAACACCTTGAACTCGCGACTTCTGAATGCTGTTCCATTGTCCAGTAACACCTCACTCAGGCCTCCTCGTTACAAGAAAAATGTTCTAAGCAGTTCGATGATGTTCCTGCTGTCCTCTTTCTTCAGCATTTTCCACAGCGCGAAACGGGACGGTCCACAGTCTATTACAGATAAATAAATATTGCCTCTAACATGTGTGACATCCATCGCAAGCCTCTCCCAGTTATTTTTCACCGACAAATTTTCATGTCTCCATTTAAGTGGGGCTGGGTCGATGGAACGACACATCTCGCAAGATTCAACGACGACTTGAGCTTCCTTTCTGGTTGCCGCTCGATTGGATCTGCGGGCGAAGTACAATGTTCTCCTGATGCCGGGATGGCCTGCTGATTCGTGGATCTTTTTCATTTCCTCCGTGCCCATTTGACCAGATTGATCTGCACAGCAAACTGTTTGGAGTCTGTTCTGCTTCTCGCACATCGCCAGCCACTTTTCCGGTACGCGGGTTATCGCGTCAGAGTGATTTTCAGCAGAACCAACCAATATCACTTCCATACTCAAACCAAGCTCTTCTTGAATCGCCTTCAGAGTACCAAGTCTTCGCCGAATCAGCAGCTCTCCGCTAGCACGGGTTTTAACACGAGCTTTCCCCGTGAGAGCATCACGGACCCAGTGGCAAGCTGTTTGGGAATCTGTGAATATTCGAATCTCTGTCATGCCCCAAGCTGCTGCCAGATTGATGCCCTTCAGAATGGCGTCTAGTTCGGCTAAATTTATATGGTGGTCGTCCTTGCGCAGCCAGCTAGCGTCCTCAATCACCATTCCATCAATCTCCAAACCCACGCCTATTGCCAACTGACTAGCATCTACCCAAACGTCAACTTTTCTCCCTTCAACTCTCCACACACCATGCGCAGCGTCCTCTTTCTCAATTTTCTCTTTAAAAAGGCGAAACACGTTCAACGTACGGTCGTCGACTTCTTCATCCCAGGATTTAGTCGATTCGGTTTGATATTTCCACAACGACGGGTCCACTTCTATTTGCAAATACGCTCTCTTGAGATCCAAAAGAGCCACATTATCTCCTCGTCTTCTCCAATCGTGAAGTTTCTGATGACAAACGTCCACCTCTGCTGAGTGCACCTCAATGTATTTATTCAGCTGGCGAAAATCCATAACTGGGCGCACTTTCGATTTGTTCTTCTGCGTTACCGCCATGAGCGGAATCAAACCCTTTGCTGGTCCATGAACACCCTCATCGAATTCAACCAACCAACCCTCAGCAATCCACGCTTTCAATTCTGCGTCAAACTCTTCCCGGGAACTCGAGGCAATCGCATACTCTGAAATGAGATTAGGGAGCACTTCCGGGTTCGCTATCCACTTCCAGCTCACACGCCAAGCTTTTTTGGTCTCACTAAAATGCGCCACAAAATCTTTGCCCTGAATTTCAGCAGTAACATCTGACACGGCCGCTACTTCAGTTCTTGTCCCACAATCCGGTGGCACACGACCTGCGCCGTCCTTGTCAATGCTGGTAACACAGAGTGTCTTGTCAATACAAAAACCTCCCATGGCAGCCACACTATCAAGTCCTAGGATAAAATCGGCTCCAACAGGTCGATGATTCACTACAATAGCGTCAACGTAAAAGCCGGGACCGTCTTCCACATATACATGCACATTGCTGATACCGGCACACAACATCTTGTCCCCGCTGATGGTCACGAGCGAAACCTCACACCGTCTCACTCTACCCCGACAGAGCCGCTCATTCACAATACTCCTTGTGCATCCAGTATCAAGGAGAGCATGACACCTCACACCATTCACGGTTGTCTTCAGCATCACTGGCGCCAAACTCGAACACGCGGAGAAGAGACTGGCGCTGATGATTCTTCTCCTTGTTCGTTTCCCGGACAATGTGACTGGTAGTGCCCACGAGCTCCACATCTGAAGCAGACAGGTCCGACAATTCCTCTTCCTGAGTTTCGTTGATCATTGCGAAGTGAGCAGTCCCGCGCAACATGACCGAGTCTGCTGCATACGAAACATCTGATTTGTGAACGACTTTGTGGTCGACGCAACGGCTCTGACGCTAACAACCCTATTGTAGCGCCCCCATTTTCCGCTAAAACAACACGCGCTCTGTTGACGACGTCTTCGATGGGCATATCGTCCAGCTTGACATTTGCCCGCAGGGTGTGCCGAACCGGTTGTGGTAATGCTGCCACAAAGGCGCAACTGATGGACACTGGATCTGTGGTATTACACCTGGCACCAAACTTTCGCAGATCTGAAACCAACGCATCAACACACTCATTGGGAGCAAGCCGCCGATTGATGAATTGATCATAAGCCGCAAAAGTGTCCATACCAAAAGCTCTTTGCAGGGCTCGCTCAATCTTACTCGTATCCAGCTGGTCTTCATCTGATAGCCAGTCAATTACGCTATAAGCATTCCCTGTGACCCTCATACCTGCAACTTGAGCCACATCTCTCACACCGCGCAACCGGCACAACTTCTTCACTCTGCTGATCCATTTTGAGGGATCCTGGCTTCCGTCGTATTCAGGAATGAGCCTCATGTCCATTGTTGACTCAGCGATAGCTGAAATAGCTTGTAAGTTCTGCTTCGCCTCCGCCATGGTGAACAATCACAGACAATGGATGATGACGATGATGATATATTTGATGAAGTACTAAACTATATATACATTGAATACCCGCACGCACAATCACACAACGCCCGTTCGCACAACGCCCAATCCACACAGCCAACACGATAACACCACTTATTCACCTGATACCCGCTGACACACACTGCCTATCGCTCACACTGCTTGATACAGACAAGCTTCAACGACACACGCGCACGCACACAAACACTTCAACGACACACGCGCACGCACACAAACACGACCATTCACACTAACACAACGCACAACTACAACTCTAGAACACACAGACCGGAATCCATATATACATACGCATATACTCACTCACGCTCAAACGCCATAAACTACGCACACATATACACCCACAATATATCAACCAGAAATACTACATTCACCCCCGCTAACATCAAACACATGTACATACAACAACTAACATAAACAAGCATATCACTCATTATCTTTCAGGTATGAAGGTCTTCTCGACACACGTGAAGAGCGTCGCAGTACCTGGTTCTTGCCGTCTACTGGTGATGGTTCGGGAGATAAACCAGAACGACAGAAGGCTTCAGGATTCCGAGATGACAGATGTACCACACTTTGTTCGTCCACACTATTCACGAACTCAGGAGCCTGAATTATATTGGGCAAATCATCTGATTGACGCTCATGAGTAACCGGAGTTTCACTGTCCGAAGACTGGCGGTCATCAGCAACAGCAGGAGCCAAATGGCGTAATGAGACAGTGGTTTCACGACCATCCCGAAGGCGAACATGTGCATACTCAGGGTTAGCCTCGATCAACTCCACTTCTTCAACAAGCGATTCGTATTTACTGCTCCTATTTTGCCGCTTCATGAAAACTATACCAGGAGTAGACAGCCATGAGGGGATAAACAACCCGTTTGCAGACTTTCTCATGTGATGAAACATTCTCTCATGATGCGTTTGATTAGTGGCGGTGCAGAGGAGGCTTCGAATACAGTGTAGAGCATCAGGCAGCACTGTTTCCCACATACTACTCGGCAAATTTTAGACTTGAGAGCCAGAGATATAGTCCTCCAAATAATGTCATTATAGCGTTCGGCCTGACCGTTTCCCTGGGGATTATATGCTGTGGTACGACTCCACACTACCCCGTGATTAACCAGAAAAAGTCGCAATTCATCAGACATGAAAGTTGTTCCTCTGTCAGAATGGATGTGAGCCGGCATGCCAAACACAGAAAACAGGTGTCGAAAACATTCAATAACAGTAGACGCAGTCATGTCTTTACAAGGATAAACGAACGGAAATCTACTGAATTCGTCAATGATAGTTAAGAAATAACCATTTCCTCCTGTTGACGGCAATGGACCTTTGAAGTCCACATTCAAGCGTTCAAAGGGCTGAGTGGCTTTTATTAATTGACCAGGACTATGCTTCAAGAATTTCGGTTTGATTTCGGCACACCCGGAGCAAGAAGATGTCATATTTTTTATGTCAGAGATTGAGTATGGCAAGTTTTTAGTGCAAACATAATGAAACATTCAGTTTATTCAGATGATCAGCAGGTAAAGAAGAGCAGATATTCCTGGAGAGTGCGTCTGCGATGTTGTTATCTTTACCGGGACGATAGAGAATATCATATGAGTAACAAGATAATTCCAAACGCCACCGGGTGATCTTGTCGTTTTTGATCTTCCCGTGTTGTTTGCTATCCAGCATAAATAAAACAGATTTCTGATCTGTGACCAATTGTAAATGACGACCAAGTAAATAGTGTCTCCATTTACGAAGAGATTCGACAATCGCGTATGCCTCCTTCTCAACAGCTGAATGATGACGTTCGCTACGAGACAACATTCTAGAGAAAAATGCAACCGGTCTGCTGTTCTGGCTCAGCGTAGCACCAATAGCGAAGTCTGAAGCGTCAGTCTCTACGACAAAGGGTTTTGAATAGTCGACAGCAGTGACCACAGCTTCGGCTATTTCAGATTTGATGTCTTCAAATGTTTTGGCCGCCAAAGCGTTGAGTGGAAAAGATGCATGAACTAGAGACCGGATTTTCAGATAATAACGCGGTATCCATCTAGAGTAGTGTGCGAAAATGCCCATACATCTCCGAAAAGCCTTCATATCAGAGGGAAGAGGCAGCGACATTAAAGGTTTCAACCGCTCAGGATCTGGTTGCAACTGACCATTATTGATGTTGTAACCTAGCAAACTGATCGACGTGGTGCCGAACGTGCATTTGTCCATATTCAATTTTAACCTGTACTTATCAGCAGCATATGAAAAATGTTGCAAGTCGACGTCATGCTCAGATTTGGACTGTCCACAAACAGTGACGTTGTCTACGTATGCAAACGTATCTTTTACACCGGATACTTTGACAATGTGACCAATCATTCTTTGAAACGCCGCGACTCCATTGGTCACTCCAAAAGGGATTCTCTTGAATTGATAGAGACCTCCACAAGCTTCAAACGCAGTGTACTTATTGTCTTCACTTCTGATGGGATTTGATGATATGCACTACGAAGTTCCAGAGTGCTGAAATATGAATACTTGGCAATGCCATTTACCATAGCGTCAATATTATGCAACGGGTACGCGTCCAGTTGAGTGTAGCGATTGATCGTTCGGGAGTAATCGACCACCATGCGCCGCTTTTTCACCATTTACAACTAACACTTGAGCTCTCCAAGAAGAATTGCTTGGCTCTCCGAGAAGAATTGCTTTGCTCAATGACGTCTTCATCGATGAGGCGCTTGATTTCTTCTTTGATGAAGCCGTAGTCTGAATCACAGTAACGCCGAGATTTGACAGCAATGGGTTTGCAGTTCGCTGATAAGTTACTGAACAAAGCAGGAGCAGGTACTTCAGCGCTGGTTAAACTGCACACAGAGAGAGACGGTCGACATCCTCCGAAACTGATGTTGACATCTGAGTGAAGTTTCAGGATATCATGTCCGACAATGACATCGGCGCAAAGCGATTTTAAGGCTGTCAGTTTCACTCCTTTGTAAGTGTGACCACAAAGCACCATGTCAGCAGTGATATGGCCGATAATAGTAGATTCGAGGTCAGTGGATGCCATAGATATAGATCCCTTCGACGGTGAGTATCGCCATTTGTGCTTCCTGACGAGATCCAAGCTGATAAAACTCTGTGAGGTACCCGTGTCAATTAAAACGTCCACCAGTTTGTCATTGACTTCTGCGAACCGAATTGCTCTCGAAAGGCACTGAGGTGAAGCTGCAGAAACGGGAGGAAGCGAAGCGAGTGTGGCTGAAGATACATTGGATTTAGCACGATTAGAGCGACACACCTTAGCACAATGACCGGTTTTACCACAGGTATTGCATTTTGCATCTCGAGCAGGGCGCCGGTGTCTTGGATGTTTTGGTAATCCGCAGAAATAACATTTCACGGTAGAAACCGCTGCAATTTCGGTGTTTTCTTCACCAGAATCAGTCATACCTTTGCTAGTGGCCGCGTTGATGATCCCAGGCTGGCTGTCGATAGTGTGAAAAACGTCGGATTGTTTCTGGGCAAGTTCTAGGGCTCTTGCTTGCTCGAAGGCCGTTTTCATGTCCAAAGTTTTATTTTCAAGAAGTCTTTGGCGTATATGTTGAGAGCTGATACCTCGAATGAAAGCGTCTCTGATGAAGTCAGTTTTGCTCTCCCCAGCTGTACGGGGACAGAAATTTTAGTCTTGACTGAGTAGCTTCAATGCTTGCATATAGTCATGGAGAGATTCGTGGGACTCTTGCCTGCGAGTGGCAAGTACATGACGAGCAAAAATCTCATTCTTCGGTTGAATGTATAGACTCTGCAGAGCTGAAATAGCTGACTGATACGCATCACAGTCACATATGTGATTATAAACTGAAGAAGAGACATGATTTAGCAGCAGATTGAATTTGAGAGTCTCTAACTGCTCTGTTGATTCAGACGATGAAAGTTGTTGAACGGAAGAATCGAGAAAATTCGTAAACGTTCGAAATTTTCTGGTCAGGAGAATTCCTGCTACTGGTACTGTGTAGCCCAGTACAACCAGTCTCATAGTCGAGTGGTCGGCGACTAAACCGGCTCCCCCTCTGGTTCCCACCAGTGAGGAGGGTGGCTAGACACCCAGCAGGACTAAAAATAAAACCTGTCCAAGGGCGGAAGAGCTACTCGCTAGCCAACGGCCATCTAGCATTTATTTTTATTATTTTATATCCTATGCTTTTTTATTCTATATTCCCATTATATATTTTCTCTCTTTCCATTATATGCTCTATTACATTACATTATTCATATATGTATATGTGTATGCATGTTTATGTGTATATATGTGCGTGTGTATGTTTCATGTGCATGTGTTTGTGTGTATGTGTTTTTGTGTATGTGTGTATGTATGTGTTCAATTTTGCAAGCACCCATGTACTTTCTGTCGATTTTTGCTCCATATTTTTGTCCCCATACCGCTCTGTGTCTACACTTTATTACCCTGCTCCTGCTCGCACCTTTGTCCTCGAAAGTGCGCTATATTAAATACATGTTGTTGTTGTTGAAACCAATAACGCCATTTCTGCGACGCATCCGGTGCACTAGGCTCAACATCAAATCGATCAGGTTTCAAAAACTTATCGATCGCTGAGATGATTAAACGTTGAATAAATTGAAATGAATACGAATCAACAACTCAAACATACCCGAATATAGGCTTTATTCAACGTTTAAGCACTGGCATAACTAACTGATTCAACAAACCAAAACAAACATACCACAAACGTAAACATAGCGTCTTAATGTAACAACATCAAGAAACAATAAAATATATCAACCAGAAACAATACAGGCATAAAACAAGGGTGCACATGCTCAACAACATTATTCAAACTGGTGACGTACATGATTTTAAGCGTACTTGAAACCAATGGATGTGGATACGAGGATAGAGGTAAAAATTAATACATTATATTAATACCGCCCTTCTAGAACCCCGAGCAGTTTCCGAATCATCATGGTCTTCCAAATCCTTCCAATACATTGCCCCCCGTCTGTACAATAAACTTCCCCGTTCAATTAAATCTTCCAGCTCCTATAAATCTTTCAGCAGCAAATTATATAAACATCTTTTGGATGTGTACATAGATTCATGAGCCCACACCGATATCATTCGTTTTTCTGTTGTATACGT
Source organism: Sacculina carcini (assembly GCA_916048095.2). Classification (NCBI taxonomy): domain Eukaryota; kingdom Metazoa; phylum Arthropoda; class Thecostraca; family Sacculinidae; genus Sacculina; species Sacculina carcini. Next base: position 6,135,719 of record OU696591.1, on the reverse strand, counting down.
GTTTTTGTGTGACTCTTGTGTGTCTTATTCCGCTGTCAGCCCAAGTTTTTATTTTTTAGTTTTTTATGATGCATTTTCATTTGTGTGTACATTGTGTGATTTGTATGTATATTTTCATCCATGCCAATACTTTGTTGTATAAAGTGGCAATACATTTCTGATTTCTGATTTCTGATTTTTCGCAGATGATGGATTACATATGTCAACAAATAAAGAAAAAGCAAGCTTAAATATTAGGAATCTTATCAAAGTAAGTGAGGAATTCGGATTGGAAATCAACAAAGGAAAAAGTTGTTTCATCGTTTTCAACACAAGGAAGGATATGAAAGAAATAGAAGGTATACAGGTGACCAATAGCATCAAATACTTGGGGGTGACAGTTTGTAATAAGAAAGATTGTTTTCAGGAGTACAGAGAACATATTATAACAAAGGCGAGGAAGATGGCGAATTCGACATACAGTGTAATTATGAGGAGCTGCAATAAAGTAATGATAGGCAAGACTTATTGGAAAGCTATGGTATTACCGTCCCTGCTGTATGGCACAAGTGTAGTGGAATTTAACAGGAATGTAATACAAAAACTACAAAGCATAGAAAATAGTGTGTACAGAGTGATTTTGTGAGGCAGCCGATACACAGCACAGGAAGGTTTGAGGGGAGAAATAGGCGCAGCATCGTTTGAAGCAAGGATGGCAAGGAACAAGTTCAGCTATATAAACAGCACGCTGAAAAGAGGAAAAAATGATCTAGTTGAGAAGCTGATGAGGAATGGAAAAGAAGACAGGGAAGACGTATGGAGTAGACATGTGGGGAAAATTATGGAAAACACCGGAATGACCTGGAAAACATTAGAAAATGCGACAAGATCGGAAGTGAATAGGATGGTGAAGGCATGGGATACGAGGAAATGGAAGGAAGGAATGTTGAAAAAGTCAACTTCGGGAATATATAGGAAATACAGAGAAAGGTAGGAAAGGTAGACTACATGTATGATAATAAACCGGCATCAGAAATTTTTTTAGGGCTCGAACAAATTGTATGCAACTAAACAATAGGGTGTGGACAGAAGAAAACAAACGCCCGATGTGCGAAAATGAAAATTTAGAGCATTTTATGTTGAAGTGTGAAGTTAACTGTTATGTTATTACGATCAAACAACCCAATAACACAACTGAATATATTTATATAAACGGTAACGAACTTGGTCAAATTAACTAACCACAAAACCACCAGAATAACTCAGCAATATCTCAATCACATCGCATTAATCTCCAACGACCACAATCCCAAAACACGCCTCCACAGTGAATGTCGCTCTCGCGTCATTATCGCTTCCCCGCTACTGATGATGCCAGACCGGCACCATACACCTCCCCTTCAGTCTGTCGCTTGATGGGGCAGACGTAATCCTTCAGATAGCCGGGAAGTCTTCGATCACGTTGGCTCCGCCTCGGAAGTTCGACCTGTTCACGATTCTGAGGATCAACGTGATCCACAGTGACCGGGGTGTTGTCGACGTCGCTCCGCTCTGGGTTGACAATTGTCGGTCTTGTCTCCAACAAAAGATAGCGCCGGTTTCGGATGGCTATGCGTCCGCTGGGCATTCGTAAGGCGTAATTGCGATGATCACGTACACCGACGACAGTGCCCTTACGCTGCCACTGCTTTGTAGTCTGATCCTGTATGTACACGTCTTGGCCCACCTTCAGTCGAGGAAGGGGTTTCGACGTCCTGTTGTACGCTTCCTGTGCCTTCTTCTGCTCCACCTCCCACACCGTGTCACAGACGTCTGCACACCGCTGCCATTCCTGTAAGAAGGCTGTATGATGAGTCGGCACCTGGGAACGAATGGGGTGTCCGAACAAGACTTGTGCTGGAGATCGTCCGTCCCGTCCTGGAGTATTCCGCATCTCCACAAGACCCTCGGTGAAGGCATCAGTATCTAAGTTTCCATTCAGCGTTGTTTTTTTCACCAGAAGCTTTATCTTCTTCACAGTAGCCTCCGCGTGACCATTTCCTTGTGGATACTCTGGACTACTCATGTGATGATCCACGTGCCAGCGTTTGAAAAACTCAGCTGTTCGCCGCGACGTGTACTGTGGTCCTCCATCGCTGCGAAGTCGATTCGGGGCTCCAAACATCGCGAATAATCGCCGCATTGTTTTGATGAGGTGACGTGATGTGGAGTCGCCTCTCGGACAGTCGACGACCACCGGCCAGTTGGACAGTCGATCAACATACACGAGGTACGTTCGACCGGCGTAGGTGAAGTAATCCGAAGACACACTCTCGAACACACGAGTAGGCGCATCATCGCACAAGTATTCCCCCTTCTGAATGCTTCTACGGTGCGTTACGCACTGCTGACATGAAGACACGATCAACTTTATTTCGTTGTTGATTGTTGGCCAATATACCGCTTGTCGCGCGCGTTGCATTGTCCTCACGATTCCTTGATGACTGGCGTGTAACGAATTGAGTACTTCGCGTCGCAGAGCACGCGGCACGACTAATCGACATCCATAGAGTATAACATCTCCATCCAGACGTAAATCGTTACGTACATTCCAGTACGGACGCATCAGTTCCTCTGTCTGATACTTTTCTGCTGGGAAACCACGTCTCACAGTGTTGAACAAAGTCCGGTATTCATGATCTGATTTACCGGCCTCGATAATGCGATTCAGAAGAAGATCACCTGATTCTGTTTGCGATTCAGCTTGCTCGTCCAACAGGCGTGATATCGTGATGGAATGCTCAAATTTTCCGCCGGTTTCATCGCAAACTGCCGTATCAATGTTCTCGTCACTGGAAATCGGCAGTGGCGAGCGGGATAGGCAATCCGCAATTACGTGTTCCTTGCCTGCTTTCCAAACGGCTTCATATCTCAAGTGCGATAGCTTGGTTCTCATACGCTGCAAGCGTGGGTTGCTTATTTCCGCGATACTTTTTGTGTTCAGTATGGGCAAGAGTGGTTTGTGGTCTGTCATGATGACGAATTTCTTGGCGCCAGCAAGATAATTATTTGCTCTGTGGCAGGCCCATACGACTGCCAACATTTCCTGTTCCACGGCAGCGTACCTGGTTTCAGTTTCCGTAAAGGCGCGCGAACCACACTGAACCAGTCTCCAGCGCTGCTGTTCGTCCATTTGACGTACAACAAAACCGAGACCGTGCAAACGAGCAGCATCAGTCTCAACCACCGTCTGTCTCGAGGGCTCGTAGAAATCCAATACAGGAGGTGACGTCAGGGATCTTTTCGTTGCCTCAAACGCCGGTGTGTGTATGGCCTCGTCCCAACGCCATTCAACATCCTTTCGCAGTGGTCAAATTAACTGGTCAAATTAACTAACCACAAAACCACCAGAATAACTCAGCAATATCTCAATCACATCACATTAATCTCCAACCACCAAAATCCCAAAACACGCCTCCACAGTGAATGTCGCTCTCGCGTCATTATCGCTTCCCCGCTACTGATGATGCCAGACCGGCACCATACAATATGCAGATCTGAGGGAAAAGGTAGGGGCGTTGAGCGGACAGGGGGAGACAGCGGAAGAAGTCATAGGAAGAGCATTGTTTATGTTTGAAAACAAGGAAGAAATGGAAAAAGTGAAAGAGGGGTTGTATGGTTTTTGGAAAAGGAGGAAGAAAAGGGAGAATGGGATAAAGACAGAATAGAAACACGGAACGGACGAACAGGACGAACATATTGATATTAAGTGATACAAATATGAGCGAAGAGGGGCCTGAGGAGTTGCAAAGGCTAACCCTCAACCTTTCATCTGATCTGATCTTATGCTCATCAACACATAGTACTTTCAACCGGACGCATAGAGTGGCGAATCATTAAATTTCGAACATGAATGAATAATGAATCAGATTCATAAAATGAAGTTTGAAACTAATTTGTATCCGCATCTCAACTGACAATACAACAAAACCGGTACAACAACAAACAACATATATTTGGTATAGCGGACATATTTACACACAGGCGCGATAAAGACACAACCGACAAGAACATCACAGCGAGCAGGAAGTAGGCACAAATATAGAAAAGATAGCACGTTTGCAAAACTGGAGCATGCTAGATGGCCGTTGGCTATTAGATAGCTCATCCGCCCTTGAAACAGGTTTTGTTTATACTCCTGTCGGGTGTCTAGACACCCTCCTCACTGCAGAATAGTGGGGGAGCCGGTTTAGTCGCCGACGACTCGATCATGAATCTGGTTGTACTGGAATTACACGATTACCAGTACAAAGTCTGCATTCGTCGTTGTCTGGTCAGGCTTCGCCCTGCTACTGGTAACCGTGTAATTCCAGTACAACCAGATTCATGGTCGAGTCGTCGGCGACTAAACCGGCTCCCCCGCTGTTCTGCAGTGAGGAGGGGGGCTAGACACCCGACAGGAATAAAAACAACATGTTCCAATGGCGGATGAGCTATATGACGGATGAGCTATATGATAGCCAACGGCCATCTAGCTTGTTCCAGTTTGCAAACGTGTTTTCATTTTTCTATTTGTGCCTACTCCCTGCTCGCTGTGATGTTCCTGTCAGTTGTGTCTTTTTCGCGCCTGTGTATAAATATGTGCGCTATATTAAATACATGTTGTTGTTGTTGTTGTTGGACAAAAGGGTCAAATGGAAAGAATCAAATGCGAAAAAATGGCAGAAATTATATTCACTCTATCTCGTATAAACATCTCGTCCAAAACTTCACAATAACAACATGGTCAATTCGACAGGAGCAGACAAAATAGCACAGCAAAACGGTGAATTATCGCATGCGCTTCAAGCGTCGATGAGTTCTACTGTGTCTGTCATTTGCATCGCGTGCATCGGCCTGAGCGACCAAGTGTGACAGTTCTTCTGGACTGTAGCCGAGTACGGCGCGCAAGTCGCAGATGAATTTGTAGACGAAGCGCTTGCCTACCACCTTCTGAAGCATGTCGCTGTCGTAATAATAGCGTAGCGCACGACTCAGCTTTTCATAGTTCATGTTGGGCTTGTTTTTGCGCTTGCCCCACAGCTGAGCAACCTTGTCCGGGTCGGCGAACTTGAACTCTCCCTCGGCGCCGATCCAGTGGATGACATCAGTGCGTGACTTGTCGGTCAGCAGCTCGAGCAGAAACTGCCACAACTGAATATGCCCGGCGGCACTGGGGTCGGCCAGATGTTCCACGTTGAACTTCTCCTTGCACCGCTTGTTGGTCTTCACCTGCGTGACCACGTGGTCCCTCTGTACGGTGGCCACAAACTTGCACTTGCGCAACAGCTCCAGATGGGTCCAGAACAGGTCGTCAGCATCGACAGGACACAGTTGGAGAAAGCGATCGCGACTGATGCTGCACAAATCGGCACCGATCATGCGCTCGAAGCTGGCGCGCACGATTTGCGCCTGTCCAAACTGCTCTTCGGCCCAGTCCAGCCAGACGGCCACGTGCGCGCGCGTCCATGATGTCGGGTCGGACGGCACGTCGTGCAACATCTGAAGCTGTCGGAACTTGGGAGACCACGCCCAACGCGTCACCATCTTGGACTCGACACTCGGGGAGCGCGCCGAGCAGGCGGCGGGTGAAGCCGCCGTTGTTGTTGTTGAGAGGCTCGGTCGTGGACGAGGTTGAACCACACGCAGGGAAGGACGGGGAGTGAACGCCGACGACAGTGGTGCGTGTGAAAACGCGGGCACCGAGTGGCTGCTGCGAGTGACGGCTCGTTTGCGCGAGCGACATGTTGATGGCCGAGGTTTGTGAAATGAGGCTGCCGCCGCCGCAGCTCTCACAAGATCCACCTCTTCATCATGCTGCTGGTCGTCATCGTTCGCAGTGGTGATGTCCTCCACTTGGACAAAGTCATTCTCGTCTCCGTCGTCATCTGAGTCCATGTCTTCGTCGAGATACTCGTTGTTGAACGTCTGCACATGACCCATGTTCATGCCGAGTATGTAGGACGGATCAGCGCCATTTTCTGCGCTATTCTCCTCCAGAACACGAGACGGACGCTGAAAACCGAATCCTTCTGCTGCGTTGATTTCACCTCGTTCTGCATCGATATCTTGAACGTCCGCATTGTCAGTGGCCAGGAAGTCATCGCTTGGCTTCAACACGTCGATGATGTTGATTCTGTCAGAGGAGAGTTCCACATTCACCTGCACCACTCCTTCTCCTTCAATACACTGTTCGGCCAGGGTCTGTTGGGGCTGAAGTTGCTGAACTCCTTGCAGCCAAAACTGGCAGCCCGTCAAACTGGTGCCCACCCGCCGCTCCAGCAGTCTCCGCAGTACCGACAGCGGCTGCTGAAGATCCACATGTTCCGACAGACGGATACCTCCCTCGCCAGTCGCTGGATCCTGCATCACATCGTCTTCATCATCTTCGTGAACTCCCACGCGATCCAACGTCCTGTCGCTGGCTCCAAGCGGACTCGGCACCGAGTAGTCTAGCAGATTGATGTCACACGCGCGCTGATAGTCGGCGTCAACGTCAGAGCCGTCCAGCTCATCCACACTTCACGCACACACACACATACACACGCATCTTTAGCGTTCACACAATCAGCAAACACAGCACTTTAATTGAAGTGGATAATTAAAGCGTTTAGAAGCACAGGCACTGAAACTGCTTCATTTGTAACAAACAGCATGATGTCAATCGCAGACGAAGAAGAGAGAACGAATTCCACATTACAATCAGCAATTTATTACTTATTTATTATTTATTACAATATATTACTCATGACTGACAGCGATATATTTAATTATATATTGAATAAACAAAAAGCGCAGTTGATTATAGCACCAAAAACCATAGCACTAATGAGCAATGTAACTCAGAGCCCTGGCTTGTGAGCAGATCTACCTGTCAACCTCTTCAGACGAGTCGAACGGCTCAGAAGTATGGGAAGAGCGACCGGACATGGCTCTGCACAACTGCTGCTTTCAACGCTCACAAAGACTCACACCCGAAATAACAGCAACGATGAAAAAACAAATAAAAAACCAGCCCGCTCAATAGTCCAGAAAAATACAGCGCCCTGCAAAAATAAGAACTTTCAGATAGGAAAACTGACATGACACAATGTTCATAGTAGGTAGTGAAGTTAGTGGATAAATTTGAGGCAAACTAGATAGGTTTTGGAAAGATCAAGAACAAATGTTTTGTTAAAGAGCCCAATTAGACACCGAACGCAGCCAACGAAGTGTTCAGGCTGCAGTACTGGAGCCACAGGCCAATTAAGGCCTCTTCCAGGGAAGCTTCCAGGGAGTATATGAGTATGTTCATGCGAATGAATGGTTGAATACGTACGAAACAGCATAGCAAACCAATTATAAAATTAAGACATGCGGTGGAATGCTGCAATTTTTTAAACAAACAATTGAGCGAACATTAAATAACAACCATAAAATCGCATACATTCATATATAGCCGTGATGAAAATGCGTAATTCTATTTTGTCAAATATGCGCATATATGCCGGCATGTCACATGCTAAATGGACGCATAGTAGAAAAATTTAGGAAATTTTATATCCCTGTACGAATACTTGAAAATATTTATTGAGTTATCATGGTAAAAATATTTACTTGCAAGCGTTTTTTTGATAAGCGATAAAAATCGTTCATTTCTGCTTATGAGCGCAGTAATTGTCTTGCTATCATAAACAAGTTGCTGAGTATGATGTGGTTAAGTGGTCGAGTGCCGCGCTGTTTTGACCGGGTGTGTCCGTGGAGTTATTGCGTCGACAGTGTTAATGTAAAATTATTCGTAGTAGGTTGATCGGTGACATTCGATTGTTGTGCTTTTCTGCTGATTCCGTGATTTTCCCACGTATGTGTGTGCAATATGTGCGTGTTTGTGTGATGAGCTTGTGAAATTCTGCCTGCGGGCTAGTTGTGTCTAGTCTGGTTTATTCGAAGCGTGAATGATGTCACTGCGGAGCTCTCTGACCAGGGACTTGAGCGGTACGTATTGTACATTATCTAGCTTTTCTGCCCTGCTTTGAGTGGATTTGTAGTGGATTTATGTCGTTTGTTCATTGAGGCTTTTCTTGCTGCTAAATCTGTGATTCTTAGTTGCATTGACAATTTCATTCCCTTGCATTTGTATATGTGTATGTATGCTTAGTTGTTATGTCGGTGGATTCAATCTAATTAATGATATAAGTGAGCTTGTTTATAATCACCTCATCTTGAGTATTTCGGGGGATTAGGTATTTGCAGCGATGCGTCATATGGTGTCAAATTTCATAAATATTAATGATGATTTGTGCGCTAATGTAGGATTATGTATTTATTAGTAGAAGCGGCACCAGGAAGGGTCGTGGCAAATATCTCGCGTTCGTCTCGATGGTTTCATCTAATACACCTTCCTATGCCAATTAGGTTTTTGATTTTTGATTAATTTTCCCGATATTTACAAATGTTAGCTGCTTTTGTTGTCAATACTGAGATATACGTTGTGTTTTCTGGAGGTAATGTTTGAAGACCACTGTGTGTGCGTGTGTTCTGGAGTGAGTAATCGCTGCCGCTTTCTGGCAATACTAGCGATGCTATGTTGTCATCACTAACACGTGCTATGTTCTTCAAGCCTCCTCTGCGGCCACTACCAAAACTACGCTCGTCAATATGCTAGACAAGTGGTTCTTAACCTGTGTGTGGGAAATTCCCCTGTCTGGTGGGGAATGGAAGTGGGAAGCTAAAAATCGGACAGAACAGGACAACTATGTGTGTGTTTTTATCTATTCAAATTCGTTTATTCATGTTTCTAATGACCTCTAATGACATTTACTTTGATGTAACAACTTAATTTATTGAATTTATCAGCGCTGTGTTGTGTGGAAAATGAAGATATTGGGCTCATTAATAAGAAGCAGTGGGGAATCAGTAAGAAAATAAAGGTTGAGAACCACTGGTCTAAACTCTATGCATGTACGTGTGAATGAAAGTGTGTGTGTGTGTGTGTGTGTGTGTGTGTGTGTGTGTGTGTGTGTGTGTGTGTGTGTGTGTGTAGCGGGTTTTTTGTGCAAGCTGTGTATGATATGTATACATACCAAATGTGGTATGATTATTATACATACCAAATGATATGATATATGATATGATATATGATACAACAGGCTCATTTCTAGACAAATTATCTCAATAACAACAACTTATTGGTGTTTTCTGTGTTTTTCTCAATAGAAAATTGGGAAAAAACACACACATATATATACACGAGCGTCTACTTGGTTGATTCTTGTGTATTTATGTGTGTGTGTGTGTGTGTGTGTGTGTGATGTAGAGAGTGTGAAGACATGTCTTGGTAGCAACGTCAAGGTAACGATGAAGTGTATGGTACGGTTGGAGATTAAGACCGACAAGTTCGAGAACCGGGTCCTGGTGAGCATCCTTCCTCTCTCTCTCTCTCTCTCTCTTTCTCTCTTTCTCTCTTCAACATCTTCATGCGTATGACACGTCAACTGAATATCACTGGCGTTTGCAAGCGGTAGAATGTTCTTCCCCTAATACAGACAGAAAGAGAGGTGTGAATATTATGGATTTTGTTTAGATTTAAATATAAAACGATATAGTATAATGTAAAGTAATTTTTTAAGCTTGAAAATATTCCATATCTTTTATTTATGGTAATTGTGTGCTGAATATTCGTGAGAAATTCGTAGGGTAATTTGTGTGTGTGTGTGTGGGAGAGAAGTGGCATTATTCACACGCACGTGATTTACGCATTATATTTGCATGTTGGCAGGCTTTTTCAGCTTGTCGCTTGTTCATCCTGACAGCCAAAGTTCCCACTCGGGTGAGTGATGTATGATTTGTAACATGCTCGACTTATTTATCCTAAGTTGTTCTCAACCTTTATTTTCTCACACTGATTCCCCACTTCTTCTTAATGAGCCCAATCTCTTCTTCATTTTCCACACAACACAGCGCTGATAAATTCAATAAATTCACTTGTTACATCAAAGTATATGTCATTAGAGGTCATTAGAAACAGAAATAAACGAATTTTAATTGATATAAACACACATAGTTGTCCTGTTCTGTCCGACCTTTAGCTTCCCACTTGGCAACTCTTCCATTCCCCACCAGACATGGGAATTTCCCACACACAGGTTAAGAACTACTGATCTAGCCTATAAAATCACAATGTTCCAGTTTCTTTATCTTCTCGATTTGTTTGTGCATATTAATTTCAAAGCAGTATATTTAAGTGACTTCTCGCGCTTCGTAAGCAGGCCTCTTCTGTTTTCAGTAAATTCAATTATCAAGACGTTTGTTGTGTTCTTTTCCACCTGAACACCAAACGTATTCACTTGTTTGAATTTTCTCGTCATTTCTCGGTATTCCTATGTGTGTGTGGGTGTGTTGGTGTATGTGGTTTTGTGGTGCAATTTCCAGGAATTGTGTGTGCATATTTTACTTATTGCATTTACGATTGCAGCTTGATTCACATGCCACATGTCCATTGTGGGTATATTATGCATTGACGTTGATACGTATCACGTTTATACGTATGTATGTGTGTATGCTTTTGGGTTACTAATATGTCTCAAGTCACTGACGACACACAATTTTTGACTAGCCTAGCTGTACATTTGTGTTTTCATTTGTGTAAATCGTATACGTCTAAATTGTCAACTATTTATGTGTATATAACATAGTTGTCACACATCAGATGAGCTATATGTTTGATGTGGATTTGTGCTGCATTTTAATATAATAACTATAATATTTAGTTGTGTAGTGAATGCGTGTATGTGTCACAAACAACACTCCAACGTGGAATATGTGGCCTCATACAACACTACTATATACTGCTGTAGAAAAACGCATTTTCAAATTTTCAAAGGTTGTGCGCGCCATCTGGTGGTGGAAGGTGATAACAATTTTGAGCCGTAATGACAACAAAGGGAACTTATACCCGACCTTAAAACCCCATACTATCTAGCATAGATACTAACATACATACATACAAATTATTATTATTATCATAATAATATTTACAAATATCATATAAATATCATACAAATTATTATTATTTATTACATGTAAATCCAGTAGCATGGGGGAAGAGTGCAAGTGCACTATTACCACCCTGTGCGGTGACCCCCCATGTGTACTGGAAGCTAACCAAAAGATGTACAGAGAGAAAAAGAGTCGGAAAAGTAAATAATAAATAAATAACAATAAACAATCAATCCGATAACACTCCATAATGTCACACTGCGCCCATACTTCCACAAACGTGCCTATTCTTGTAGATTCTTGTAGATAAATGCTTATTTAAATATGAAAATATAATTAATATTTATTTTCATTTATGAGTCCCGCATTTGTGTTCTCTCTCCTCTATTTTACTGTGTATTGGTATTTGTGTGTGTATACACAGTTGGACCACCACTTTCACTATCTGAACATACAGGCAATTGAGAGTAAAAATCCCAATCAGGTGAGTGGATTGTCTGATTGGATTGTGTCCAATCTTTTTTCACCAACTCGTTTTGGTATTGTGTTTTAAAATCAAATCAAATATGTTTGATCAAATATTAGCACCTAGTTTTAGTATTGCTTATATTGAAATATTATACAATTTCATAATGTGTAGTAAATATGATTTTAACATGGTAATTCTGATTATGCCATGGTAATTATGACTGTACCATGGTAACAATGATTGTATTCTGATAGTTATTACAGTACCTGATTATTGCCAAGTGTACCATGGTAATCATTATTATATCATGGTAATAACGGTTGTGTCATTGTAATTAATATTTTATAGTAATAATTATATCATAAGAATGACTTACAATAGTATTAATATTAATAACACTTTTACCATGGTAATTATTGTTGTTTTATAGTAATAATTATACCATGCTAATGTAATAAGTTATTGGTAATTATGGTTATTCTACCATGGTAATAATAGTTATTTTTCCATGGTAATAATAGTTATTTTACCATGGTAATTATGGTTATTGTACCATGGTAATTATTGTTGTTTCATAACAGTAATTATACCATGATAATGTAATAAGTTATTGGTAATCAGTGATTTTACCATGGTAATAATAGTTATTCTACCATGGTAATCATGTATGTGTGTGTGTGTATGGGTGTAGTTTGTGGTGTTATTGAACGAGGGTAAGCGGTATTGTTTCGGTGTGTTTGATGAGCGGCACAATGAAATTGACGCCATGATTATCAACCTGGGCGTTTCCATCAAAAATATCTTCCCCTCTGTACCGCTCAAGTAAGCCCCACTCTCATACTCTCTCTCTCTCTCTCTCTCTCTCTCTCTCTCTCTCTCTCTCTCTCTCTCTCTTGTTAACAATATGTGTGGTTTTTGTCATCTTTAAACCTGTATATGTTGAAATACACAGTGAAATATGTGTGTGTGTGTGTGTGTGTGTGTGTGTTTATATGTGTCTGTATATATTGTATTGTGCTTGTATAAGTCTGTGTATATGTGTTTGTATGTGTGTGTATCTTTGTCTATATGTGTATACATTTATGTGTATGTGTGTGTGTGTTAATGTATTTGTATATCTGTATGTGTACCTGTGTGTGTGTGTGTGTGTGTGTGTTAATGTATTTGTATATATCTGTATATATGTATGTACCTGTGTGTGTGTACCTGTATATATGTGTGTGTGTGTGTGTGTGTACCTGTATATATGTATGTGTGTGTGTGTACCTGTATATATGTGTGTGTGTGTTTGTACCTGTATATATGTACATGTGTGTGTGTACCTGTATATATATACATGTGTGTGTGTGTTGTCAGTCACGTAGTACGTAGGTTGGACGTGGTACCTGCTCATCGTATTAACAAGTTGTACGAGGTTTGTCGTGTAATAGAAGCGAGAGACCCGGGGGCTTGTGGGGGCTTCTCAGCCCAGTACGTGTGCATGTGTGACTTCCACTCGCTTCCATGTCGTGACGAAGTAGCCTGGGTCAGTGACAATTAATATTATTAATAATGATCATAAATATTATTATGATTGTTATTATTATTTGTGATAAAGTCGCCTGGGTCAGTGAGAATAAATATTATTAATAATAATCATACATATTATTATTATTATTATTTGTGATGAAGTAGCCTGGGTCAGTAATAATGAATATTATTAATAATGATCATAAATATTATTATGATTGTTATTATTATTTGTGATGAAGTAGCCTGGGTTAGTAATAATATACTTATTAATAAGTATTATTAACAAGTATGTAACTGTATAAACCACAATATAAATGTGTGTTTATTATTATTTTGTGTGAGAACAGTTTTTTGTGGCCTTGTCAGAAAATGTTTTTTTAATCAGTGAGAAACAGTAAGAAACTGATTTTAGCCCCAGGGCACTATTCAACACTTACTTTTAATTTCACGACTGTTTGTAAAGTCGCTTCGGGCTCTAATTACTTTCTCAGTAGAAATATCACCGGAAAACCAGACTGTATAATTCAAAATAACATATATAATTAATATTATTATCAATATTATTCGTGACGATGTGTTGGTGTTACACACACACATACAAACACACGCACACACACACGTACACACAATTGTCTATATGGTGAGTTATTCCATTATTGTGTCAATTTATCACAGGATGTGGACACGATATACGCTTCTCACGATTGTCGCGAACTGAACCTGCGAGATTTTGAACATCTCGACTCCAAGTGAGATAGTTTGTTTTTTTGTTTTTTTTCCAATTCTCATTGGAAGCGTTCATTGATGCTGGAAATAGTTGGATAAATTTTAATATTAGTTTTGGTTGTTTTTTTGTGTGGTTAAGTTAAGTTTGTGGTGTGTGTGAGTGTTTATTTGGGTAGTCTTGTATTTTCTGCTCAATATGTAGCCTGTTTGTATGTACTGTGTGTGTGTGTGTTTGTGTGTGTGTGTGTGCGTGTATGTGTGTGTACGTATTTTTGCCTATATATCTATGTGTAATTTTGTGTGTGTGTGTAATTTTGTATGTGTGTTTATGTAATTCTTTATTTGTCTGTAATTCTTGTCTATGTATCTTTGTGTGTGTAATTATGTGTGTGTGTGTATCTGTAGTTCTTTATTTGCCTGTAATTCTTGTCTATGTATCTTTGTGTATTTGTGTGTATATGTAATTATGTGTGTATGTGTATGTAACAGGGACATGGTACCTATAATATCTGCACTGGAACATAACACGTGGTTTACTTCACTACGCGCCTCTCATATGAGACTACATGGCGACGCCCTCGAACAAATTCTGCACGTGCTAGCACAATCTGTCAGTTTGCAACATTTGCATCTCGATAATGCAGCTCTCAAAAGGTACATACTGACACACACTGACACTAACTGACACTAACTGATACACACTGACACATACTGATACACACTGACACACACTGACACACACTGACACACACTGACACACACTGGCACACACTGGCACACACTGACACATACTAACACACACTGACACATACTAACACACTGACACATACTAACACACTGACACATAATGACACATACTAACACACTGACACATACTGATGCATACTGACACACACTGACACTAACTGACACATAATGACACTAACTGACACACACTGATACATACTGACACATACTGATACACACTGACACACTGACACATACTGACACACACTGACACACACTGATACACTGATACACACACTGACACACACACTGACACACATTGACACACACTGACACACACACTCACTAACACACACTGACACTAACTGACACACACTGACACACACTGACACACACTGATACACACTGACACACACTGACACACACACTGACACACACACTCACTAACACACACTGACACTAACTGACACTCACTAACACACACTGACACACACTGACACACACTGATACACACACTGATACACACACTGATACACACATTGACACACACTGATACACACTGATACATACTGATACACACACTGATACATAATGACACACACTGATACACACTGATACACACATTGATACACACTGATACACACTGACATACTGACACATAATGACACTAACTGACACACACTGTTAAGAAGTATAGTTTTCTATACATATAAAGGTGTGTTGATGTCTGGAATCAGTTATTTGGGGGTGATCGTAGAATCTAGTATCGGTAGAATCTAACAGCGTGCGGGAAAATTGGAACATACATTGTTTATGGTACTGAGAATATAATACTATAAAGAATATATAGAATATAATACTATATATGAATGAATATAATAGTGGGAATTTTTAAAGAAGATAGGATATAAGTAAACAAATAGGTGAGTACATACACATACACACATATATACACACACACACAAATAATTTGTCTTTTTTGTAGAGGATATGCAATTAACTGTCATAAAAGCCAAGTTTGATTGCAGGAGAAAGAGAAAGAGAGAGTGATTGTGTGAGAAAGAGTGAATGAGTGATATAAGTCTCATATTTACACTCTTGTATATTGCGGTGGCTTTCAATACACTGACACACTGACACACATACACACGGACAAATAAACACTAACTTACACACATACACACACATTAGTTAGTTTGCAAGCGTTGTGTGTGTGTGTTTGTGTGTGTTTATGTTAACAAGACATTATATTAGGGCGTGTACAATCATTTGTCTAGTCTAAACCATTTATATGTCTGTCTGTTTGTGTGTATAAACTGAATTTTCTATATTTGTATATATTTTACATATATATTTATGAATTTCTATGTCATATATGTGTGTGTGTGTGTATGTATATGTCAAAACCTCGTTAAACTGTCATTATAACAATGCTATGAAATTTAATGCTGCAATAATTTTACACACAAATCTGATTTTTTGTTTATTTTATTTTATTTTATATATGTATATGTGTGTGTTAATACAGTGAGATTGTACAGAGGTTGTGTAGTGCTGTGTTGTCCAACACAAATTCAGTACTGAACTCTATCGACCTATCACACAACAACATCGAAGATAAGGGTCAGTCTACACACTAACACACACCCACACACACACACACACACACACACACACACACACACAAGATGTCATATTTAAATGAAGATTTTCGGTGAAAATGTGGGCAAAAATAGCCTGACTTATTGCTATGTCTCTCAGGGTATATTTATTGTTGTTTGTCTTTTCGGCTCGTCTGTGTATGGCGTGTTTATAACGGTGTGTGTGTGTGTGTGTGTGTGTGTGTGTGTGTGTGCGTGTGTGTGTGTGTGTGTGTGTGTGTAATAGGATGGGATATTGGTAGACTAGAGATAAATATTGATTTTTTTAACTAATATATATATATTATATTTAGAATTGTTAATAATTATAAGATAACTTATTATTTTCTCGCTATCATTCCCTCTATCTTTCTCTTTCTTTCTTTCTCCTACTCTCTTTCTCTTTATTTTATGTCTCTCACTCACTTACTCACTCGCTCGCTGACTAACACTAACACGCACGGTCACATTCAATGAGTCATACATTGCATTCCTTCTCAGTAATCAGTAATAACACCAGCACACACACACACACACATGTGTGTGTGCTGGTATTGGTGGTGTAAATATTTATACTAATCCGTCGGGATTAACCAGGTTTTATTCGTCTCTGTGTGTGTGTGTGTATGTATGCTGTATGTATTTCTCCATTGTATGCTGTATGTGTGTTGTTGTGTTGAGCTCAGTTATCTGTGTTTGTGTGTCTGTTGTGTTGTGTTCTCTGTGTATTTGTTTGAGTGTATGTCTTTGTGTGTCTGATATGTTGTGTTTTCTGGTTTTTATTTGTGTGTCTATTGTGTTGTGATTTGTCAATCTGAGTGTATGTCGTTGTATGCCTGTTGTGTTGTCTTAATGTGTTGTATGTTTTGTTGTCTTCTGTGCTGTATGTCGGCTTTGCTATCTTATTCAATATGTATGTGTATGTGTGTGTGTGTGTGTATTTTTGTGTTTTTGAGTATGTAAACGTGAGTTTATGTTTGTGTTTGTGCGTATATATACTTGTCTGTTTTGTGTGTGTGTGTGTGTGTGTGTGTGTATGTAGGTGAGTGTGTGTGTTCGTGATTGTGTATGTGTATGACTCTTGTGCTTGAGTGTGTGTGTGTGTGAGCGCTTTTGAGACCCTCGGGTGAAAAGCGCGATATATATGTCTTAATGTAATGTAATGTGTGTGTGTCAGTGTGTGTGTGTGTGTACTCACCGAGTTGTTCTACAGGATTTGAGCTTAAGCTCGAGCTGACCTGTCTCTCAACCTATCAGTTTTACTTTTAAACTCTGATATTTTTTCACTTTCGACAATATCCTTGGGTAGTTTATTCCAACTATCTATAGCTCTGTATGGGAAGCTGTACTTCTTTATATCATTTTTGCAGCGGGTTTTCCTTAATTTATACTTGTGTTCTCTTCCATTCATCTGCTTATCAAATCCTGTAATTACTGGAGTAGTCATATCTTTAATATACTTAAATATGTGTATCGAGTCGCCCCGCTTTCTTCTGTCCTCCAGACTAGTTAGGTTCAGAGCTTGTAGTCGTTCCTCATAGGTCCTGCCCGTCAATTTCGCAGCAAGTTTCGTCGCCAGTGTTTCCAGTTTCTGTGTGTATTGGTAGCTGTGTATGCTTAGTGTAGGGATATTTTGTGGGCGATGAGTTGAGTGGTTTTGGTGATGGGATAGGTGAGGGTGATTTTTTTGAGCAGTCATGTGATTCCGAGCTGATCTTAAGCCTGTAACTCCCCACTCCTCAACATATACGCCTGAATCACGGTGTGTGTGTGTGTATGTGTTTGTGGTGGTTTGTAAATAAATTATTCGAGTTTGAGGAAATCTGTCATGCTGTTGTTTTGCCTGGAATTGATGGTGAAATGAATGGTCATGGTGAAATATTTGTACTGTGCTTGTTCGTAAAATGGTTTTTTCGCCACTACAATTCCTCCATACTACACTACTTTCTCAGCCGGAATGTGCGACTTGTATTTCCAACAACAGTCGCATGATTTGTGTGTTGACTAAATCACGTGTCATGTTGCACAATGCACCTCGCACTCCATTGATAATGTGAACTCGGATATTTGTCATGTCAATGTTTAACATACGATCTAAATCAGTGTTTCTCAACCTTCTTTCTCTCACTGATTCCCCACTTCTTCTTATTAATGAGCCATCTCTTCTTCATTTTCCACACAACACAGCGCTGATAAATTCAATAAATTCAGTTGTTACATCAAAGTTAATGTCATTAGAGGTTATAAGAAACAAAAATAAACGAATTTGAATAGATAAAAACACACACATAGTTGTCCTGTTCTGTCCGACCTTTAGCTTCTTACTTGGCAACTCTTCCATTTCTCACACAGATCTAGTCCCCAGGATGAGATGAAGTGACACTGTTTATTGCTCATATAAATATGACAAATAAGGTATTATTAATACTATATATTTCTATCTATCACACACACGCTTGCACATACATTCCACACTAGTTTCTAGACAGTTTTCCTATATTGTGGGAAATTTCGCGGATGACCGTTTTGCATAATCTTCATATTTGACACTCTTCTGTTGCTTATTTTTCACTCACTCAAATTCACACATTTTGATTTTCGGTCGCGTATTGTGTGTGTGTGTGTGTGTGTGTGTATGTGTGTATGTGTCAGTGTGTGTGTGTGTGGATATATCTGGATACATACGAACATACAAACACGCACGCATGCACATACACCTACGTAAATCATGTGTGTGTGTGTGTGTGTGTCAGTGTGAGGATTTGGGAAATGGACAGGAAACGAGTGAATGACTCATACCACGACACACACACACACACACACACATACACACACACACGTGCATACAATGCATACATGCACTAGGCGGTGTATATATTCTTTCACACGCATACGTTTATGAGTTTTTTTGTGCGAGTATATATTACAGTATTGTTCGGGCGTTGTATACATTGTGTGTGTGTAAGTGTGTGTGTTTGTGTTTAAGTGTTTATAACGTGAAAACACCATTAGTGATTGCAATATTTTGTGTTTTTTTATTTTCTTCTTGTAACCACGCTGTGGCTGCGGTAACTGTATACCTAATATTGGTCCACAATTCCAGTGTGTGTGTGTGTGTCAGTCAGTCAGTGAGTGTTACCTTATAAGGCGTCGTTGTTCACTCATCATATTGATTTTTCAATGTTATTCAATAGGAGCGGTCTTGCATGAAACAATTGCACGAGATTTGGTATAATATTTCATTCACACAAAAGAGACTTTGATGGAATTGTGTTGTTATGTTTTTGTTAATTAATCTAACTGTGTTATAATTGTTGTTAAGCCTACATATATTTTCTCAATGTAAACAGTTTTTGTGTATAACTAAATATATTTAATAACAATTAATATGCATATTTTTCCAGTCTTCGTTTAAATCAATGATTTTGATTGATTTTTCATTAGATGACGTTTATTTAAATCCAAATGCTAGTATTATTACGATATTATATATATACACACACATACATACATACGCATACACAATCATTAATACATTAATCAAATACACTACAATACAGTAGCATTTAGGTAGTTATTGACAAGTTAATATATTCAACTTATATGTGTGTATGTGTGTGTGTGCATGTATGTTTATGTATATATGTATGTATGCTTATGCATATATGTGTATGTGCGTGTGTATGTTTATGTATATATGTGTATGTATGTTTGTATGTGTGTGTGTGTTTGTCAAGTGTGCGTGTGTGTGTTTTTTTATGTTTTTTTACACAAACAAATATATTTACAAACGCGTACACATATTGACAATACTACTATAAAACAATGGAGGCGGCGTTGCCATGAATGACGGCCAGGCTTATTCGTTGTCGAAGCCAGGCCGTCTCTCGCGGCTCCCCTGAACGCTCACTTATTCTCCCGCCCAGGAGCTTGACGAAGTCGTCCAGGGATGCCCCCATCACACCGGTGGTCTCAATAGCCAGCGGCACGAAATCGTACCGTTGACACTGTTGTGTTTGTGTGTATGTGTTTGTATGTGTGTTGGTGTATGTATGTATGTGTGTGTCTGGTGTATGTATGTTTGCGTGGGTGTGTGTCAAGTGTATGTGTTTGTGTTTGTGTGTATGTATGTGTGTATATATGTGTATGTATGTATTTGCATATATGTGTATATATGTGTGAGTTTTTGTGTATGTATGTGTGTATGTATGTATTTTTTGACATTCAAGCAAATATATTTATATAAAAAACGTGTACACATATTTACAACACTGTGTATGTATACACACTGTACACACTGTATGTACACATACACACTGTGTATGTATGTTTGTGTGTGTCAGGTGTATGTCACCTGGCGAGTGCTGTGACCAAATGGCAGCGTCACAGTAGCGGTTCATCACTGCAGCGCTTATGTGTGGCTCACTGTGGTGTTGGTGCGCGAGGTGCGTCACAATTGTGTCAGGCACTGTCGGCTGCGGCGAATCGTGGCGCACCTCTGACACATCTCGATCTGTCGGGCAATACGTTACGAGACGAATGTACTGCGCTCACTCAGCTGCTCGCTAAATCCTGCTCATTACGCACGCTCACACTGAGCAACTGTGAACTCACTCTGGATCTGGTGTGTTTCTCCCTCTCTCTTTCTCTCTGTCTCTCTCTCTCTCTCTCTCTCTGTCTCTCTCTCTCTGTCTGACTGTCTGTGTGTATTTGTATGTGTGTGTGTATTTGTGTGTGTATTTGTGTGTGTATTTGTGTGTTAGTATTTGTGTGTGTGTGTGTGTGTATTTGTATGTTAGTATTTGTATGTTAGTATTTGTATCTGTGTATTTGTGTGTGTATTTGTGTGTGTGTGTGTGTGTGTGTGTCTATATGTGTGTGTGTGTGTTTGTCTATATGTGCGTGTGTTTGTGTGTATTTGTGTATTTGTGTGTGTTTTGTATTTGTATGTATTTGTGTGTGCGTGTGTATTTGTATTTGTGTGTGTGTTTCTCCCTGTGTGTGTGTTTGTTTAGTTGTATGTTAGTATTTATGTGTGTTTGTGTGTGTGTGGCAGATATTTGGAGCGTTGTTGCGTGGTTGTTTGAGTCAACTGGTAGAGCTGGATCTGTCGTACAATTCATTTTCTAGTAAGAAATCTCGCGAGCTTCCTGCCGCCTTCAAACAGTTCTTCACCAGTGCGGCCGCGCTCAAACATATCAAGCTCGTCTCGTGCAAAATCACACAAGAAGCCCTCAAGTTAGTATCTTTCAACAAACACCAGCTCATATCCATTCTAATAATAATATTATTATTGTTGTTGTTATTGTTTTCTTTATTGTAGCGTCATTTTCAACTTTTTTTCGTTAATGTCTTGTTTCTTGCTCCCCTCTCTATCTCTCTTTCTCTTTCTCTCTCTCTCTCTCTCTCTCTCTCTCTCTGTGCCATATTCGTTCACACACACACACACTCTGCTTCTTCCATTATGTTTACATGTGTGATTTCTGCTTCTCATTGGAGTAATTTCGATAAAATACTCTATATGTTTATCTTTTGTATCTGTGTGTAAAATACTTTGAAAATGACCAAAATGTACAAAATCATTCTGAATCAGTGGTTCTCAACCTTTTTTCTCTCACTGATTCCTCAATTCTTCTTCTTAATGAGTCATCTCTTCATTTTCCACACAACACAGCGCTGATAAATTCAATAAATTCACTTGTTACATCAAAGTAAATGTCATTAGAAGTCATGAGAAACAAAAATAAACGAATTTGAATTGATAAAAACACACATAGTTGTCCTGTTCTGTGCGACCTTTAGCTTCCCACTTGACAACTCTTCCATTCCCCACCATACAGGAAATTCCCCACACACACAGGTTAAGAACCACTGATCTAAAACATAAGATTAAAACATTATAAACATATATTTCCATTCCTGTCTTATTATTTTTATCTCTGTCTGTTACGGTCATTGTTGTTGTCATTGTTGTTGTTGTTGTTGTTGTTGTTGTTGTTTGATATCAACACGCAGACACTTGTTGCTGGGACTGGCTTGCAATGAGTCATTGTGTGACGTCACACTGGACATCAGCGCTAATAACCTGGCCTCCACAGGAGCTCATGTCATGGAGTCTTGTGTGCACGGCGTGCGTTGTCTCCACACACTCAACATTGCCGACAACGGTGAATTATAATAATATAACTATTATTATTCTTATTATTATTGCGTGAAAATTGAAATATATAAATAAACAATTTTTTATTAAACATTTAAAATTAATTCTTAGTGCGTAATATAATTATTATTATTATTATAACGTTGTCAAGTTATTGTCCTTGTTGAAAATCATTGACTTTTTACTTGCACATTTATTTATGTCAAAATTTGTAGAATTTATTTTTGTCTTTGAAAATAATGAATATGTATAAAGTCTGTTATATGTGTGTGTGTGTGTGTATGTGTGTGTGTGTGTAGGTTTCGAGCAGGAGTTGGCCGGGTTGTTGGCGGCGGTGAATCGTAATCGTTCAGTGCGTGTGCTCAATGTGTCTCACAATATGACCCAACTGAAGCCGAAACATATGCGTCACGTGGTCGATGCGCTCGTTCAACTGGTGCAGGTCAAATAGGCTCCGTTTTCCAGTGGCTTTCAAACACACACACACACACACACACATCAATAACACGCGATAATAATTTAATATGATCCGAGAGTGCCCTTGTGTGCTTAGGCACGTGATTTCGTTTTTCACTGATTTTTAACTGGCTTGTATATGCGAGACTATTGAGGTCAAACTCGGTAACAAATTCAGTGGTATTCAAACCAATAGACACACATCAGTAGAATTGCATTATAATCAAAGTATACACATTGATTGGCATTATTATTTCCTTATAATATACTTTATACTTATACTTGTAATCGTAAAACTATTCAAATTATCATTGGACGTTTATTGAAAAATAGTTTGGTGTTCATTCAAGTGTAGCTATGAATGTATGTGTGTGTGTATGTATGCTTATTAATGTGTTTGTGAATAAATATATGAGTGTTTAATTTTATATAATATACAAGTATTTAGCGCATTTATTCGAGACATAATGTATGAAAAGTGAGATCAAATTTATATGTATGTGTGTATGTGTGTGTGTGTGTGTATGTGTTTGTGTGTGTGTGTGTGTAATGTAATGTAATGTACTGTGTTAGGATGAGGAATGCACGTTGGAATCACTGGATATCAGTGATTCCCGCTTGAAGAGCGAATTGTATCCATTCCTCAACGCACTGGGCAGTAACAATTGTCTTCAATTCATTGATATCAGGTAACATACACACTGACACACACACACATACACATACATACACCATCATAAAAAAGCATGGGAGCATGGAAAGAGGGTAAATATATATAGACAACATGTTATTATTATTATTATTATTTGAGTTAATAAACAAGATTTGAAACGGGTAGAAAGTGTTTTGAACGTTATATATAAGTTACACATGCAACTGCAATATCCATGCATCTTGATCATCAACAAACATACACACAGTGATTAAGAAAGAGAGGGAGAGAGAAAGGGAAGAGCAATAAGAGTGGAAAATGGAAACACGTAATATTAAACTGAACCAATATTACTCAATTACTTAACTGGAGTTACTTATATTACAGTGCAATATATGTGTGTGTATGTGTTTGTGTGTGTGTGTGTGTGTGTGTGTGTGTGTGTGTCAGCGAGTTGTATTAAGCAGGAAGAAATCGAAAAACTGGTGAAAAATATCCCGTCTTCCAATTAATATTATTATTATTAATTACAGGCAAATCCAGTAGCATGGGGGAAGAGTGCAAGTGCACTATTACCACCCTGTGTGATGACCCCCCATGTGTACTGGAAGCTAACCAAAAGATGTACAGAGAGAATGATACTTCAGCAAAGTAATTCTTCTAGGAATAAAGAGAATTAGAAAACAAAATAATAAATCAATAATAAATATACTCATTTTTATATAATAAAAAAAACAAATAAAATATATATTTTTTTTTTTGTGTGTGAAAAAGTATAGCTTGCCGATTTTCCATCTAACACTGTGTCGTGTGTGCGTGTGTGTGTGTGTGTGTGTGTGTGTTAGTGGTAATATGATGGGTGACACGGGGGCGCGGCTGCTAGCCAAGGCACTGCAGATTAATTCACGACTACGTCACATCACCCTCGACCACAACAACATAGCTGTACAGGGACTGTCCGATATCGCATACAGTCTACAAAGGTCACCGCCAAGAATACACCCTGTCTATTTTTAATATTAAATCTAATATAATTTATTTGTGTGCATTTATTATATTCATAGTTGTTAATAGTAAATATATATAGTAATGGTAATAGTAAATAATAGTAATAGTAAATTTAGAAAATAATAGTAATAGTAATAATAGTAAATTTAGTTAATAGTAAATATATATAAATATAAACACGTATGTTTTTGCGCAGTAATTGTACGTTATCACACATCGCGACTCCGTTGAGTGATTTGGCTGCTGCCGGGGTTCGGGCTGGCGTTAGTGATCGTGTGGAGGTGGTGTGGCGTCGTATTGAACAATTGTTGCATCGTAACACACAACAACACCGACCCCCCACGCGACAAGCCTTCAAACTGCAACAGGTCTCATATACACACTGATACATTGACACACATTGACATATCTACTTCAAAAACGAAAATTATCAACTTAAAAATTACAATTATTAAATTTAAAGTATTCCATTAACAACTTCAATGTGAAATCATGTACTAAGTGTAATTTTTTGTTGTTGAAAATACGTTCGTATAGCTCAAATTCATAACGTCAACAACATCAACAATAACATTATTAGAATTCAAATTCTGTTGTGTGTTACCATGGCAACGGTGAATATTCGTTGATTTGGGATTAATTACATATTGTGATTGATTTAATGAAATATCACGTGATTTCACGCTCAACGCACTTCCATTCACTTGAATTGACACACACACACACACACACACACACACACACACACACACACACACACACACATACATACAGAATGAAAACCAATAAATATGAAACGGCGATATTAATTCTAGTAAGTGAAAGATACTCGTGAATTACTGCTCGTGAATTATCAATTTTCACACTCGGAAATTAATGGCTTGTAAATATTAAAATAATTGGCACATATTGTTAGAGTAGAATATTATTTTGAAGATGAAATTGTGTGTCCACGTTGAAAATACCACTCTAGTTAAATGTGTGTCTGTGATCTCGTATTATACGTGTATATTCAGTGTATATGTGTGTGTGTGTGTATTGGTAGGGTTTTTTATTGTCGAGTACACAGCAAATGATAGATCGTCTCGTGTCACAAATACGCTGTCACACCCAACTCAACAATTACCCCACTACCACCACCACTACCACCACACCCACCGTCGCCCCTGTGACCACCCCCTGTGAGGCGGGGTGTAATCCTCCATCCTCCAGCGAGCCAGAAGAAACAGGCACATCGAGATCTGAGTCTATGACGTCAGTATGTGACGGATCAGTGACGTCACAATCAGAACAACAACAGCTAATACAACATGCAGAAGCCGTGTGTGAAGATGCCGAACGTTGTAAACAGGTACACACACACTCTCTCTCTCTTTCTCACTCTCTCTCTCTCTGTGTGTGTTCTAAGCAGGTGATGTGTCTTTCTCTCTCTATCTCTCTCTATCTCTCTCTCTCTCTTTATCTCTATCTCTCTCTCTTTATCTCTATCTATCTCTCTTTATCTCTATCTCTCTCTTTATCTCTCTCTCTTTATCTCTATCTCTCTCTTTATCTCTTTCTTTATCTCTCTCTCTATATCTCTCTCTGTGGTTGTGTGTTTGTCTCTATATCTATATATCAAATATGACACACGCACACACACACACTCGTATACACAAGCTCAAGTCTTGAAATCGACTTGTGTTGAAACGAGGTAAAAAATGTCCATGTTTTTCAGTATTGTTGAATAAACTAGCTGAAGAGCAGAGAAAACTGGTCTAACTAATAGAGTTAAGACTAACACAACATAAAACACTAATTATCTTTATTAAATCTAAAATTCTCCTTATTTTAAACTAATATTATATTTCATTTAAGAAAACACTTGCTACTTAATTTAATTTAAGATGAGTTAACATAATTTGTTTATTATGTTACACTACATTTACATTTTTACATTACATTACATTACATAGATAAGATGGAATAACAGATACATATATACTTACATAGATAAGATAACATAAGATAGTTTTAGTTAACATAAATTTTTTTCATTGATAATTTTTATTATTGTGTGTGTGTGTTTGTGAATTTATCCACTCTTCTTAATGGTCATGTAGTGAATATTGGCTGGCGCTCTGGTCAATATGTATGTGTATGTATGCGCGTGTGTGTGTGTATGTGTATGGGCTAAATCTAGTTTATATTTACCTGTGTTGGCCAAGTGCCCATCACAGTGTGGTTTTGCAACTAGCAGCTCATCTTCTGAGTGAGTGTGTGCGTGCGTCTTGTGTGAGTGTCAGTGTGTGAGTGTGTTTTTGTCATCTGCATGTGTTTGTTTTCGTAACACGGTTTCTCGTGATTTATGTGCTAATAGCACCTCCTCGCTATTGTTCACACATTTTCACCACGCTATGAATATCGAGAACGACAGTGTGACAGTTAAGAAAGTGTTTTTCTCTCGTGCGTGATATCTCGTGGATCTTTTGTTTTTTGTGGCTGCAATTCTGATTGATTGCAACATGGATGATTCCCTGGCAGATAATGATGCTAAGAAAGAGGGATTGCAGAGCGAATTGAATGTTGTTGTCTGTCACAGTAAGGTCACTCGTAAAACAGGCAAAACTCGGACGAAAAAGAGTGGATTGGCGGTTGAAGTGAGGAGAAAAAGTTCACGACAAAATACATCAATCAATCTGGAAGAAGTTGATGAACAACCAGGTGTTCAAGGTGGAAGTACAGATGTTGGAAAGAAGAGTGGTGATAGAGGTGGCGAATCCTCCGTGGTGGAGAACAAATTCTTATCTGTGGCGACTGATGTGTCTGATAATCACGCATCGACAAGTTCCGCTTCGATACAGAACCATGATAAAGACCATGTGATCAGTGGTATTCGAGCAATAGTTGGTTCTTCGTCTTGTGCGGGGAAGTCACAGAGATGCCACAAGAAGACAGCAACAGATCCCAGTGAAGGCCAATCCTGCTGTGCTGATTCCAGAAAAACTAGCAAGATCAAGTCTTCTAAATCAAGCACTAGATCAGCGCGTGCATCAGGCAGGAACGCAGACATCAAGACGCAGGAAGATCAGGCAGAACCAGCGGCCAAATCGACCCAGTCGAATAAGTCGGCAAATATTGCTGCCATTGACGACAATAAGAAACAAACAAATAATGATTCTTCTCAGTTCAAACTCAACTGTGAACATAGCTTTTGCAAGAAGGTATCTCTCTCTCTCTCACTCTCTCTCTCTCTCTCTGAAATCATTGTTACTTGAATATCGGCTCTTTATTATTACTATCAAACAATTATTTAATAAATACAATTAAGTGTGTTTTATTGGAAGTGCCCTGACGCTACAAACACGAGACCAAATATTATTTTCTGCAAGATTTTGTGCACGTGATTTTGCTGCTTGTGATCTTCCTGGATTTTTTCTTCTAATCTTGATAGTTCTAAACAAATTTCGATGTGTGTTACGGTGTGTGTGTATGTGTGTGTGTGTGTGTGTGCGTGTGTGTGCGTGTGTGTGCGTGTGTTTGTTTGTTCAGTTGTTGGCTCGTTTTCATTCGATAGTCATGGAACAAGAGTGTAGTGAGGCTGGTGTAGATGCCGCCAACTCCAATAATGCAGGTACTGCTGTTGTGGACAAAATTCTCTCCACGGTGGTTGATGATATACACTCAGTCATCATGCAACACACTGAGGTAACTTGCAACATACACCCACACACACATACATACATACACATATACACACACGCATACATACACACACACACCGACATACACATACATACATAAACACACACCGACACACAGGTACATACACATATACACACACGCATACATACAGACACACACACATACATATACATACACATACATACACACCGACACATATATCCACATATATACTCTTCGAAAAATATAAAGCGCTTATGACATTAAAAAGATATGGTTGATATTATTTGTTTTCCACTGCGTAGTTTGTTATATTGTTTTGATTTATGTATGTTTTTGTGCTATGTGTCTTTCTTTCGCTAATATAAAACAACAACGGAAATATCATTTATTATTACATTTGTCATATATCGTATACATTTGTCATATACATTTGGCATTTGTCTTATATCATGCTCCTTCTTTCTCCATCTTCTTTCCCATGGCGACGCCAACGCATGGAATGGACTGCGGGCGCCATCTCTTGGCAGGATTGGCTACTACAGCTTAGCACTCTAGGCACACTAGCCTTGGCCAAACAAACATGGTTTCGTCATTTAGCAGTCGTCTTATACAACCGATATATATGTTAGATGCATAAAAATTTGCTCTAATTTTGTACCTCGTCTTATCTAACGGTCGTCTTATACGCCGAAATATACGGTATTATTAATAATAATATTATTATGACTGTTTGTTAGACGGTGGTTGATCGTATATTATCGGAGGCGGGCACACAATGTCCCCACGTGCTGGCGGAGTCAGTACAGCGACAGATACACAGTGCCTGTATGGAGCGAGCTAGACAGAGCCGTGATAGCACACGTCAGCTGATTGTACAGTCAGCTGGTCATCAGCTGGCCGCTCAGCTTTCTCAGCTTCAACTAGCAGTGGCCACACAATTGAGTGATAGAGTTATTGATGAAGTAGTGGCTAATCTACTGAAATCTCATAGAACACTGGTAACTATCTCACAAACTATCTCTTTCTCTCTCTCTCTCTCTCTCTTTCTCTCTCTCTTTCTCTCTCTCTTTCTCAACTAGCTGTGGCCACACAATTGAGTGATAGAGTTATTGATGAAGTGGTGGCTAATCTACTGAAATCTCATAGAACCCTGGTAACTATCTCACAAACTCTCTCTTTCTCTCTCTCTCTTTCTCTCTCTCTTTCTCTCTCTCTTTCTCAACTAGCTGTGGCCACACAATTGAGTGATAGAGTTATTGATGAAGTGGTGGCTAATCTACTGAAATCTCATAGAACCCTGGTAAATATCTCACAAACTCTTTCTCTTTCTCTCTTTCTCTCTTTCTCTCTTTCTCAACTAGCAGTGGCCACACAATTGAGTGATAGAGTTATTGATGAAGTGGTGGCTAATCTACTGAAATCTCATAGAACCCTGGTAACTATCTCACAAACTCTCTCTCTTTCTCTCTCTTTCTCTGTATCTCTGTATTCTTTGTATCTGTTTTCTCTTTCTCTCTCTATCTCTCTCTCTTTCTCTAACACAATTGATAATCACTTGTTTTCTTATCTCACATCTATCTTACATCTTGTTTTCTTATACACGAATGTCTATATTTAATGTACGTCAGAGTTCAAATATATGTATAAATATGTATGTTTGTATATGTTTATATATGTATATGTTTGTTGTTATGTATGTATCGTATATGTATATGTTTGTGTGTGTGTGTGTATGTTTGTTCAATGTTTATTCATGTGTGTATGTTTGTATGTGTGTATTGTAAGATTGGAGAATCTTCATTGCGACGTCGTACTTCCACTTGTGATGTTCTCAAGTCGTCTCGTTCTCTGTCTCGCTTGGTCGAGGATACCACAACCTGCTCTTCTTCCTCCTCTTCCACACTGAACACCACCACTGCACGAGACCACTGTACCTCTAACACCACCAACACCCATCAAGCAGAACTCTCTCCCCCGGTCAGTACGTACATATATACACATATATATTATTATTATTATTAATTACAGGCAAATCCAGTAGCATGGGAAGAGTGCAAGCACTATTACCACCCTAAGGTGGACCCATGTACCGGAAGCACCCAAAAGATTCAGAGAGAAAGAGAGTTCGAAGAGAAAAAAAGTCTAGAAAGAGAGTTGGAAAGAAAATAATAAATAAATAACAATAAATAATAAACCATCATCCGATAGCAATCCATAATGTCACTCCGCCCACGTTCCTTGGTATTTAGATCCAAAATGTATGGAGTACTCACGTGTCTGGTGGATATGTGTGATATAAGTTGAAGTTGAACTTCTTCAGACACAAATATGTATTTTTTATTACACCACTATAGATAATAAAAAATAAGTGGTGTAATAAAAAATACATACTTGTGTCTGAAGAAGCTTAACTTCAACTTATATCATATATATATATATGTATATATAGACTGTTTATTATAATATTACATGTTAAACAGTATGTAAATAGTATATTTTTTATAATATCATACTGTGTGTGTGTGTGTATATACTGTGTTCTATCACATATCTCTCTTTCTCTCTGTGTGTGTGTGTGTGTCTGTATGTGTTTATATACAGTTGATATATTTTAACTTGGCTTCTGCAATGAAGCTGTGTATGTATGTATGTTTGTATGTTTGTGTGTTTGTGTGTTTGACTTGCTGCCGGTTGTCATGGCAACCACTCACACACAGTATTTGGACTATTTGAATCTGGTGAGAATCTGTATGTATGTGTGTGTGTGTCAGTGTGTGTTGTGATTATGTGTGTTTCCAGTGTTATTTTAATCACATTTTTTCTCATATAATAGAAAAACTCAAACTTAACTTGTTTTTATGAATGATTTTATTTGAGTGTTTTTTTTTACTGTGTGTGTGTGTGTGTTTTTGTTTTTTTGTGTGTTTGCAAAGTGAGGTTTGATTTTCAGTTAATTAATTTATTTTCCACTGTCTTCTTTTTCAATCGACGGTTTTTTTCGTGTTATTTTTCGTGAATTTAATCTTTTCCGACCACTAAAACACGAACAATACTTAATTATATATATTTTCCATGTACTTGCAGAATTGAATTATATAAATATATTTGTGTGTTGAGTATTACTCATATATTTTTTGCTGTTTATTTTATTTTGTTAGGCCACACCGCAAATGCAAGCCAAAATACACAGGAAGTTCGGTCGTAAAATGCGCCCAAACTCTGTAGCCGGTCAGTTTTGCTCTCTTACTCTATCTGTATGTGTGTGTGTGTTAATTTGGCTGTGTGTGTGTTAGTGTGTGTTTTTTTGCTACAATATTACAAAAAAACATTATACGTGTATTTTTCCCGTACAATTAATTTCTGCTTGTCGGTGATTTATTTTTATTATATCCGTCAACGTTCAAATACTGTACATTCCAAAAAATGCCTAAATTGTTCTCGTGTGTGTGTTTGTTATTTGTTATTTGGTATTTGGTATCTTATAATTTCTGTATGATTTCACTGCACATACACAAACACACACACGAACACACACAATCGTACACATACAAACCTACAAACACACACACACGAACACACACAATCGTACACACACACACATACAAACACACACACTTTATACAGCTCCCATGCATCGGTCCGTGGTGGATTTTACAAGTAAGAAAATAATGTATTAGAATTAGTGCTTGCTTTTGTACGTGTGTTGTGTTTGTGTCGGTGTGTACGATCGCTTGGTTTTTGGGTGTTGGTAGTTGTATTTTCCAGCTTCAATATGCTTGGTAGCTTTATTATTATGATTTTCTATTATGCTAGCCAATTGGGCTGTTCAATTACAACACACACACACACACACACACACACATACACACACATTTGTGTTACTTTTTCTGCTATGCTGATTTTGATGACCCAATGTACCCTCAAATGAACTGAACTCAGCATAATTTTCGGTGTGGGGGGGGGTATAATTGCATATTCATACCCTCAGTCAATTTGTTGGGGGTATATATATACCCCATACCCCCAGCATTTACACCCATTGTGCTTGCTTCAATATGCTTTATACGATGCATTGTAGACAGAATTTATGTTTACGTGTTTTTTTATGTTGTTTTTTGAGTGTGTCGCTTTTTGTTTGGTTTATTTTTTTTTAAATTGCTTTTTTGCTCTTATACTGGTCTTATAATTTATTTTGCATGATCTAATACACGTTGTGTGTTTTTTTGTGTTCATTTTTTCATTTTCTCTCTCTTTCTCTCTTCCTCTTTCTATATTTCTCTCTTTCTCTCTGTTCTGTTCTGTTCTGTTCTGTTCGCTATTTCTCTTACACTCGGTTCTCTTGCGTCACATTCTTCCTTCATTCTTTCTCTTCTTAATTCTTTTTGGTATTGTGACTATGTCGCACTGGTTCTTGTGTGTGTGTTCCTTCCTTCCTTACTCCATTCCTTCCCTCTCTATTTCTCTTTCTTTTTCTCTCTCTCTCTCTCTGTTTCTATGTCTCTTCCTCTGTACTTATTCCTGGCTTGTTCGGAGCAGACAAGGTTGACGGGGTTTGTGCCGATCAATTAACTGAAGTTCTTGATGAACAACGCACTCCGCTAGAAACTGTCCAAGGTAGGTGTCTTCTTTCTTTGTCTATTTTCCTTATCCATTTTCTTTGTCTATTTTATTTGTCTATTTTCCTTGTCTATTTTCATTGTGTATTTTCCTTGTCTATTTTCCTTGTCCATTTTATTTGTCCATTTTCTTTGTTTTCTATGTTCGTTTTTACTGTCTATTTTCATTGTACATTTTCCTTGTCTATTTTCTATGTCTGTTTTTACTGTCTATTTTCATTGTCCATTTTCTTTGTCTATTTTACTTTACCATTTTCTTTTGTGTGTATATAGAATTTTCCCAGCTAGAGCTATAACAGTTGACTTTTGCTAATTTCTATAAAGTCTAGAATATAGTTAATATAGCTGTATAAACTTGCACAAATTGAGTTAATATCTTAATTTGTGTGGGTGTGTGTGTGTGTGTGTGTGTGTGTGTGTGTGTGTGTGGGTTGGGTGGTCAGAATTGGAGACGGTTTGCGAATTGAATGCCAGTACACCATTCTCCAATGTTGATGTATCTTCTCGTAACATCAACAACACCAGTAACATCATCAGCAGTACATCGGCAGGAGATGGCAAACTGCATCATCTCGGTCTATCTCGTCCTCGGCGAGCCAAAGCTCGTGCTCCTTCGCGTGCACCCCTGACTTCTCCCTCTTCTTCCACCATTCCTCCTCCTCCTCCATCATATTCTGCTCTGACGAACGATGATTACACCAGCGATACAGCACGTTCAGCCTCTGTGGATGCCGGGATGAGCGACTTTTTCACCTCACCTCTTACCACAAGCAAACTGGCTGAGGTGCCTCGAGCCAACAGGTGGGTGCGGATTGCGAAGTCTCTTCGTCTCTGCATGAACCGGGGCGGCAACCACACCCCTGATGCACGCGCTCAAAGTAGCTAGAATTCTTCAGAATTTATCATTGTGTGTGTGTGTGTTTGTGTGTTTATTTGCATGTTTGTGTGTGTTGTAAATTCTTCTTTTTTTCCGTTGGAATCTGTTATTAGGTTTATTTATTGTTTATTTTTATTGATTGGTGTGTGTAAGGTGTGTTGTGCAAATTACAACGTTAATTCAACTAACCAGGTATATGCATGCTTTTTTAAAATATATGTCTGTCTGTGTGTTAGTTAGTTTGTTAGTTTGTAGTTTGTGTGCATGTTTGTATACAAAACTAACATGTTTGTCGGGCTGCATGTATGTGTGTGTGTGTGTGTGTGTGTTAATACACTGACAATCGCATGCGTGTGTGTGTGTGTGTGTGTTAGTGCATGTGTATTATTTTAGTCAGACACACAAACACACACACACAAGATTCACGTGTATGATTCGCTATCGTACATCAACAGGTGAGTTTTCACCTGATTTAATCACGGTTTGTTTTTTTATATTTACTTTGTTCTCTCCCTCTCTCTCTTTCTCTCTCTCTCTCTCTCTTTCTCTTATACGCATTTGCTGGCAAAATATTTCCTCTACACAAAATCAGTATATATGTATATATATATATATATATATATATATATACATGTGTGTGTGTGTGTGTGTGTGTGTGTGTGTTATTTATATATCCATTCAATCTTTATTGTTTCAACTTAATAATTTGTCTATTAATAATATTATTATTATTATATATAAGGTTATTTCGCTAATTTACTTTATTTCTAAATAATACTAAATTTGTTTGCATGGAGATTGCAGTTGCATGTGTATCTTTTATATAACGTTTAAACACTCTCTACCCGTTTCAAATATTGCTCATCAATTTAATAATAATAATAATACTAATAATTCGTTGACTTTTATCTCATTTATCTCATATTTTAATTCGTATTCTTCTGTGTGTGTGTCTGTGTGTCTGTGTGTGTGTGGGGGGGTGATAAGGGGTGATACGACAGCAGCTTCAGACACCACTAATTCTAGTTCATCTTCGTTGATGCGGCGTGCGGACAGTGCTGTGTCTGTGTCAGGCAAATTGACGTCCGTCACAGATTCTGACGTATCCGGCGAACCAACGACACGACGCGAACGCAGAGTGTACGCTCTCTTTCTCTCTTTCTATGTCTCTTTCTCTCTCTCTCTTTCTCTCTCCGTCTATGTCTCTTTCTCTCTCTCTCTTTCTCTCTTTCTCTCTGTCTATGTCTCTCTTTGTCTCTCTATCTTTCTCTCCGTCTATGTTTCTCTCTCTCTCTTTCTCTCCCTTTCTCCCTCTTTCTCCTACTGTGTTTCTCTCTCTTTGTTCCCATTCAATGCTTGATTTATTACATTTGTTTTGCTGTTGTTTTTCTTTCGTTTTCTTTTTATTCACTTGTTTTTTTTCTTGTTAAATTCTTATCTTATTCTTCTCATTTTCCTACTTCTTATCGTACTTTTTCTCTTCTGTTTTCTCTTATCAACTTCAACTTCAATATCAACTTATTCTCTTTTTTTAGGGTTTGTATTTTTCTTGCTGTTATGTTTACAGACACCTGATTCGGTAAGTGTTGTTGTGTTTTGTGGGGGTACTTGCCATTATCATACAGCACGTGATTTCGCTAATTCAACATCAATATTAAAATATCAAATCGTACAACTAATTTATAATTGAATATCACTAAATATTATCTCATCTAATTCTCGATCTAATTCCATAAAAACGACTACGACATTATTTTCATACCATTTTTATATAATTTCTCATACATGTGTGATCGTATGCCATGTTTCCGTAACAACACCATCAGAAATATACATTAATACATTTAAACTATAACATATCATATGTGTATTGTGTCTTGTGTGTGGTCTTACCTAGTTGTTCTTACCTAGTTGACTCCGCAGGAATGAGTCAAAGACTCGTGACTCCTGCCTTCCAAGTATCATATTTTATTTTGAATGATTGTTTTGTTTTTTTATTTACGATCTCCTCTGGTAGCTTGTACCAATCATCTATCGCCCTATTGGGGAAACTGAAATTTTTGAACGTCTCTTTATTCTTCGTTTCTGTAGACCAAATTTGTGACCTCTTTTTTATTTTGCCAATTCGAATAAATCTTGATTTTGTACCACTTCTTTTTTCGCAAGATATTTATAGATTGCAATTGTGTGTGTTTGTTTGTGTGTGTGTGTGTTTGTGTGTGTTTTTATTACAGTAAATCGATTCGCAAGGGATTGTCTTCTGTTTTGAGCAAATTCTCTTCTTCCTCCTCTTCTTCGCATCATTCTTGCGCTCCGTCATCTTCGACTGATGCCTCGGTCGTGTTGAAGAAATCGTCTCGCTTTCATCGCGTGGACGCTGACAAACTGTCTGCTCAACAAGCACCATCGCCAGCGCAAAATACCAAACCCCCCTCTTCCACCAATATTAATAATAATAATAATAATAGCGGTAGTATGGCTGGTGTTGGTGGAGATTTGAGCAGTAATTGTCCTGCTCCTGCTCCTACTATTTCTTCTGCTAACTCCGATATTCCCTGTTCTCCTGTTTCTGCTCTTTCGTCTCAAACAGACAGAAAATCAACAGCAACAACAGCGAAACCCTCGTCCGAAACTGCTCGCGACCATGAAGGTTTGTCTGTCTGTTTGTCTGTCTGTCTGTATGTTTGTCTGTTTGTCTGTCTGTCTGTCTGTCTCTTTATGTGTTTGTCTGTTTGTTTTTTATTTGACATACAAAGTTTTCCTACTTTTTTTCAACAAAATCATATTTATCAACGTGTGTGTGTGTGTGTGTGTGTGTGTCCTACACACACGCACACACTATATTTCTCTAATCACCCAAGTATAACGCTCCCACTAAGTTTTCAAAAAAAATTCATATTGATTGATAAAATAGCACAAACGTAGTAATAAAATATACTACATAATTTTACATCTCCCTGCTTACACAGAATTGTACTTTGAAAACTGGTATTTCTCACATACTCAAATATAATGCTCCTCCCCTCAAACTTTTATTATTGAAATTTGGCACGAAAATGGCAGCTGATTATACTTGAAACACAATAATACATGTTTATCGTGAAAATTTGTACATATTTAATTTGTGCAATAGAAAATCTTGAAACTTTGAAAGAAGTGAGCTAGTTCTGAAAATTTGCATTTTTCAAAAAATACCACGCACACAGGTTTTTTGAACCATAATAATTCCATCAGCACTCATTGAAATTCAAACGTTTCCTATAATAAGTTTCATCCTAGTTTGTGTGTGTGTGTGTGTGTGTGTGTGTGTCATTGTGTGTGTGTGTGTGTGTGTGTGTGTATGTGTGTGTGTACTCACCTACAGTTCTTCTACAGGATATGAGATAAGAAGTGTCTTCCATAATTCATCTAACATCCATATGTGGAGCAAGTTCTTAATTTCTAGCTTCAACTATTTTGCTGTCTTATTGTAATTTTATTTATCTACGCTCCTCGACGGGAAACTAACCACTTTTATATATATTTTCTCGACAACGTGTTTTTCAGCTTTTTTAGTGTCTTTTCCGCACACATTTTCTTGGAAAATGTAAGCCGATATATTGTGTGTTGATCGTGTCATTCATACTGATCTGTATGTATTAATTAAATCACAATTTTCTCTCCTCAAGCCTTGCTAATTCATTAATTTTCCTCAATCTGTCCTCATAAGACACGTGTTTGTGTGTTTGTTGACAGATTGTGCGGACAGTTTTTTGAATCATATTCTCAGTGCGACTAGCGCGTGTGTTTCATCCACCGCTTCTTCTGCTATTAGTTCTGCTTCTTGTGAGGCCGCCGACCCTCCTCCTGCTTCTTCTGTTTCTTCTTCAACAACAACAACAACAACATTGCCGACTGTTTCTTCTTCTGCTTCTCCTCCTTCGTTATCATCTTCTTCATCTTCTTGCAACAAGATGAGGCGCCCACATCAAAACAGCAACAACAATGGGGGGTTGTTATCAGGGGCCGATCTACTGGCCGAAATGCGCAGTAAGCAGGAGAAACGCAACAGTAACAGTAACATTAACAGTAACATTAACAGCAACTCGGTTATCGATGATGTGGATGATGTCAACTGTTCTCCGTCGCACGTGGCACGTGGAAGACCTCGTGCAGCACCGCGATCGCTCGTCGATCATGCGATCACAGATCAAGACACTCAAGATGAAGGTAGACCCATAACACGCACACGTGATTTAGTAAACATCCTTCACGAACATTATACATATACATATGTATAAATGCAGTAGTCTTAATTATTTTAATCAATTTTATATTGTATATTTCTTGATTATGGAAAAAACATAGTATTTTTTTGTTCTATACGTGTGTATGTATGTGTAAAAATGCATTTATATGTGTATGTGTGTGTGTGTGTGTGTGTTAGCGTGTAAGTCGGCTGTTATTCGTGCTAGTGCTGGTGTTTCCCTGCGTCCCCCTCGTCCCGTTTCTTCATCATCTTCATGTTCAGGCGAGACCATTAGCAACACAACAACAACAACAACAACAACAGGGAAAAACCTCGATAATAACAACTCCACGACAGGTTTGTGTGTGTGTGTTGGTTTGAAAACCACTGAAACTTGAAAATTGCACGTGCTTTGTCTAAATGAACTGTGGCACCTCCACTTTTGTGATTTTATATATGTGCTTGAATTACATTAATTGTTTGCATGTTTGTGTTTGTTCGTCGGCTTAATCGTGTGTGTTTGTGTGTGTTTAGTGCAAAATCAAAAAATAGTTTTTTTTTGTTATTTTTTGTCGTCCAAAATGTTTGTTTGTTTGTGTCTTGCCAATGCTGTACAAAACCTGCTTATCTGGGCTGTGTATCATTTTTTAGCTGTCTTCATTTTCAGCATTTGTATTATTGGC
Organism: Sacculina carcini; assembly: GCA_916048095.2. Lineage (NCBI taxonomy): Eukaryota > Metazoa > Arthropoda > Thecostraca > Sacculinidae > Sacculina > Sacculina carcini. The sequence goes on along the minus strand of OU696591.1, from coordinate 6,097,326 downwards.
TGATTAAAACGCTCTAATTTTGCTTTATCCTGTTTTTTTCGCAATAATTAAACAACAAACTGAGTGCATGCTAAATTTTCCACTGTGTGTGTGTCTATCTCTCTTTCTCTTTCTCTCTTTCTCTTTCTCTCTTTCTCTCTCTATCTCTTTCTTATCTCCCTATTTCCTGTTTCTCTCTCTGTCTCCTCGTGTATATATGTGTGTTTGTCCATCTCTGTTTTTCTATCTTTCTCTTTCTCATTCTCTCTGACTCTCTTTCTCTCTCTGTCTTTCTGTTCGTGTGTGTGTGTGTATCTTTCTTTCGCTATCATTCTTTTTTATCTTTCTTTATTATTTTTCTCATTCTCTCATTTTCTCTTTTCTCTTTATTGTATTTTCTCTCTTTATTTATCTCTCTCTCTCCTTGTCTCTCCGTATTTGTGTCAGTGTGTCAGTGCTTGTCAGTGTGTCAGTGTGTGAGTGCTTGTCAGTGTCAGTGTGTGAGTGCTTGTCAGTGTCAGTGTGTCAGAGCATGAGCTTACTGGTAGTTGTTGATATTGCCGCTAGGTGGAGCTAGTGGGGCAGTGCTTCTTTCATCAGCTTCTGCAGTGTTGGCTCGCTGGGAGAAACGTAGAAGTCGCAGAATTACCGCCTCTGAAATGGAGGTCCGTGCGTCCATGTGTCCATCTCTATTTGTCCATCTCTATTTGTCCATCTCTATTTGTCCATCTCTATTTGTCCATCTCTATTTGCCCATCTCTATTTGCTCATCTCTATTTGTCCATCTCTATTTACCCATCTCTATTTGTCCATCTCTATTTGTCCATCTCTATTTGTCCATCTCTATTTGTCCATCTCTATTTGTCCATCTCTATTTGTCCATCTCTAATTGCCCATCTCTATTTTTCCATCTCTATTTACCCATCTCTATTTGCCCATCTCTATTTGCCCATCTCTATTTGTCCATCTCTATGTGTCCATCTCTATGTGTCCATCTCTATGTGTCCATCTCTATGTGTCCATCTTTATGTGTCCATCTCTATTTGCTTATCTCTATTTGCCCATCCCTATTTGTCCATCTCTATTTGTCCATCTCTATTTGTCCATCTCTATGTGTCCATCTCTATTTGTCCATCTCTATGTGTCCATCTCTATGTGTCCATCTCTATGTGTCCATCTTTATGTGTCCATCTCTATTTGCTTATCTCTATTTGCTTATCTCTATTTGCCCATCTGTATTTGTCCATCTCTATTTGCCCATCACTATTTGTCCATCTCTATTTGCCCATCTCTATGTGTCCATCTCTATTTGCCCATCTCTATTTGTCCATCTCTATTTGCCCATCTCTATTTGCCCATCTCTATTTGCCCATCACTATTTGTCCATCTCTATTTGCCCATCTCTATGTGTCCATCTCTATTTGCCCATCTCTATTTCTCCATCTCTATTTGTCCATCTCTATTTGCCCATCTCTATTTACCCATCTCTATTTGTCCATCTCTATTTGTCCATCTCTATGTGTCCATCTCTATGTGTCCATCTCTATTTGCCCATCTCTATGTGTCCATCTCTATTTATCCATCTCTATTTGTCCATCTCTATTTGTCCATCTCTATTTTCCCATCTCTATTTGTCCATCTCTATTTGCCCATCTCTATTTGCCCATCTCTATTTCAATAAATCTATTTTATTTTAATTATATATTTATGTGTGTGTTTATGTATTTACGTGTGTACATATATATGTTTTATTTACTTGTTAAATGTATTTATCTATGCTTATGTGTATTTGCTTATGTATTCTACTATTTTTGTGAAGATATATGTGTTTATGAATTTCGATTATTTTTTATATATTTATTTGTTTATCTATGTTACATATAAGCATTTATATATGTTTATATGCGTGCTTATGTTTTACTTATGTATTTTTGTTCTACTTATGTCTGTATATATTTATATATGTTTTTGTTTGGAATGTCGTCTTAATTATAGCAGTATTGTAATGTATGTGTATGTATGCTTATACATATTTATATATGTTTTATGTTAGAATCTGGATGAGGGGTGTGGAGATGGGCCTCGCTCGTTGCCTTCTATTTATGTTTCTGCTGAGCGACGTTCTATCAAGCCCCCCTCATCCTCCTCGTCGTCATGTGGCCCGCCCCCCTCGTCAGTAACAACATCATCTTCTCCGTTACTGCTCAGTAACACCCCAGTAGCACCAGCTAAACCTGGCAGTGAGGCGGGTAATAGGCGGGTCGGTGCGAGCTCTATGTTCTGCTCGGAAGACGTGATTAACGTGTGATAGTCACTGCTAGTTCCGCTGCGATATTGTTGATAATGTTGCTGAATCAGTGTAGACAGTCATATACACGCAAGCGTGGGCACAACATTTGTGTGTGTGTTTGTATCTGAGTGTGGTTGTGAGTATGTGTGTGTGTGTGTGTGAGTTTGTTGTTGTGTATGTATGTCAGTGTGTGTGAGTGTGTTATTTTGTGTTTGTGTTTGTGATCGCTTTTCTATATCATTTATATTCAAGCTTGCCTGCGATTAATCATGTGTGTCAGTGTGTCAGTGTGTGTGTGTGTGTGTGTGTGTGTGTGTGTGTGTGAGTGTCAGTGTCAGTGTGTGTGTGTGTGTCAGTATGTCAGCGTGTCAGTGTGTGTGTGTGTGTGTGTGTGTGTGTGTGTGTGTGCTATTCCGCTGTGACCGTTTTGTTAACGAGAATTTCAGCGTGTTTTACTGGGTCGTTTTATTATTATTATTATTATTATTATTGCATATTTTGTGTCTTTCTTTGCTTCATTTATTCTGCGATGCCTGCTGTTTGGTTGTGGTACCTGTGTGTGCGTGTGTGTGTGTGTGTGTGTGTCAGTGTGTGTGTGTGTGTGTGTGTGTCAGTGTGATTATCAAAATGATTCCGCGGTTTTTGCTGTACGAAATGTCGACTGAAATATATGAATATATCATTAACACGCCGTCATTTTGTGTTTCTTATTGTTTTTTTAATATTTTCAATCGGTTGCCAATTGTCGTCAATAATCGCGAAAAATTGTTTTGCAATGAAAACGATATTAATTTGAAAATTTGTCAAATATATTTGTCTAAATTTCTCCCCTCCCCCCAAAAAACCAATATGCGTTTGTGTATTTTTATTTATACATCAGGCGTTTATACAGTCAAACTTTTCAATTACCAGAAATACGCGTGTCGATAAGGCTGCTGAAATATGATGAAATTATGTTCTTTCCGTGCGGCGAATGAGTTGTGTAGAATGAGACGATCGGGTTTGTGCTATCAGTATCTTCGTTTTGAGTACGTCCGTTTTGTCGTCTAGTAGTAATAGTCGTGATAATATGAAGGACGGTAATAGTGACGGCGGTAATGTCTGAAATAGAAAATACAAAAATACGAAAGTTAGCGAGCACAAATTATGATACACAAAAAATTAAACTGCCAAAAAACTACTCATTCTCTATAAGGGGGATTTTAAATTGTAATTTTGCATTTTCAAACAAACGCATTACCATTTTTATTATTAAATTAAAAATTATATTGAAAATCTTCAAATTTGAGATGTAATTGAAATGTTATTTTAACTACACAATTTTTATACTTGATGAAATATTTTATTACATTTGTCTGTTAATATTACTCTGAAGTTGATATTATATGAAAAATGTATCACAATATTATTTTAAAAAATGCTCAAGAATTAAAAATATGGTGAGATGTAAATATATCAAACATTTTATTTCGAACGTTTTTATTGGCGAATATTTGCTTATTTAGAGCAATTTTCTTGTGTATGTGTCTGTGCGTGTGTGTGTGTGTGTGTGTGTGTGTGTTTCACACTTTTATTTTTGATACCTGGGGCGATAGAAGCGAGGACGGAAGAAGAATTCCTCGGTTTGAAGATCTCCGGCGGCTTCGGCAGTGGATTCAGGCAGAGCGGCGTCATCCACAGATGCAGAGTTTGGGAGTGGATCAGAAGAGGACAGGGGCACCGCCATCACCATGGCAACACATACAGCCAAAACCAGGGCCATGAAATGAACCTGCACACACTCACGCACACACACACACTCACATTAAAGTCATTCCTAAACGAATATATTTCCAACTTAGCTGCAATTGACTATTGTTTAATTTTATGTTCAATTAAGATAGTTTAATTAAATCAGTAGAAAAGGTGAAGCTAAATATAATATTGTTACGCTCGGCCTGAAATTTGTTTTAATTTATTAAGTGAATTTGTTAATTTTTATTCTATATTGATCTAGTAATTTTTACAAATTACTACTTGACAATTAAATCTATATAGTCTACAATTAATTTTTTTTTTAATTCTTGTATTAGTGTGAATTCAGCAAATTTTACTTTTGATTCAAGCAGTTTAAAAGTACCCAGGTATTATATATTTTTTCGCAATTTTAGACCAATATCTTTTTGAATTGAATTGATTTTTTTTTGCAAATGTCAAATTGAAATTTTAATTGGAAACGGCGCAAAAATGTTGAAAATTACTGCTTGCATTAAATTTGAGTGCTGAACGCTTTGTAATGACATTTTTGGGCAATTTGATTTGCTTTGGCCGCAAAAATAACACACACACACACACTAAGTTTGAAAAGATTGTGAAAGCTTATGAAGCTTGAAATTATACAGCGTTTATATATAAAAAACAACCGCTTCATTTTAATGTTAAATTATATTTCTTGTTTAGCGTTTAAATGTTTTGTGATTCTCATTGATTTAGGGAGTTGAGTTTGAGCATGAAGAAATGACAAAGTGAGGTAAAAAAGGATAATAAGAAATAGTCACAATTTCGTATTATTATAATCTCAATCCTGTATATATATATATTTCGTATCGATATTAAATCGTATTGATTTATACCATAAAGTCGTTTTAATATGATATTTTTTAGATTAAGCTAAATTGTAACAATACAAACATACAAATACATTTGTTAAATCTGTCTGTATGTGTTGTATATGTATGTATGTGTGTGTGTGTGTGTGTATACAGTACATACATACATATACAATACAAACATACATAGAGTTATACAACACATACATACAAGGAATAGTTATAAATTTAGCACTCACCAAATTCATGATTTTTGCTTGTGAATTGTGGACTGCCGTTTAGTGAGGGCGAATCGGTAACTGATCCCTCAACTGTGATCATAGCGCTATTTATACCTGTATCACCATGCCATGCCAGTGCGTCGCTGTACCTTGGGGCAAATAACGCACCCACACACACACACACACACACATACAGGTAATTCAAAATTCGCACACAAGTGTGTTTGTGTGTGTGTGTGTGTGTGTGTGTGTGTGTGTGTGTGTGTGTGTGTGTGTGTGTGTGTGTGTTTGTGTGTGTGTGTTGTGGAGCAGAATACACGAAGATGATGAGAAAAATACAGGATCGGCAGGGGGAAGCAGAAAACAGGAATAAGAAAGAGAGAGAGAGAGAGAAAGACTTGATTGACGTAAGGATTGAGGCGATATTCACACACACACATACACACACACACACACACACACACACACACACACACATACACACATACACACACACACACACACATACACACACACACACACACACACACATACACATACACAGTGTGGGCAAAAAGTTGACATTGAAAATTTGACGTTGGTGCGCGCTTCGGCTTGACGAGTTATGAATGACAAGAGCAGATCAGTACACACACACACACATACACACTGACATACACACACACACTGCATCACGAAGATTATGTGTGTGTGTGTGTGTCAGTGTGTGTGTCAGTGTGTGTGCGAGATTTATTGGACAAATTAGTCCATGTGTCAACATTTTCTTTATCAATTTTAAGTTAAAAAAGTAATGTTTAGTAAATTAGTAGGTGAATTTGGAAGATGTGTTCGCATCAAAACACGTGAATTAAATCTGTAAATTTGTTGTTGTCAGCAATTATATTGATTTTATTTATTTATTCGAAGGTGCCATCAAAATACAGCACGTGAATTTCAACTGACTTTTGGTTGCCAGCATTCTTCTTGACATTATCTATTTTTTCAAGACCAAATTTTGAAAAGCTGTTTTCAATAATTATATATATATCAGATTCGCCTTGATGTTTTGAATTGAGCAAGGTTCAATACAATATACACAGACACACACATACACACAGACAGACAATTGTTCGCAAAAAGCGCAGTGCAAATGTTGTTTTGTTGCACTTCGTCGATTGCAGAACGTTGCAGAATGTTGCAGTTGATTTCAGTTTGGCGTGTCTTCGTTGAATTTTTGCTTTTCATCCTGTTTGTTGTTGGGAAATGCCTGTGTGTGTGTGTGTGTGTGTGTGTGTGTGTGTGTGTGTGTGTGTGTGTGTGTGTGTGTGTGTGTGTGTGTGTGTGTGTGTGTGTGTGTGTGTGTGTGTGTGTGTGTGTGTGTGTGTGTCAAGCTAGGCAGAGCAGCCAGGAAGTGTTGAGGATGCCGGAGGAAAAGAGGAGCAATAGAAAGAGAAGAGGGATGGAAAGGAAGGCTTGCTGGATTCATCATCATCCTGGGATGATCCTGTCAAGTGTATTATTATGTGAGGCGGTGTTTAGTCTGCGAGTATGGTTCACGAGCTTGACAGTTGCTGTTTGACCGCGGGCTGCTTTGTAATGCCGGTAAAAAGTCTCCATTCTCTGTGTGTGTGTGTGTGTGTGTGTATGAAATTCACCCACGCACGCCCGTCCACGTCCCTTCTTCTTCTTCCTGACAGCCAAATAACAGCAAAAAGCAAGAATTTCTCGTGCCCAGCCTTCTTCTGATCGCCCGCTCGATTTTTCAAACTGTTTTTTATCGCCGGCGGCAAATGGGAACAATTTGACTTGGTTCATTGAAGCGATGTGAGGACCATCAAGCCTGTATGCACGATATTTGGGTGGATTTTCTCTCGATAAACTGTAAAAATTGTCTTTAATGAGAAACTACTTTGTAATTATGACTGTTTTTCGCTTTTATAGTAATTTTTACCCTCTCAAGAATATTAAATTTATGATTTTTTATCATTTAAAAAATAAGTGTATTTATACTTGATATATGACAAAAAAACAGCTTAAATTATTTTGCATATAGTGAATCCGCCACTAGATAAATTTTGCGGAACAATTTTTTTTGCATAAAAACATGAAATAAAAAATTAATATACAGAAAATTCGACACTTTATTCCATCCAAGTTTTAAATGTAAATTCTTCTCCTCACTTGAAAATAATTAATGTTGACAATTAAATTTTTACAAATATCTTATATTATCAAGCATGAAGTTGTTTTTTTGGTAAATTGTAATTGTTTCAGAAAATTGTGTGAATTTTAATATTAAATCTGCTGTTTTTCATAAAATTCGTCGCTGTTTTGCGTCTATGTGCAACCTACTGGGTCATTCAACCTGCACGAGCCATCATGCACACACGTGTGCATGTGTACCATAAAACACACACATACACACATACACACATACACACATACATAAATATGTACATACATAAGCACACATACATACATAAGCACACACATACACACACACACACACACATACATAAATAAGTACATAAGCACACATAAATACACATAAGCACACATACATACACATAAGCACACATACATACATAACACATACATACATATGCACACACATACACACGCACACACACACACACATACCTACACACATACATAAATAAGTACATAAGCACACATAAATATACATAAGCACACATACATACACACGCACAAACACACACACATACCTACACATATACATAAATAAGTACATAAGCACACATAAATACACATAAGCACACATAAATACACATAAGCACACATCCATACATAAGCACACATACATACATAAGTACACATACATACTTGGGCTACCCACTTGACTTCGGCCTAATTTAAATTTCATTTTTGTGCAAAGTATGTAGACTTTACACATAACACGAAATACCCTTAAATTTATAATATCTTATTCCTTATATTTTATATTTCGTTCTCTATTATTATTATTATAATTATGATTATAATTATTGTAGTCATTATGTGTTTTAATTTTAGTGTTTTAATGTGTTTCCACTTCAGTATGTATGTGTATGAGTGTGTGTGTGTGTTAGTGTGTGTGTGGGTGTGTGTGTGTGGGTGTGTGTGTATGTGTGTGTGTTTGTGTGTGCGTATGATATTAAGGATACGACATTTATTTTGAAAATGACTATTGATGGAAATGTGTGGGTGTGTGTTTGTGTGTGTGTGTGTGTGTGTGTGTTTGTGTGTGTGTGTGTGTGTATGTGTGTGACCTAATTACTTATAAGCTTTGTCGTCTGACACGTTTGCAATATTTGCAACATTTGCGTCGCACTTGCTACAAGCTCCAAATAGCAGAAAATGAGAAAATGACTGCCTTCAATACTTTGGACAAAAGGTCGTTGACAAGAACATCATTTTGCGAAGTTTGTGTGTGTGTGTGTGTGTTTGATTGTGTGTATGTTATGTGTGTGTTATGTATATGTGTGTGTTATTTTGTGTTTGCCTGTGTATTTGATTGTGTGTAATATTTGGTGTGTGTGTGTGGGTGTGTGTGTGTGCAAAACTTATATATATTGAAATGATGACGCAGTTGTAAGCAGTTGCGAGCTTGAAATCCAACTGCATTTCGGAGGAGGAAAATTCAGTGAATTTACACTGGAAACTGTCATTCATCATTGTTGAGGTGAATTAATTTCTGCTCTTATCTATGCCTCGTTTTCAGGTTCATCTGAATTTTATTCAGTGAATATTGAATAATACAACGAGAGCAATAATAAATTTCATATATAAAGTAAAAAAATATCAACCTTTGAAAATGTCATATAATGTTTAATTCTTAAACAAAAATGAGGGAGGCAGAAGTTTCATGGCACGTTATTTCTGCGTTATATATTCTATACAAAAATTTCATTTGTTTTTATGATTAATTAAACACAAGGTACACTTAAAATACATGTCACGTGAATTATAAATTTACGTGACAGGGTTTTTATTCAGCGTTTTTTCGATATAAATTTCATGATCAATATAATATTACAGAATATTGGATACGTTGAGTAAAATATATTTATTGCCTGTTATATAATTTTTTAATTAATTTCTTTACTTGTGTCAAAATTTACCAAATTATCACAACAATTGACTTCTTTTTAAATGTATATTTTGGCAGAAAATGCAATCATTTCATCGTTTACAGCTGTGTGCCATCATTTTGGCTTGGTTTATGATGGGAGAGGTTGATGGAGGGGTTGTTACTGATGGTGACGTCACAGGCACCACTAACTACGAACAATTGCTCAATGAGTTTGGCTGTCCTCGTGTCTGGTCCTCCTGTGTTCGTCTGGCAGGAAGATTCACTCAGGATCAGTGCAGTGATCTGTTCTTCAGCTGCGGCGGAACAAAAATGTATTATAAAAAAATTCAAAAATATATTTAAATATTATTATTAATATTATTATTAAATTATTGTCTAAAAATTTTGAATATGATCAATGACAATATATAAATATAATTTTTAATTTGATTGTAGACAAATATCGGTTTGAATTTAATTTATATTTTTCATTTTCTATCTTTTTTTTCATTGAGAAGCCGAGATTTTTGTCATTGAAATATACTTACGATATGTGTTGATAAAAATATTCAATTATGCAAATATTATCTTTAATCTCAAATCCTTAATGCATTATATAAGCAATATTTTGAATAACATTTCATCTTATTATTCATTACTAGGGCTGTCAAAAGTTAATAAAGTTACTTTTTCACCTAAAGGTCACTTTTTCATAAGCTACCTAAAACTGCATGAAAAAGTTGTGTACGATAATTATTAAAAAAGTTATTAGGTTACCAAAAGTTACTTTTTCATCGTTAGGTTACTTTTTTAGCTTTTAGGTTACTTTTTTATCGTCAGGTTACCTTTTGTTATTTTTCTTGTTATTAGGTCACTTTACCACGAAGTTTGGTGACTTTTTGCAGATAAGAGGCACTAAACGGTATATATGAGGAAAAAATAGGAAAAGAGATGGCATATCAGGTCTGAAGATCAAGAAATGTCAACATTTCTTCTGTTAGGATTTAGCAATTGATATTCACCTTAATTTTCGTGCTACTCGATATTTATACGTTTTTGGGTACGCAGGATAGTGTAATTCCATTTTAGGAAATGTCCACGAACCGGAGGGTGTCGTGAGATGTTTGGAGCGTGGTATAGTACGATGTGTGAGCTCTCTATACCAGATACTGCACTGTAGCACTTGACAGTACGCATTTCCTTGAACAGGAATTAGCACGTGATTTTCAGGGCGTGAGATAGCGCCATTTTCCCACGTTTGGCATTTATAAGACTGTGTGCACAGGGTGCTACATATGGGAGGACGGGGGGCATTCACACATGCAGTGTTTACGCTCACACTAATATAAAAGCTGTAGTACGTGCTATTTGATAAAAAGTTCCATCGAAACAATATAAAGAACATTATTGCGACCATTAATAAAACATATTTACATTTGCAATTAGTGTATTTCACTTTTATACTAGCTTTCCACTTTAAATTTCATTTTGATGGTTATGCTCCATTTTACGATGTTAGCCAAATAATATTGAGTCACTTTTTGGTGATTTGTTGTAAGAATGGTACCAGATCGGAGAAAGGGTGGAAAATAGGAAATGGAAAGATGATAAAAAAGAAGGACTGGTGTATTTTCTTCCTTCATAACTGCAAAAAAATTGCCCTTTTTTGAAGGAGGTTAATTTTACGAAGGTTAGGTTATTTTAGGTTACTTTTATATTTGCTATTAGGTTACTTTTTAGGTTCACAAACAAACCGTTTATTTCCTATAGCGCACTAATCAGCAAAGGCGTGATAAACATGTGATATAGCGATGCAAAAGTAATAATAACATTAAAACTCAGGTTATTTTTAGGTTACTTTTTTAGGTTACTTTTTCTCGAAAATAAAGTTACTTTTTTCTGATTTTTAGGTTACTTTTTTGACAGCCCTATTCATTACCGATTTTATACAGACACATTTTGATGTGTTTGCAAAACAGCCCGTGTCCCAACTACATGGAATGGTGTCTGAAAGTGCCCTACACCATCAACTGCGTGAAAAAATGCTTTTGCAAGTCTTGAGGTATAACAATTAATTTTGCACAAATTATCGTTGATATGATGAAAGCAGGCATTGATGACAATATGTCACGCTTTTTGTGATTTTCCTCTTAAACGTCAAAATTATTTGCTATTTGAAAAAAAGTATCTCACATATATATTTACATCGGCTCAATGTGTGTTTGTGTGTGTGTGTTTGTGTGTGTTGTGTGTGTTTGTGTGTGCGTGTTTGTGTGTGTGTGTGTGTGTGTGTTTGTTTTTCAATAGCGCAAAACAGCTGTGTGGAAACGCAAATGCCTCGAAACCGGAAATGAATTTGAAGAATATTTGAATTTTTTCTATATAATCTCATTTATATTTTGCATTTTTCTCCCTAAAAATTCGTGCATAATTTTTTGGAATTAATTTTGCTTTTTAATGTCATTACACAATTATACAAACATGAATTAAAAAATGGGCAGTCATGAATAAACACATAAAATACAAATTTTGTGAATTTTTTTCGCGAATGAAAATTTTCAAAAATTATTTTCAAAAATTTTCAAATCTTCCGAATTCTCAAAAAGCGGAAAATTTTCAACATGGAATTTTTTCATCGCTATGACAACAGAAATGTTCAAATCTCTAAATGTTATAATTTTTTAAATATTATTGCACAAAATTCCGTATTGTTCTTGTGTTAAATAATAAAACAAAAAATATATTTCAGAAAAAACTATTGAATACACATTTTTTTCATTTTTGCAATTTATTTATATAACAATATTCCTTATAATTTTCCCCTCATTATTATCGAAATAAATTTGAAAAAATTAAACATGAAATCACCCAGGATAATATTTCTCACATAAGACAAGATTTCGGAGATTATATAAGCTTGTAATATATTTATATATTGATTTTAATCAAGTGGTGTTAATATAGTTGAGTTTATTATATAAACGAGGGGTTTATTCATCGTGACGACAGGATTATATGGTGAAGAAGGTGGATGGATATGATGGTGTATAGAGGGCATGTATGTTCGTCTCCTCCTTATCGTGGTGTCAAAATTTTACCCCCAAATTACACATTACCAATTATGAGTATATAAGAGTGCATATAAAAAATAGTAATATAATAATGTAATTGTATATAAGTATATAAATATATATTAATGTTACCGTTCACAAAAAATGCGATCACAAAAAATAGTTTTTCACATAAAAAGACCATTTTAAGAGGAAAAAACGTAAAATGTCATTTTCACTGAAAAATATTGTCCAAATATATAATTATATATGTTGCGCCTGAAATTAATAATTGTTAACTCTGTTAATAATTGTAATCACACAGATCACGGATTCAACATGTTATGATCCACTCAAACACTGCATTTAGGTACAATATTAACGTAAGCAATGTTAACAATGAATATATAGCTACGTTCCTGATAGATTCTTAAGTGAGACAGCTTGGTAACGGTTTTCAAATGGTCCGCAATAACTCGATATGAAGAACAAATAACTCTAAGCTAGGTGTACGTGGCGTTGTCTTATTGGTAAGGTAGGAATGATACATGCATGTACTTCATAGCTGCATTTTTAGGAGAATATTAAACACAAATGGTGTATGTATCGTTACGCTCAAATGGATTGAACGAATTTGAACGTGAAGTTGAATTTTCCCAGAAAAAAACGTGTCTGATGGAAGCAGTATGTTTTGTGTTGCATGTGAGAAAAACGTGTCCGCTGGTCACAAATCGCAGCTAGAACAACACAAAAACTCGACCACCAACATTAGAGACATTATATGCAGCTACATATGCAGAATTCAATAAACAAAACTACAAAATGAAACCACGACGTGGAGTTGAAGCTCCTCTCGGGAAATATGCCGAGCCTCCCTAAGCCCCCCAAGAAATACTGAACATGCAAATTTCTAATGAAGTTCCTAGTGTTTCGTTAAATCCCTGCATGTTTTTCCTCAACCCCCCACCGGAGAAATCCTGGGGCCGCCATTGTACCTCTACGTTATCGGAAGGACCCAATCATTTTCACCACGTGCTACGCAAACTTCCCCTCCTTAAAGGTGGCTCCCCAACGCAGTGTCGCTAAATACATGCTTAAAATGCAAATAATCTACGAAATAATCCGAAATTCAAACATTATATGAAAATTTAATAAGATATTTTGGGGTTTTTGACAACATATTTAGACATTTTTCGTCACATAATAAAAACATAAAACGCCGAAAATTATCACATACAATTTCTAACTCTACTGAAAACCTATGGATATGCTTAATAATGTCTAAATACCATTATATATGTACGAGTGTAAAACTAAATTACTTCACGTATTTGCTAATTAAAACGAAAATGGTAATAACAATAATAACAACAACAATATTATTATTATTATTATTATTGGTATTATTATTATTATTGGTATTATTATTATTATTGGTATTATTATTATTATTGGTATTATTATTATTATTGGTATTATTATTATTATTGGTATTATTATTATTATTGGTATTATTATTATTATTGGTATTATTATTATTATTGGTATTATTATTATTATTGGTATTATTATTATTATTGGTATTATTATTATTATTGGTATTATTATTATTATTGGTATTATTATTATTATTGGTATTATTATTATTATTACTATTACTATTATTATTGGTATTATTATTATTGGTATTATTATTATTATTATTATTATTATCATTATTATTATTATTGGCCTTTTTATTAAAATGAATTGAAGAGGTGAAATGGGAAGAGGTTATAAGTTGCACATGCAACGGCAATCTCCATGCATCTTGATACCAGACTATAGACAAGGTGAAAATGAGGTAGTTCAGTTTCAGGTTCGAAATTGTTTCAGGATGGATTTTGTTTCAATTAAGTGGCGCGTGGGATGTGTTGATTGCCAATATAACTTCACTTCCTCGCTGATTCGTCATTCTCGACAGCCTCCAATAGCCCGGGGCTGTAAGTTCCACATTCTGATAAGTGTCTCGTTGAGTCTCCACGCCATCTAGCGGCCGAATATCTAACTAAAAGTGGTTTTCGTTCTGGTCAGCCACATCACGCAGTAACGCCGTAATTTGTGGACGGACAGAGAAAGAGAGAAAGAGAGAGAGAGAGAGAGAAGTGGAGGAACAAGTGTGGACAACTATTTGCTATTTATTTCTGCTCATCTCAGTCATCCGTGACAGAGTAGAACAGTGCCAATCCGCAGCAGACAATCCGTCACTTCCACTAAGATGCTCGTCTGTACGCCGACATTTCTCCTGATGTAAGTAACACACACACACACACACACATGGTTATACGTAAGCTGTTTAATAAAATAATACCCTAGTTGAGATTTAGACGTGGATAAATAGGATGCAATTTCACACGAGAGGCCCCATATGCCGTAAGCACGAGATTTGACTGGGAAAATGTGATGAAGTCATTTGGAATGTCAGGAGAAAGGTGTTTGGTTGAAGAGAAACTGTATTATACGAATGAGGAGTGTAAATTTGCCTCATTCATATCTTGTCTTTTTTCATTCATATCTTGTCTTTTTTGCATTCATGCATGTCTTTCGTATATATTTTGTCGTCTTTTGAACCGCGTTTCAATTGTACTCTCTATCGCTCTCATTTATATTCTACCAGTAAGGCGCCGTGTTCGGCGATGAACGAGCGAGCGCGAAGCTATCATATGTAATCAAACTTTGTCGTAAATGCATTTGTCTGCGTGCATGGGCAAAGTTTTCTGCTAAATTCTAAGAGGGCATATGACACGTGCCACATGCCATGCTGGGCATTGACATGATTCGGCATAGTCTCATTCGCGGCAGGAAGGATGAGGCTACCGAACAACAAAAAAGCATGTTAATCGGACTTATGGTTCCAGAGATATAAGCCTCTGAAAAGCGTGACCACGGCCGGCCGGCCGGCCGGCCGGCCTCATACTCATTTTTCTAGTAACACCAAGTATGAACTTGCTCGCTTCGCTCGCTCGTAATAATAACTTTTTCGCATACTCGAAACTGAACCTCAGAACTGACAGAAAATTTCGCAAAAATGTAGCCAAATCTCGTGCACCAATTTTTGCATTACCTCCACCTAGTTTCATAATGTGCGTGTATTTGCTGACAAAACGATTATATTATACGGTCCAAGATTGAATTATCCCGCAAAACGAAACTCAATAAATCACCACTTATAATTGAATAAAAACCGAACAAAAATGACATAAAACACTTGGCAAAAATATTATTTTCCGCCAAGCAGAAATAATTCTGCTTACTCAAGCAGAAAATGGCCAGTTTCGTTGCGAATTGAGTGTGATCTTGACAAAAGTGTAGATGGCTGGCGACACTTTATACTAACACACACACACCAACACACACACTCACACACACTCATACACAGACACACACAGATTATACATTTCAACGAATGTGAGCGTTTTATTTTTGTATAGAAACAATATTATTTATAGTTAAATAATTTATTTATAAAATAAATTTAATTACTCAGTAGTGAGTTATCCATGAGTGCCGTACGAAATCAGGCACGAGAATCCCATGAAAATGTCAAATTTGATTAATGCTCAATTATTTTATATCTAAAAGTATCACTTGATAATATGCACGTGATTTTGGTGGATAAATTCTAACAGAGCGCCATTTTTTACTGCAATGGCTGATTCATCGTGGTCATTGCAAAATACACTGGCAAACATATCAGAGATGGGCGCAAGCAGAATTGTCGGACCGGAAGTTAGTGGTCACGTGACAGCGGGAACTTCTGCGGTTCCCACAACGACACCCGACAGTCTCCACCACCAGCACCAGCAGAACCAGAACCTCTTGCTTCTTGCTGGCCTAGAAGATTGGTCGGACCAGTGGAACGATTATGAACAAAAAGCAGAAATTGCACAGCCAGGGACTCTGCAATTTGCAGCGGAATCGCACCAACCGTTGTGGCTTGAAAGAAGTCGAATTGAAGACATTTCACGTAAGCCAAATATCACAAAAAACAAAAAAAGACACAAAAAAACAAAAAACGCAAAAAACACAAAACACAAAAGCAAAAAAACCACAAGGAAACAAGAAAAAACACACACGCAAACATAAATACACAACAATTATACAAGAATAACACACAACAATACACACAACAATTATTATCCAAAGATTAGTATCTCATCAATTAGTTATTAATAAAAATGTAGTATTTCTCCAGTAATATACATTTTTTCTGAAATATATTATGTTTTTCTTTCAAGTGAAGGTGTAATGGGAGTTAGGTCACGTTTCGTTTGACTAATTATCACAAGAAAACTGATGAAAATGCCAGTGATTTTTTTTGTTTGAGAGTGAGTTAGCTAGCTTAGCACGTGTTTTGAAAGTTAAAATGTTCACAAATTTAGGCCAAAAAATGTCACCCATCGTCAAGAATAAATCACAAATATATTTGCTCCAATAATATTCTCTATTCTGTTTGGAGTATATTTTGAGTAGTTTAGTGAAAATGATTTTGCAATAATGTTTAAATTACATAGTGTTGCGTGCTTTCACACCTACACACACGCCGTCAGAAATGCGTTTGTCAAGCAAAAAAGGCAGTTGATATTAAAAAAACAAATTTCCACCGTTTCCAACTAGCTATATGATGGACATCTTTCGATGAAATTTGGTGCCACACTTTCTGACACCTCGATGATTGGACATGCGAAACACAAGGGATGTGTGTGTGTGTGTGTGTGTGTGTGTGTGTGTGTGTGTCAGATATATGTTGTGGTGTGGAATTTCAAGAAGCTTTTCTGTGTCAGATTTCTGATCGAATTTGTCTTACAGTCACTCTCAAAATACCAAGAAAACAAAAAACAAAATCCAGATGTAAGCAAATAAACTTAAATTCATATGATGCATTCAATCTTTCAAAATAGACAATATTTTAGTGGATATATATAGTAGAAAAAATAGATAATTTATTGCGAAGTGTATATTTTTTGCCAATTTGCATTGTACTATCGCGTAATATTGAAAATAATCAATCTGATTCCACTAAAAATCAAATTTCACTCCTTTGCAAATTCACTTATATTTAGAAAAAAAATCTTTCACCCAACACAAAAATATACTTTGTTAAATATAATTTACTGCTTAGAAGTTTGTACAAATTTCACACGATTTGCGCTAAACAACTATAGATCTTATGTGTGTGTGTGTGTGTGTGTGTGTGTGTGTGTGTGTGTGTGTGTGTGTGTGTGTGTGTGTGTGGGTGTTTGTGATTGACGAGTAAATTGTAAGCTTAGCTAACACAAGTTAAACACAAACTTTCGCTCACAAATAAACTCCCAGCTAATCCGATTATTCAATTAAAAATGAAACTTTTGCAAGTTAATTTACAAGGCCCTTGTGAAGCAGAAATTGGTATTAACATAAACCCTTTGTATATACGATATTTATTCAAACTCTCTGTTTTTAATATCTTTATATCTTGGATTTACTATATATTTAAGTAAAATTGATATATTAATCACGTTACATTTTATTAAAGAAGTAGAAATATTTATTCGACCAAGCAATTATTTGTCGATAATTAATATCTGATGAATTTCCCTCATTTCTCTTGAGTTTTGGTCATCAGGTACCAACTTCACTCACACACATTGTGCTCATTAAGGATATGAACCAAAAGCATTGTTCAAGTCAACCACCCTTCCTCATTACGCTCACACACAAGTAGAACCAGTTTTAACCCATGTCTGTCTGTCTGTCTGTCTGCCTGTGTGTCTCTGTGTGTGTGTGTTTATGTGTGTGTGTGTGTGTGTGTGTGTGTGTGTGTGTGTGTGTGTGTGTGTGTGTGTGTGTGTGTGTGTAAGGTAAAGGTCACTCAACCTGGACGTCGACAGCAAAATCCGTTATAATGCCTGATATATACGATGACTATGAATATTATCACTATCCACACACACAAACACACACACACACACAAACACAGACACACAGTCTATTCTTGCGCATAATTTAATTTGTTATTTATATCTTTACTCAAAATTAATACATTAATCATAATATGAGTAACTTTTTGTATTTCATAAGTAAAAAATTGAAAGTTATCACACTGTCTAACAATATGTAATTGCATGCATGTGTGTGTGTGTATGTGTGTGTATGTGTACTTATCGACAGACAGAAAGACACTTATCCGCTGATAAGTGTCTTTCTTCTCTCTCTGACTCATTTTCTATTATTTCTCGTTCTAAATCTAATAATGCAATTGGTTTATTAAAATGTGCTTTCTTGAATTTCAGGTCTATTAGGTCTAAAATATCACTTTTTGCGTCCATCCTTCCTAAGTATGATATTTTTCTGATTATTGAGTCATGGCTCTCTGTTGCTGAAATATCCTCCTTTGACCGCTCTCTTCCTGCTGGCTACTCAGCTTTTCATAATTGTCGCCCTTTGAATGTATCTAATCCTACTAAATGCGCTGGCGGTGGTGATTCTTTTGTCTATAATTCTAACATCATTAATGCCTATCTATGTAGTGTAGAAATTCCTATTAAGTCATTTGAATACATCTGTTGTAAAGTAATTGGCAAAACTACTCTGCCTGTATGTATTGTCAACATTTACCGTCTTAATTCTTTCTCTTCCTCAATTTTTCTTGATGAGTTTTCTTCTCTTATAGACACACTTCTTCCAATTTTTTCTTCTAGAATAGTGATTTGTGGTGACTTCAACCTTTGGGTTGATGCGCCTCATCTCAAGTCTTGTTCTTCTATGTTTTTACAATTAATCGATTCATTAGGTCTTTGTAATCATATCTGCTGCCCTACTCATGTTCACGGCCACACACTTGATCTCCTCCTTTCTTTCTCCGATTCTACTATTCTTATTAGAGATCTCACTGTTTTTCCTATTGATTCCTTCATTTCTGATCACTCATTAGTTAAATTTTCTGCCCGCCTCCCTATCACTTACAAATCTCCCAAACTTATTAGTTTCTCGGATTATCGTAACGCTGATTTGGACTCTCTTTATGTCAATATGCATTTGTCTTTTGCTACTGAATGTTTCGTTCATATACCTCCTAATTCTCTCTTAGGATACTTTAACTCATCCCTCGATTCTCTCAAATCAACCTTTATTCCTATTAAAGTCTTTCGTTCCACTAATACTCGCTGTGCTTGGTATAACTCTGATATTAAAAATTCAAAAACCTCCCTTCGTCGGCTTGAGCGCCAATGGCGTCGTCTCAAGACTGACTCTTCCTGGCAATCTTTCTGTTCTGCCCGCCGTCATCATCATCTTCTTTGTGATTCCGCCAAAAAATCTTACTATAATTCTAAAATTTCTTCCTGTCTCAATTCTAAGAAACTTTGGAAGCTTTTTGACCGTCTCTTAGGTAATTCCCGTAGTCTTGTTTTCCCAGATTATGCTTCTGATCAGTTACCTTCCATATTTATGAATTTCTTCCAGTCTAAAAATGATAAGATTCGTTGCTTGTTCCCTGCTGCTCTACCATTATACTCTCCGCCCTTACCCTCCTCTGTTATTCACTCTTTTACTTTAGTTACCCTTTCTGACTGTAGAACTATTTTAAGGCATGTTAAAATCCATTCTTCATCTCTCGACCCCATTGATCTTTCCAGGATTCCTCACTCCATTGAATTGCTCCTTCCTTTCTTAGCTAATTTCATCAATGCTTCTTTCACTCTTGGGGAATTTCTTGCATCTAAAACTTCCAGTATTCTCCCTATACTTAAGAAATCTGGTCTGGATGCTAACACGCTTTCTAACTATCGACCAATCTCTAGAATTCCTTGGCTGTCTAAGGTTCTTGAAATGGCTGCCTACATACAGATATCCGAATATCTTGAATCTAACAATTTGTTTCTTGCTGAGCAGTCTGGCTTCCGGCACTTTCACTCTACTGAAACTTCTCTCATTTTTCTCTATGATTCTATTGTCAAATCTACTCTCTCTGGTAATGATGTTCTACTTATACAACTAGACTTCTCTGCTGCATTTGACACTGTTAATCATCTGCTTCTTATTGATACTCTGTTAGATTTAGGCATTAGCGGCACAGCTCTCTCTTTCTTTCGCTCTTATCTTTCTAATAGACTTCAGTTTGTTTCTACCTCTGCTGATTCTTGTAGTGAGGCTTGCCCACTAACTTGTGGTGTACCTCAAGGCTCTGTCTTAGGCCCTCTCCTCTTCAATATGTATCTTACCTCTGTAGGGAAAGTTCTTCGTCGTCACGATGTGTCCTTCCAAATATTCGCTGACGACATTCAAATCCTTCTCTCGTCTGAGTCTATTTCTCACTCTTCAGTTAGTACCATCCTATCTGATATAGAAAGATGGGCGTTCACTCGTCATCTCAAACTTAATCCTGATAAGACTAAGTATATTCTCTTTCCATCTTCTAATAGTACTACTTCTCTTAGTATACCTCTATCCTGCTCTGTACGTAGTCTTGGTATCATACTCGATAACTCTCTTTCTTTTGATCCACACATATCCGACATTATCAGGTGTTGTAACTATCAACTTAGGCGTATCTATTCCATTCGTAGATATATAACCATCTCTGCTGCCTTTAAGTTAGCTAACTCATTCATCTTTAGTAAAACTCAGTACTGCTGTTCTCTTCTACTATCTCTCAACCACCGCCAGCTTAGGAAACTTCAATGTATTATTAATAAAGCATGTCGTATGATATTTAATCTTCCTTCGGGTTCTCATGTATCTTCTTCTTTACAAAAACTTAGGTTACTTCCCATTAAGGCTCTTGTTGAGTATCGTATTTGTTTAATTATTCATTCAGCTCTTTATCTTCGTAAGCCTGCGTATCTGTTTGACCTTCTGTCTTATAAAACCTCATCTCTTTCTCTTAGGTCTTCTAACGATCCTTTTCTACTAGTTGAACCTTCCTTTCCTTCTAGGCATTCTCACTACAATCGTTGTTTCTCTATCTTAGGACCTCGTATCTACAATAGGCTTTCTCCCTCAATACGCTCAATCAAATCTCTATCTCTTTTCAAAAAACATACTAAAAATTTCTTTCTCACTAAGTCTTATTACTGTCTTAATAATATTGTATATATTAGTACTGAATATAAGGTCTGATTGTTTCCTAATTCTGTCTTCTATGTGTATGTGCTTCATGCGTGTGTTTTCTGTTCTTGTGTCTGTATGTTTCTCCATTGTATGCTGTATGTGTGTTGTTGTGTTGAGCTCTGTTATCTGTGTTTGTGTGTCTGTTGTGTTGTGTTCTCTGTCTATTTGTTTGAGTGTATGTCTGTGTGTGTCTGTTATGTTGTGTTTTCTGGTTTGTATTTGTGTGTCTATTTTGTTGTGATTTGTCAATCTGAGTGTATGTCGTTGTATGCCTGTTGTGTTGTCTTAATGTGTTGTATGTTGTGTTGTCTTCTGTGCTGTATGTCGGCTTTGCTATCTTATTCAATATGTATGTGTGTGTGCGTGTGCATTTTTGTGTTTTTGAGTATGTAAACGTGAGTGTATGTTCGTGATTGTGCGTATATGTACTTGTCTATATGTCTGTTATATGTCTGTTTTGTGTGTGTGTATGGGTGTGTGTATGTAGGTGAGTGTGTGTGTTCGTGATTGTGTATGTGTATGACTCTTTTGCTTGTGTGTTTGTGTGTGTGTGTGTGTTGTGTGTGTGTGTGTGAGTGTGTGTGTGTGAGCGCTTTTGATACCCTCGGGTGAAAAGCGCGATATAAATGTCTTAATGTAATGTAATGTAATGTATGTGTATATGTGTATATGTGTGTGTGTGTGTGTGTGTGTGTGTGTGTTGTAGCGTACTCTTGGATGAAATCTGCTAACTTTGTCAGTGAGGACTCCATTGGCGACCAAGCAGAAACAGTGAGAGAATATAACATACACATATACATACATGCACACATACACACACTCATACAAATACACACAAGCACATATACACACAAACACATATACACACAAACACATATACACACAAACACACACAACCATACATACATACACACACACACATACATACATACACACACACTCACATATACACACACATATACACACATACACACATACTATGACATAATATTTTTGGAATTGTATTTCAATGAAATTACCAAAATACTTGTATATGTTTTCAAGAAGTCAATTATAAAGAAATATTTATACGCTAAAACACGTGAAAAGCTGTTAAATTATATAAGTGTTTTTGAAAAATGTGAAATTGGTTAAAGAAATGTATAGGTAATTTTATTAAATATATCTATGCTATGTTGATCGCATATTTTGTGTTGTGCCAACTTTTCACCCGCCAAAATCTTCTTCATCTTAATAAGCATAGCTAAGTGAAACTCACATTATCAGGATGAAGGTGTATCGGGTGATGGGGAGGATAATGGTGACTTCTGGGAGAGCACCACGTCACCAGTGTCTTCAACATCAACACAGGAACCGCAGCAGCAGCAGGAGGAGATGACATCCGTGCAACATCAGCTTGAACAAGTTGAAGAAACGGCCTCAATGAAGGAGAATTTCACTGAAAAAACAATTTTCGGATTTTTCAAAACACCAAAACCAGGTTATAACTTGTCATTTTGACATTTAAAACAATTAAATTAAAATAAATAACTATTAATAGATTAAAAAAATCATTCATGTAATTCGATGAGTTTTAATCAAATTTTATTTTTAAATTTTTAATATATTTTCTACTAATATAATTTATTTTATTTATTTGATTAAGCGAAATTATATATTGAATACCATATGTGGTGTTATAATACATGCTGTTGTATTTTCACTAGGTTGTACAGAAAATTACGTAAGTACATTAATTAAACGCATGTTTATCAACATATGAAATATTTCATCAAAATTAGCATCTTGTATGAGTGAATTTTTTAGCCTTTGTCACAACAATTTCGTTATTAAAAAAAATATGTTAAAAAATTGTTATTAAAAAAATATAAAAAATGGTTTTTTAGTAAAATTATTTTGTTGCAGTGCTGCAACGCTCGCCCTCTTCCGGTGCAATATGCAGTGATTCGAGTCGGAATCACGGAGTGTGTCAGTCTGCAGTGAGTTGCATGATGGGTGGAGGAGGCTATGATTCCCGCTGCATCGTCGCTAACAGTCCTGACAACAAGCAATCATCAGCGGAAGTGTGTTGCAAATGTAAGCACGAGAACATCAACATGCACGACCAAACTAACACTGAACACACCGACAAATTATCTATTAAACTGGAAAATTCACCAGCGTATTTATCGTGAAATATATAAACAGGCACCTCCGCCAATTTTAATGCAAACTTTTTATGGATGAAAAAAGAACCAGATAAAATATGCATGTTTATTGAAGAAAAGACACATATACAGGATTATTACTGGTAATTAATCACATACTCACTTATAAGAATCATTCAGTAATAACTATTGCCAAACAATAATAATTCATCAAAGTAACGATTAATTAAAGATGACGTTCAATTAGAGATTTTACAGTATATAATATTTATTAAAGAGTTATTCGTGTTGTGTGTGTGTGTGTGTGTGTGTGTGTGTCTCATTATACTAGCCTGGTAACCATGACAACAACCACTCTAATAGCGTGTCAGTGGTGTCGTAATAAATATCGTTCAAATATAGTTTTACAGTATACATTTTTATATATAGTTATTCGTGTTATGTGTATGTGTGTGTGTTATGTATGTGTGTGTGTGTGTGTGTGTGTGTGTGTGTGTATGAAGACATACACAGTTGCAGCACAGTCAGCAAGCAGGTGGTATCATATTTCCGCAACCCCAGTTACCCTGGTAACGACACAGGCAACATGATATGCAACTACCGCGTCAATGTGATGCCTGGCGTGTGTGGTGTCAGGTAAATATTACTTATTTAATATATTAACATTATATATATTATTAAATTATATACATTATATGAATAATTACATTCTGTTTATAAATATAAAGATAATTATTACATATTAAATAAATTGATATACATATGCATGTATATTCAATTTTTTTTACATTTATTTCAGTGTGATCGGAATGGAGAGGCAATGAAAATATAAAACCGTAAAAAATTGTATGCTAAATTTTTTATTACTATATTAACTTGTTGAATATTTTGATTTTTGTGGGCAAAAATACACGTAAATATATAAATATAGACACACTGCATAATAAATAGATAGAAGAGAAAACGGTG
Source organism: Sacculina carcini (assembly GCA_916048095.2). Classification (NCBI taxonomy): domain Eukaryota; kingdom Metazoa; phylum Arthropoda; class Thecostraca; family Sacculinidae; genus Sacculina; species Sacculina carcini. The sequence goes on along the minus strand of OU696591.1, from coordinate 6,072,902 downwards.
AATATAGAAATAGAAGACTAAATGTTTCTTCAATGTTTCAAATGTTTCATTTGTTTCATATTTGTTTCTTCATTTGCTCTGTATAACTAAACATTGTATGTGTGTGTGTGGGTGTGTCAGTGTCTGTGTATGTATGTGTGTGTGTGTGTGTGTGTGCAAGTCTATATTAACATATTAAAATATAATTTTCAGATTAACACAATTTTACTAAACATTTTATTTCTCTAAAAAATTTTCGAAGAAAATTCAATCTCTCTATCTATCTATAATGATTGGATGTATTTTTGAATTATACTCACGTTCTCATTGTGTGTGTGTGTGTGTGTGTGTGTGTGTGTGTGTGTGTGTGTGTGTGTGTGTGTGTGTTAGGGTGGAGTATTTGAATTACAGCACGGCAATTTTACCATCTTGTATTGATACGCAGCTTTCAATTCTCGTGGGAGCATCTCAACGTAGCAGTCCAATTTGTGGCAATCTGAAAGGAAGAGCATGTGAGTTCACAGCCACTCTCTTTCTCTCTCTCTCTCTCTCTCTTTTAATCTGTCTTTCCCTCTCACGATTAACTCTTCAACACAAAACTGTTCAAAAAATTGGTGTGTACAAATAGTTTTTGGTATATAGACACATACACACACAGTATACACATACACACACACCCACACACACACAATTTGTTGCGTTTTAAACTTTATTTTACTAAATATTATATTGCAACATAAATTGCTTTAATTTCTTGCAATATTTAGTGCACGTGCTGATGTGTGGCAGCCACCATTGTCGTGAGAAGAGGCGAGGGACCCGTGGTGATCAGTCAGGTGCTGGGAAGCAACGAGGCGTATCATTTCAACATTCGCATCACGCAAATTTTCTGCTCGCACGCTCAGCATTGGATGAAAGGTGAGATGGTGAGGTGAAAACATTAATAATTCATATAATTACATTATACATTAAGCAGATAATGTTTGTTATTTGATTAATGTAATTTTTTGTTAATTATAAAAAATTACAGTGTAGGACTAATAGAGAACATTATATTTAATTGTGTAATTATTGATTATAATCAATTAATAAACAAATAATTACTAATTATTATAATATAATAATAATAATTGGTATAATTCCAGTTGAAGAATTCCAAATGAAGGTGTTATATAAAATATAGCACGTGTTTTAGGAATTTATTAATTTACATTCATGGAGGCGTTGTATGAAATAAATCACGTGTTTTAGCTATTTGTAAGAAAATGATTGTTTTTCATGATGTGATGGCAGATAATTTATCAGTATGTGGTCGACGCAACGAAGGTAGTGTGCGGCATCGGCGGGTATTCTCTGGAGCAGTTGACCAGGAGCATGAGATGTTGTCGCGACAGTTGGCCAACTATTCTCTGATATTCGACAAGCCTGAGCGGGAGATTTGGCGGCGGGATGTCTGGGGAAATTTCTCCGACACAGGTGTGCTCACAAATTGTCCTCACTCATTCTGACACGTGCCAGAAATAACCGAGCAAAAAAGGTATTGCACAAAGAATAGGCTGTGAAGAAAAGATGTAATTTGAAGCAAAAATCCCATGACAAAAATGTATTGTTGAATAGAGTGAAGAAATTCAAAGAGAGAATACATAGAAGAATAAAAATAAAAATAAACAGACAATAATGAAATAATGATTGAAATTTAAACACAATGAAAATATATCACTTTTTCGGAGTGTTTGTTTTTGTTGCAGCTTGTTGCCATTCACATGCACACACACGAGTGTGTTGCATGATGCAACCTGTACGTGGCGTATTATTGCGTGTTGCAGAACATATTGACACATTGACACACACATTGACACATGTTGACACATATTGACACATTGGCACACATATTGACACATTGGCACATATATTGACACATTGCCACACATATTGACACATTGCCACACATATTGACACATTGACACATATACAGATTGGCACATGTTGACACATAATGGCACATTGATACATATACATACTGACACACTGACACACTGACACATTGACACATGTTGACACATTGACACATTGGCACACATATTGACACATTGACACACATATTGACACATTGACACACATATTGACACATTGACACATATACAAATTGGCACATGTTGACACATAATTGCACATTGACACATATACATACTGACACACTGACACAATGACACATTGTCACATGTTGACACATATACATCTTGACACATTAACACATATTGACACATAATGACACATTGACACATATTGACACATAATGACACATTGACACATATTGACACATATTGACACATTGACACACATATTGCGTATTGTTGCATGTTGTAGAGGAGCGAGCTGCTTCTGTGATCGGCGTCGAGGCGGAGCAGAACAGCAGTAACTCGGGGCCGTCACCCCCGTCCTCATCCTCATCACTAAACGGCCGCAATGACCCGGCCATCTCGTCTGACCTGCTGCTGTGGAAGATTCTCGGAGGAAGTGTGGCTCGTGTCAACGAGTGGCCCTGGCAGGTAGCCATATTCAAGCGACGTTCGCTGCACGAGCGGCAGTTGCGCTTCTTCTGTGCAGGAGTGCTGATCAGCGAATGGCACGTGTTATCTGTGGCGCACTGTGTCACCAGGTGATCACACACGAGGATATCACCGGCACACTAGCACTCTCCGTGGACTGCGTGGTGTAGTGGTAGCACACCCGCCTCAAAAGCGGGAGGTCCGTGGTTCAAAACCCGGCGGAGCAGAATTTCATTGGGTGAATTATATAATCCAACAGCCCCTGTCCACCCAGCAGTGAATAGTACCATATATCAGTCATGTGTTGTGTCATGCATTCTGGGGAGGTGGTCCTCTCTAATACGTCTTCCGTCCTTCTGGCGTCATAGCGTGGAGAGGGTCGGTTCTGCGGTGGCAGCGAGCTGCACGGAAGACACCTGTGTGTGTTCATAAGGTTCGACTTCTTCCCGTGTAGCAGCTGTCAATCAAGGCCTTTAACCTTTAACCTTTTGACTGCTGACATATCTCAATTCTTATTTGTCATCAATAATTTTTTATAAATCTAATCCATGGATGTTGAGTCAGATTCTTTTTTTCAACGTCCAGATTAGGTTGCACTGTAGTTTTTATCTTCTCTATTGCTTTGAATTCCAGTGAATGTAGGTGCTGTATAAAATAAACCTCATGTTCTTGATCAATTTAAAAATCAATTAATTAAGGAATCGTATAAAATAAAACACGTGTTTTCATATATTGCAGAAAATTTGATCAATGAAGGTGTTGTATAAAACGAACAACGTGTTTTGATCATATTATTAATTTTACTTAATAGCGGTGTTGTATAAAATGAAATACGTGTTTTTGATGATAATTTTAATTATAATTAATGGAGGAATTGTATAAAATGAAGCACATGATCTTAATATTTTTCCTACCTTTAATTAATGAAGGTGTTACAGAATATATAGCACTTGTTTTCGATATTTTCCAATTCTAGTTCAACATCTGACAGGCACACGTCCGTTTTTCCGACAGATTCGTCAGTTTTCGTTACAGCGATATTCGTCGCCATCTGATTTTGAGTGTGGGCGATCATGACATCAGCAGTATGCATGAAACCAGCTCCGTGTTCCGCCTGGCCACACAAATCAGTGTACATCACAACTGGGATCCGGTCCTCTATGCAAATGATGTGGCTGTGATTAAAATGAACTCTCCGATTTCATTTCAAGGATCAATTTTACCTGCATGTCTTCCGCTTGAGCCCAGGTGAGTGCTGTCTATGATACACACCTATCTATCTATCTATCTATCTATCTATCTATCTATCTATCTATCTATCTATCTATCTATCTATCTATCTATCTATCTATCTATCTATCTATCTATCTATCTAT
>OU696591.1:6001498-6063998 GCA_916048095.2 Sacculina carcini | reverse complement strand
AGATGGTCTCATACAAATAAATCTCAATATATTGCCTTTTTATTTTGTTTGTTTAAAGTCTTCGTGAAGAATATACCATGTTTCCACAAGCAGTAATGTTTAGAACATAAAACTTTTGCAATACAATCTGTAATATGTCATAATTACACCCCTTGACGCTATAGAATCTTGCAAATAATTCAGCTTATCTCGCTAGAAAATATTTAGCAATTTTCCCGCTGAATAAGCATCATGGCTGGGCAAGAAACATGTTGCTATTCAGAGAAATAGACTTCTATTGATGTTTGGCTAATTTTCATGCAACGAGTGGCTAACTTATAGTTGAATTGACTTTAAATTAACTGAAAATTTCTCGTGGAAACTTCAGGATTGGGTCTTCCGCCAATTCGCACGCAAACACACCAGGAGCCCAAAATGTAAATCTATTTTTTCCCCATTGAAGTCGGTTGAATTAAGACTGAATAGACTACCTGATGTGATTCAGCTATAAAACTCCGGAAAAATCAACCATCTCTTAAAGGAAGCGCCTGAAAAAATTAAATGAATGCATTCTGCCAGTTTTCGTTTAATAATATTTCAATCTGATTAAATATATACAAATATTACTTGTTATTGTGTAATTATACAGCCATGTGAGCCTACTTTTGAGTAGGTAGTAGAGATTTGATTTAACGCTTTGAATAACGTTTTGAAGCTGATAAAATAATCATTAAAAAGCTATTCTCCGAGGGAGAGTAAATCATGTAATTCACTCCAAAACATTTGTAATTGAAACACATAAGTTCACAAGCCAATTACATAGCAAATTCAACGCGAATATTTCTCTTTTACCAACCACGAATTCCATACACACACACACACACACACACACACACACACACACACACACACACACACACACACACACACACACACACACACACACACACAAACACACGTAGAGAGATCAAATATAAACTGAATTGAAGTCAGGACTAGCACAGGGCAGTGATGCTGAACACAGAGAGAGAGAGAGAGAGAGGGGGGGGGGTGAGGATGTCGTGAAGATGATTGTCTCTTGCACTTGTACAAAATGACCCGTATTTTGTGGCTGCCTCCGTCGTGATTGGCTGCAGGAGACCTCTCATTGGTGCGCTCGTGCCAGTTATAACTGGGTACTGTCAACAAACAAACAATTACGACATTTTTATGTAACAAATTATTGAATATTAGTATATATTGATTTATTAAGATAATTTTATTAAGATATCAGTGTGTGTCAGTGTGTCAATGTGTCAATGTTTGAATGTCAGTGTGTCAGTATGTGTCAGTGTGTTTGTTTGTTTGGTCTATTGTCACGTTTTGTAAGACAATCATTTCAACCTAATATACAAAACACAGATATACGTGTGTGTGTGAGAGAGAAAGAGAGAAAGAGAGAGAAACAGAGAGATAGAGAGAGAGAGAGAGAAACAGAGAGAAAGAGAAAGAAGGAGAGAGAAAGAAACAGAGAGAAAGAGAAAGAAGGAGAGAGAAAGAAACAGAGATAAAGAGGAAGAAAGAGAGAGTAGGAGAGAGAAGGAAACAAGGAAAAAGAGAAAAAGACATCAAGGAAGAGAGAGAGAGATAGAGAGAGAAAGAGATTATACAAATCCCTCACCTTGCATGTAGAGAACAATCTGAATTCTCATCTATCGCTCGCAGCGGTTTATCAATGAACCTCGTACTGGCTTCATTATTGTTGGCCATTGTTGTTGTTGTTGTTGTTGATGTTGTTGATGATGTTGTTGATGTTGTGGGAGGCAGTCGGCGAACCTTCACGTGCGACTTGAGGGCCAGCGAGTGACGTCTCGTCGCCTCCACTCGGGACGGTTCTGCTACTGTGGTGAGGAAGGCCCCGGAAAAAGCAGAACTGCGTCTATAAGTAGCTGCCGTGCGACGCGAGAAAAAATCGTACAAACACTTGCTAATGGCCAGACGCACCTACACACACACACACATACAAACAAGTTGTTTCAATTATCAAAATTTAATAGAAATCATAGTTTTGGCCTAAAAAAACGCAGGATTAAAAAGGACATACAAAAATATAGTTTCCCAAGAGTAGTAGATAGATGGAATAGGTTGCCAAGCGACGTAGTACACCAACCAATACAATAAATACACATTAATTATTCCTAAACCTCAACACACAAACACACACACACACACACACAGATAAATATCATGATCAAGATGCATGGATAATGCAGTCATGCCATTTATATCGATCTTACACTTCCGATTTCATCTTGTTAATATATTTCTATAATAATAATAATCATAATAATATTATTATTGTATTATCTAGTTTCCTTTGTGTGCAAAACAGTTTTATCAACAGCGTAGAATAGAAATCAGTTAATTGAAAGAGGGAAATATGTGATGATAGGTAAGATAAAGAGTGAGAGAGTGAGAGATGAATTTGTTCACCTCTCCGTTGGTGAAGCAGTATAGTAGCGAGACAAACACTCCTTGAAAAGAGGCCAGGAAATGCGTGATGTAAGACCACACGGCGAATTCCCCCACCGACCTATCAAGAGGGGCTGGTACCAGGTTAATAACATTGGTAATACCCAATAATGGCAGCAAAACCACGGCAGCCTTCACAGCTTTTCTGCAAGAACACAAACATATTGACACATATTGACACATATTGACACATATTGACACATTGATTCATTGACACATACATATTGGCACACTGATACATATTGACACATATTGACACATATTGAAACATAAACATATTGACACATATTGACACACTGAAACATACACATATTGACACATATTGACATATTGACACCTTACCACACATTGACACATATGGACACACACATACACATTGAAACACATTGAAACACACATACGTACACACATTGAAACACACACATATACACATACATACATTCATATTCCTACACACACACACTAACACAACATACACACAATGAAGGAACAATACATAAACATCGTGGATTACTTTAAGAATACTAATTGTTTCAATGTGTTATTGCAAGTTAATAATAATAATAATAATAATAATAATAATATAAATAATAATAATAATATAAATAATAATAATAATATAAATAATAATAATATTATAAATAATAATAATAATATAAATAATAACATTAATAATATAAAAAATAAAAAATAATATAAATAATAATAATAATAATATAAATAATAATAATAATATAAATAATAATAATTATTATTATTATAATAATAATAATAAATTATAAGAAGAAACTATTATAATTGCGATAATACGAGCAGAAAATATATAGAATGTGCTGGATTTTATGGAAATTCAAAATTATTGTTATTGTTGTTGTTGTATTTGTTGTTGTTGTTGTTGTTGTTGTTGTTGTGGTCGGGTTCACTGACCTCACTTGTGTAGTTTCACTCGAGGAATTTTGGCGAATTTTCGTCACCAGAACAACAATAATATTGGCGAGAAAAATGAGGTTGAGCTGACAACAGACACACACACACACGCACACACACACACAAACACACACACACACACACAGCAGCAGAATGTAATGGGAAAAATTACCAATTTACGCGAGTTTACCACCGCACAAGTGGTAATATTTCTGGCGATTAAATTCTACCATTTTTGTGTAATTAAAACGTTTTTCAATTTTACTTTTTTTAAATCAATTAACGAACAATCAACAGATGTATAAGAATAAATATGATATTAAAATACATGTCATTAACAAAAATATAAAATAGCATTATTAATTTACAAACATATTTAGAAAAAAAAGAAGAAATTTACAATTTACTACAATTCAAACTACAGATATAAATTAGTATTAATTTACAAAAAGAAAAAAAGACACACAGACACACGCATATATACACATGCAATTACGAGCATATTACAAACACAAAACAAATACAATATTACGGCCGTTAATTACAAATTACAAATTACACATTACAAATTACACATTACAAATTACACATTACAAATTACACATTACAAATTTCACATTGCAAATCACAAATTACAAATTACACATTACAAATTTCACATTACAAATTACAAATTACACATTACACATTACAAATTTCACATTACAAATTACAAATAACACATTACAAATTGCACAATTACAAATTACAAATTGCAAATTACACATTACAAATTACACATTACAAATTACAAATAACACATTACAAATTACAAATTACAAATTACACATTACAAATTACAAATTACAAATTACATATTACAAAATACAAATTACACATTACAAATTACACATTACAAATTACAAATCACACATTACATATTACACATTACAAGTTACACGTTTCTCACCAGAATTACTGCAATTCGAGGTGCCTCCAATATCCAGTATTGTGCCGTCAAATTGTAATTCCACCAACATCTGCAGGATGAGAAGACACAGCTTATAGTCAAGTATGTGTCAGTATGTGTCAGTGTGTGTCAGTGTGTCAGTGTGTCAGTGTGTGTCAGTGTGTATCAGTGTGTCATTGTGTGTCATTGTGTGTCAGTGTGTCAGTGTGTCAGTGTGTCAGTTTGTGTTAGTGTGTGTGTCAGTATGTATCAGTATGTGTCAGTGTGTCAGTATGTGTGTCAGTATGTATCAGTGTATCAGTGTGTGTCAGTGTATCAGTGTGTGTCAGTGTGTCAGTTTGTGTTAGTGTGTCAGTGTGTCAGTGTGTCAGTGTGTGTCAGTGTGTGTGTCAATGTATGTGTCAGTGTGTCAGTGTGTCAGTGGGTCAGTTTGTGTTAGTGTGTGTGTCAGTATGTATCAGTATGTGTCAGTGTGTTAGTCTGTGTGTCAGTATGTATCAGTGTATCAGTGTGTGTCAGTGTATCAGTGTGTGTCAGTGTGTCAGTGTGTGTCAGTGTGTCAGTGTGTGTCAGTGTGTCAGTGTGTCAGTGTGTCAGTGTGTCAGTGTGTCAGTGTGTCAGTTTGTGTTAGTGTGTGTGTCAGTGTGTCAGTGTGTGTCAGTGTATCAGTGTATCAGTGTGTATCAGTGTGTGTCAGAGTGTCAGTTTGTGTCAGTGTGTCAGTGTGTGTCAGTGTGTGTCAGTGTGTGTCAGTGTGTGTCAGTGTGTCAGTATGTGTGTCAGTAAAGTAAAGTAAAGTAAAGTAAAGTAAATTGCATTTATTGCACATCCATCAAGATATACATCATCAGGCTTTTCAGTACAATATGAACATGCACACGCTCACACACGCACACACATACACACCCAAACACGCTCACACACACACACACGCATTCACCCATGATTAACTACATATGGATGCACATTCACAACATCATCATATATACATACATACGCAACATATACACATATATCATAACTCAAAAGGTTTGTGTGTATGAAATTTTCGAGTTGTATTCGCGACGTAGTGTGTTTCATGTAAATGTTCCGTATGCGTATCGGGCAGCGTCGTAATTGATTCGTCTTCTGCCAGCGTCTGTTGTAATCCTCGGGTAGATGATGTCGCTGCGTCTTGTCGTTCTGTATTCGTTTCGTCGGTCTATCGTGTTGTATAGGAGGTTCGGAGTATTAGTTCGCAGAATCGTGTATATAAGTCGTTTTCGGTTGGTCGTGAAGAGATCGTTTATTCTCGGGATTCCCAGTTTGGTTAATGCGTCAGATATGTGGTCGCGTTTTCGTCTGTTCGTTAGTATTCTCGCGCAGAAGTTGAGGACTTTTTGCAGTTTGTTGAGCTGTGTTGGTCCTGTTGTGCCGTAGATTGTGATGCAGTATGAAAGTGTAGACATGATGAATGCATTGATAAGAAGTCGATGTGTTTTGCTAGGTAGAGATGATTTGGCGTTGTTCAAAGCGATAAGCATACCAGTCGATTTGCGAGCGAGGTTATCGATATGCTCTTCGAAGTGGAGGTGTTTGTCCAGGGTGATACCTAGCAACTTGATAGTGTTCTGTTCGGCAATTGTTGTATCCAAAAACCGTAGCGTGATAGCAGGAAATGTTTTAAGAAGGTATTTGGTTCCAGTTAGTAGGATTTGTGTCTTTTGAGGATTTATTTTCATTTTGTTTGTGGTATAATAGGAATAGATGTGCTGAAGATGTTGTTCCAGGTAATGTATTGGTGTGTTCAGTTCAGATCTGTTGGTCGATATCATGAATGTTGTGTCGTCTGCGTATTGGACAACTTGCAATATTTCTGGTGTATGAGATGACAAATCGTTCGAAAATAACAAAAACAGCACACAACTGAGACTGCCTCCTTGAAAGATGGACATGTTTGGTGTGGTCGCTCTCGTAGTTGACAATTGATGTCTGCCCGGCTGTTGTATTCTCACTTGCTGAGTGTGATTTCGCAGATATTGTCGGAACCATCGTTCATCAATATTATACGATCGTATTTTATCAAGCAGTAGGTCGTGGTCAACTATGTCGAAACATTTCGACAGGTCGATGGATGTCACAATGGTCGCTTTTCTTTCTTGCATTGCAGCATAGATGTTGTCAGTGATCACTGCCAGCGCCGTTTCACACGAGTGATGTTTGCGATAGCCATGGTGCGAGTCGCTCAGGATATGCTGCTTCTCGATATATGCAATGAGCTGAATCTGGACGATTTTCTCAATAATCTTCATGACCGGTGGCAGGATGGATATTGGCCTGGTATCGTTGGGTCCCTTTGGCACTGGCACAATTATTGCATGTTTTAGTCGCGACGGCACCTCACATGTGGTCAAACTTTGATTGACGATGTCTAAAAGTGCATGGCATATTCCATCGTAGAAATTAATGATCATCTTCATGCTGAGGCCGTCTGCATCTTCAGTTGTAGTCGGCTTCATTTTTCCAACGACACTGGTCAGTGTAGGCATATCAATTGGGCTGAGCTCTAGATATCCTGTGTTGACTCTTGGAAGCCTATTGTTGATATGAAAGTCACTTTTGGGTATTTTTTGAGAGGTTTCAAGTCCAATTTGTACATAATAGTCGTTTAACTCGTTCGCATCATGTGTCGTTTCAATTGTTCGTTTCTTGTTGCCTATGATGTGTTGGCATTCCCTCCATAACTCGTGGGGTCGTTTGTGTCGCATTCGTTCTGTGATGTTTGTCGCAGAATAAGTTCGTACAGCAATCTTGCACTGTTTGTTCAATCGCCTGTATTCATCCATCATTTTATGTCGTAATGCGTATTTTCGTCTTTCGTATAGTGTTCGGATGACACGAGGAAGCGGTCGTCTGTGGGTGTTTCGTATTTTTACAGTTCGGGCAGGCAGATATGTGCTTAAAAACTGACTGAAGATGCCAATGAAGTGTGCGTATTTTTCCTCGATGGAAATGCTTGCATAGAATGGAATCCAATTGGAGTTTCTCAGTATGTTGATGCATAGTGGTATATTGAGATGGTGATACGTTCGTGTCGTTTTAACATTGTCAGCAATGATCGTGTTTTCGAGTCGCAGATCAACTATGGTGAAATGATGTGGAGTACCATAAAAACATTGCTTCACTTCAGTGCTCACACAATGTGCGTCATCGCTAATAGCGACAATATCGAGCAAACTATTTGAATGTGCATATGTAGGTACAGTGGTGTTGCATATCTTCATTCTGTAGTTGGTCACAATATTTCTCAGTCTTATTGCAGGCAATTGCAATCTTAATAGACACGCATTGAGATCACCCCCTACTATGATTTTGTCATGTTTCACTTCACAAATCACATATTGCAATTGCTCCTCAAAGTCGTCTAGGTCATCTTCAACTTGTCCGAAAGTGTACACAGGCGGTCTGTACACGCTTCCTATGACAAGCGAGAGACCAGAGCTCAGTGTTTTAACCCATAACACTTCCAAGTTACTACGATGTTTCGTCTTGGCTACGCTAATCACTTCGTGAGGTATATTCGTTTTCATTAGAATAGCAACTCCTCCGTATCCCTGAGGCTGGGTGGATGATGTTGGTCTGTCGCAGCGTATTAGTTTATAATTCTGGATGTTTAATAGTCGACTCGGTGTATGAGGTGTATGAGTCAGTGTGTGTCAGTGTGTCAGTGTGTTCCAGTGTGTCATTGTGTGTCAGTGTGTCAGTGTATCAGTGTATCAGTGTGTGTCGGTGTGTGTGTGTGTGTCAGTTTGTCAGTGTGTGCCAGTGTGTGTCATTGTGTCAGTATGTCAGTGTGTTAGTGTGTCAGTGTGTCAGTGTGTCAGTGTGTCAGTGTGTCAGTGTGTGTCAGTTTGTGTCAATGTCAATATCAGTGTCAGTGTGTGTGTCAGTATGTGTGTGCGTGTGTGTGTGTCAGTATAATAATAATAATAATAATAATAATAATAATAATAATAGCATTTATTGCAATCGCAACATAATAGGCGCTTTTCATTGCAATAATCAACACACACAAAAAAAAGAATAAAAAAAAGAAAGAAAAGAAGAGACACAAATTTATAGACAGATAGGAAGCAATTTTCAAAAGAGTTTCGAGGCAAAATAATTAAGTCTTCTGTGTCCCGCATCAGTATTCGTCCTCGGAATTGATATTTTGTTCGTATGACGTAGGATATTCGACTGGAGATTGCGTATTTGGATTGTACGGTATAGCTGTGCTGGTCGCTGCGTTTTGAAGATCATAGATAGAAGTCGTTTTCTATTGTTCGTGATGAGTTGTTCAATGGTCGGCAATTGTAGTAATTCGTATGCTGATGAAATGTGGTCGTATTTCCTCTTGTTAGATAGGATTCGGGCGCAAAAATTCAATATCCGTTGTAGTCGTCGAAGCTGCGTGATTCCGGCTGTTCCATACACCGTACTACAAAATGACAATATCGATAGTATGAATGCGTTGATCATGGTGCGGTGTGTGAATTCAGGCAGACTCGACTTCGCATGGTTGATGCATAACAAAATGCCAGTAGATTTTCTCACTAGTTGGTCTATGTGTTGGTTGAACTGTAGGTGCTTGTCAAGGTGCATGCCCAATACTTTCATTGATGTTTGCTGTTGTATTATATTTCCATTGAAAACTATGCTTATTTCAGGATACCCGTTCAGCAAGTACTTTGTTCCAAAAACTGCAAGTTGGGTTTTGTCAGGGTTAATCTTCATTCTGTTCGTTCGGTAATAATCAGCCAATTCTTCAAGTTGGTGCTCTAACTGTCGGATGGTGTGATGCAGGTTATATTTCGTTGTCGTTATCATAATGTTCGTGTCATCGGCGTATTGCACTAACTGAAATCTGCTCTCGTCGTCTGGAAAATAGCATGATAAGTCGTTAGCGTATATGAGAAATAAAGCACAGCTGAGACTACCGCCCTGGAAGATAGATAATTTTTCGGTAGTTGTTTTTATATCGGAAAATGTGAGTCGACTGTCTGGATGTCTTATTCGCACCTGTTGTGAATGGTCTGACAGATAGTTTGCGAACCAGCTCGAGTCAATGTTGAGTGCTTCCATCTTAGTGAGAAGGATGTCGTGGTGCACAATATCAAAGCATTTAGAAAGGTCTACTGATACTAGTATCGTAGCCTCTCTTTTGTCCATCGCAGCGTAGATTGTATCGGTGATAACGGATAATGCAGTTTCGCACGAGTAACCCCTGCGGTAGCCATGGTGAGCTTCGCTTATCAGATGGTTGGACTCTAGGTAATGTACGAGCTGTGTTTGCACGACCTTTTCCAGAATTTTCATGACAGGTGGTAAGATCGATATGGGTCTGGTGTCTTTATTGTTGTTCTTGCTGTTTTTTGGAACTGGTATAATGATTGCGTGCTTCATTCGTTGAGGTATCTGGTTGGTGATGATGCTCGTATTGATAATATCTAGTAAAATATGACACATTCCATCAAAACACATCTGAATTATCTTTATGCTTAGTCCATCGGCATCTTCGCTAGTGGTCGTCTTCATTTTTCGTACGATGGTCGCCAGTTCTTCCATAGTAATCGGTCGTAATTCGAGTCGTCCTGTATTGACACGCGGTAAGCGGTTACCAACGGGTCGTATCGGAGGTGGTATCTGGTTCGATGTTTGTATACCAACAGAGATGTACTGGTCGTTTAAATCGTCAGCATTCAATGTACACTGAGCCTGATTCTGTTTACGGCCCACAATCATCTTACATTCTTTCCATATTTTGCTGAATGGCTTGTTCTCCATTTTTTCAGTGATTTTGCTGCGGTTGTATCGACGTATGGCTGATCTACAAGCGGCGTTCAGTTGTTTGTAGCGATCTCTGCTATTGTTGCGTAGTGCTTGTTTCCGTTCGTAGTAAAGTTGTCGTATATGCGCGGGTAGTGGTTTCCGGTCGGTGTTACGGATCCGGGTGGTTCGATAAGGACAGCAAACATCTAGTACTCCGATCAATCGTTCCACGAAGTGACTGTACTTAGTATGAATCGACTGAGATGAATACACGGGGGTCCAATCAGCATTTCGTACGTAATTATTAAGAGTTCGTAGATTGATGTATTGGTAAGTTCGTTTGCGTGTAGTGAATAATTCGTTCGTTGGTTCGTGTCTAAACTGGCATTTCACAATCGTCCAGTCATGCGGCGTGCCGTAATGACAACGAATGATGTTGGTGTCGATGATGGAATTGGTATCGCTCAAGGCTATGATGTCCAGCAATGTGCTAGCAGGTCGGTACGTTGGGTATGTCGTGTTACATACATGTAAGTTGTACGCTTCTAGGACTGACATTAGTTTTCGACCAGGTGTGTCATTGCCTTGTTTAAGTACACAACAGTTTAAATCACCGCAGAAAACCACTTTCGACTTAGGGTGTAGAACAGTTATCTGCTGTAGTCGCTCTTCTAGGTCGCTGAGGTCCTCGTTGACTTGTGCTGCTGTGTAATCTGGTGGACGGTAAACATTCACAAGTATTAGTGTAACAGATTTTTGCACCGCTACCTTTACGCACAACAGTTCAATATTACTGTTTTCGCTGCTAGTCGTGTTGATCACTTCGCTGCTGAATTTGTTCTTTACATAAATTGCGACACCGCCGTATCCCTCTGCTCTGAGTGATGCTGTCGGTCGATCGCGTCGAAGTAAACAGTAGTTTGGTATGCTAAGAAATCTAGAAGGTGTATGTTCGTTTAACCAAGTTTCGCTCAAGAGCAGGACATCGAAATCGTATTCAGAGGCAGTGTCAATTCGTAGATCTGGTAATTTACCTTTCAATGACTGTATATTTAATTGAGCGACGGTGAAATGTGTTTTTGAGTCGAAATGATCACGCGAAACATCACTCACTTTTTTGGAGATTCGTTGAGAGTTTGCTGCATAATGCGGTTTTTGGCGGCCTGGAAACAGGGACAGTTTGTGGAGAACGCAGCGTGTGCCGTTTCGAAGCGTTTAGTCAACGAACAATTGGCAGTATGTGTCAGTATGTGTCAGTATGTATCAGTATGTGTCAGTGTGTGTCAGTGTATCAGTGTATCAGTGTGTGTGTGTGTGTGTGTATGTGTGTGTGTGTATTTCAGTGTGTGTCAGTGTGTCAGTGTGTGTCAGTATGTGTCAGTGTGTCAGTGTGTGTCAGTATGTGTCAGTGTATCAGTGTATCAGTGTGTGTGTGTGTCAGTATGTGTCAGTGTATCAGTGTATCAGTGTGTGTGTGTGTCAGTATGTGTCAGTGTGTCAGTGTGTGTCAGTGTGTCAGTATGTGTCAGTATGTATCAGTATGTGTCAGTGTATCAGTGTATCAGTGTGTGTGTGTGTGTGTGTGTGTGTGTGTGTATGTGTGTGTGTGTATTTCAGTGTGTGTCAGTGTGTCAGTGTGTGTCAGTATGTGTCAGTGTGTCAGTGTGTGTCATTGTGTCATTGTGTCAGTGTGTGTCAGTATGTGTCAGTGTGTCAGTGTGTCAGTGTGTGTTAGTGTGTCAGTGTGTCAATGTGTCAGTGTGTCAGTGTGTTAGTGTATCAGTGTATCAGTGTGTCAGTGTGTCAGTGTGTGTCAGTGTGTCAGTGTGTGTCAGTTTGTCAGTGTGTCAGTGTGTCAGTGTGTCAGTGTGTGTCAGTGTGTCAGTGTGTCAGTGTGACAGTGTGTCAGTTTGTGTTAGTGTGTCAGTTTGTGTCAGTGTGTCAGTGTGTATCGGTGTGTGTGTGTGTGTGTGTGTGTGTCAGTATGTGTCAGTGTGTCAATGTGTGTCAGTATGTGTCAGTATGTGTCAGTGTGTGTCAGTGTGAGTGTCAGTGTCAGTGTATGTAAGAGACCTATTGTGTCCATGATGAAGTCCTGTTACAATGGCCCATACTGCAGTCATTAGTACAGGTACACCCCATCCTATTGCATAGTAGACTCGATAGAACTTGGAAGCGAACACACACACTAAACACACACACACACACACAAATATTAATACAGATACTCTAGCACACACACAAGCACACGCACACACACACACACACACACACACACACACACACACACACACACACACACACACATACACATACACACATACACACAAAGTTGAAAACTAATAAGCAATCAAATTCAGATAAAGTGAAGCACAAACACACAGAGAGAAAAAGGCACAGATAGAAAGAGAGAGAGATAATAGAGTTATTAGAAGACTGATATATGCGTGTGTATATTATCCAAAAGATGCAAAAGTCACACACAACAAACTAAATGCAAGATATAAGATATATTCAAGACGAATGCTTTGAAGTGAAAAATGATTATAAAAGATTTTGCCAGAGCATTTTGCAGATGAAATCTCGTAAAAACACTTTGTTTCATCTCCTTGCCTGATAAAATATCAGAAGATAATTGCATTTTTCTGAATTAATCTCGTGCAAATTGTTGACATGATCTTCTAGTTCGATAAAGTATTAGAAATTATATTACTAAACACACACACACTGACCCACTGACACCCCTGACACACTGACACACTGACACACACACACTGACACACACACACACTGACACACACTGACACACATTGACACACTGACACACACACTGACACACACTGACACACACTGACACACACACTGACACACTGACCTGTAACCATGGAGTTTAAGTAGAGGCCCTCGACAAACATCCACATGAACATGCACGTTCTGGCATATTCCAAAATAATGTAGAACATCTCACAAATGATGGCCTAACAAAACAACAACAACAACAACAACAACAGCAACAAGAACAACATGATATATATTTTTTTTTATCTTGGTTGTTACATATTGAATATTATTACATAGTGTTTGTGTGTTTGTGTTTCTTTGTGGTTTAACTTTCAATGTTTCTATGACTGAAATTATCACGGAAAAAAATATACAAGAAAAAATGTTGTTTTTTTATAAAAAAATGTCATAGTGTGTGTGTGTGTGTTTGGTTGTGTTACTAACAGTATTATCTATTCCTGACGTGTACGGCTGGCTATCCATGGTGGTGGCATTGCTGGTGGCGTCGCTGGTGGCGTGTGTTGTGGTGGCGTGTGTCATTGTTGACACAATCACACGAGACACATCGAGAACTCCACCGCGGGTTGCTAACTGGTCGAAGTATAATAACAATCTGACCACAACTTGAACCAGCATGGCCGCGAATAAATGACGGTGAATTCTCGTGCGATTGTTGCGCAGGCTCCTGCGATCAAAAATAAATGCACATCATTGTTCATATACTTATTGAAATACATATTATTATTATTATTATTATTATAAATAATACCAATATTATTTGTATTATACTATAATATATACTGTATACTATATTATACTGTACTATATTATTAAATTTAATATTAATGTTATTGAAATAATATTTTAGAAAAACAAAGTGGCGATGCGTAAACGAAGAAGATAAATGTAGTGGGAGAAACCCCGAGAAGAATGAATGACATTGATAAACACGGCACAGTTTGTGGTGAAATGTAGCGAGGACGCCGCAAACTAAATGCACGTGAAATGTTTGTGAAAAAAAACAACAAGTTGGTAAATCACAGCTGAGATTTCCACAATATGCCACACACACACAGAGAGAGAGAGAGAGAGAAAGAGAGAGAGAGAGAGAGAACACGTATTTCACAGAGACAGAAGTTTTAGTTTAGTCGTCTTTCACTGCTAATTTGTTCAAATTGCTGCCTTTTTCGGCTTCATCTCGGCTTGTCTACAACTGCACCGACAAAAGTAGCAGACGATAAAAAAGTTACCGAAACACACACTGACACACACTGACACACATACTGACACACACTGATACACACTGATACATACTGATACACACTGATACACACTGACACACATACTGACACACACTGATACACACTGATACACACTGATACACACTGATACACACTGATACACACTGATACATACTGACACACACTGATACACACTGATACATACTGATACACACTGATACACACTGATACACACTGATACACACTGATACACACTGATACACACTGACATACACTGACATACACTGACAAATACTGACACACACTGACACATACTGATACACACTGACACATACTGACATATTGACACACAGTGACACACACTTATACACACTGACACATACTGATACACACTGACACATACTGACATATTGACACACACTGACACACACTGACACACACTGATACACTGACACACACTGATACACACTGATACACACTGATACACACTGATACACACTGACACACAAACTGACACACAAACTGACACACTGATACACACTGATACACACTGATACACACTGATACACACTTATACACACTGACACACACTGATACACACTGATACACACTGATACACACTGATACACACTGTAACACACTGTAACACACTTATACACTGACACACTGATACACACTGACACACTGACACACTGACACACTGATACACACTGACACACTGACACACTGATACACTGACACACACTGATACACACTGACACACACTGACACACTGACACACACATACACTGCTACACACACTAACACACTGACACACTGATACACTGACACACACTGACACACACTGACACACTGACACACACATACACTGCTACACACACTAACACACTGACACACACTGACACACACTGACAAACACTGATACACACTGATACACTGACACTCACTGACACATAAACTGACACACACTGACGCACAAACATATACATACATACAAACAAGGAAATTAATCTCTTACAGATTGGGTGATATATTGTTGTGTATGTGTGTGTATGAGCGCGTGTGTGTGTATGTGTGTGTGCCAGTGTGTGCATGTGTATGTATGAGTGTGTGTGTGTCATTTGAGGAAATGAATCTACATTATATTGCACACTGACAAACACACACACACACACACACACACACACACACACACACACACACACACACACACACACACACACACACACACACACACACACATACATATATAATTCAAAGATATGACTTTGGGATATTTTGAGAAACACTTAAATAATAACATACAGCATACATATATAGGTGGTTGGATATTATCACCACAATATTAACTCAATTAATTCATATTTTCAGCAAAAGAAAACTTGCAAAAATCTCTTAAATTCAGACAAATAAATATATATATATATATATATATATATTAGGATGGATTTCTTTTTTGCAACATTGTATGCTGTAATGCAACGCAATTATGGGAATTCCAACATTTTCCCATTTTGTAGCCACCAAATACACACACACACTGACACACACACACACACACACACACACACACACTCAAGCAGATCCCAAAAGACTAACGATTATCTCCTGTTTGTATTCATTGTTACGAGACCCGCTCTGTCACTGTTGGAATATGTACATGCTAAAATACACACACACACACATACACACACACATGCGAGCGTATTTCACACAATAGCTGGACTTTGAAATAGAGTATCGAATAACTGATGGTTGTGTTATGGCAGTGCGTACGCACACATTTATCAAACCACACTTGACTTGACACTTCTTATTTGCATATTTGCAATTTTGCAATACACAACGCCAATTACAGACAGACAAACAGACACACACACAAACACACACACACACAGGCACACACAAAATGCGAATACAATGTCAACCGAGCGGTGGAGCACAAATGCATTTGGCACGAGAATTTCAGACATTAATTGTGCGTGCACAGCGTGGCATTGTCATTCTGTGCTGGCGTTGCATTCAATTGGCTGGCTAGCTGACTGGAGAATAGGAGAGTTTGAGAGAGAGCCAGGAAAGAGGAGGGGCAGAAATGCAATGTGTGCGTTTGTGTAGAGAAATCGAGATATCTTGTGTTGACGTCTGGAAAACGCAAAAATAAAAGCGAGCTTCATGTGGGAGAGAGCGTTGAATGGGTAGGGTATAGGAGGATAAAATACAGGGTGAGAGAGAGTGAGGAATAGAGGAGATGATAGAAGATATTGGACTGCGAGATGAAAATACTGCCTTTTTGTACAAGTTTCTGCCATACTGCCTCTCTCATAAATCCTAGCAGCAAACATAGATAATAAAAACGCACAACACCAATAAGAACGAAAATTTCGAGTGTTCAAATATTCAAAATATACCGCCTGTCAATATAGATGTTTTCCAATTAAACTAATGCGTTGAAAAATGTGTGTGTGTGTGTGTGTGTGTATGTGTGTGTGTTTAATCAGTAGAATAGCACACACTAGCACACACTAGCACACACACAATATACAATGAAATACCAGTTCTCCTATCAAACTTACACATTGTCAAATGATAACTGGATTTTACAAGAAAATACAATTAAAAAATATAATGATAATAATAATAATAATAATTCACAATTTGCAATTGCAACCGTTGATTGGTTTATTTGCAATATTGCAAAATTGCATAATTCATAATGAAAACAGTTAGTCGGTTTATTGAGGAAATATGATTATTATATGCAAATTGGTCGGTCTATGAAGAGTGCCTTCATAATGAAGCGCGTGCGAAATCTATGTGCAAATATTCAAATATACACACTGACACACTAACAAACTGACACACACTGACACACACTGACACACACACTGACACACTGACACACACACACTGACACACTGACACACACACTGACACACTGACATACACTGATACACACAAACACACAAACACACTGACACACTGACACTGACACTGACACTGACACTGACACTGACACACTGACACACTGACACACTGACACACACACACACACACTGACACACACTAACACACTGAAACACTAACACACACACTAACACACACACACTGACACACTGACACTGACACTGACACACACTGACACACACTGACACACTGACATACACTGATACACACAAACACACAAACACACTGACACACTGACACTGACACTGACACACTGACACTGACACTGACACACTGACACACTGACACACTGACACACTGACACACACACACACACACTGACACACACTAACACACTGAAACACTAACACACACACTAACACACACACACTGACACACTGACACTGACACTGACACACACAGAGGCCCTTAATAGAGCAGTGATAACCAGCCAGGATGGAGAAAGAGAGAGAGAGATTGTGTCGGCTACAATAACAAATAACTCACAAACAAACAATGATATATGGAGGCTGCACTGCGCAGCTATGAAACAAAAACAAACTCAAAATATCTGCTTTGATTTCATTGCCTTGTGTAAACACACCACAAACTGTACATGTGTGTATGTGTGTGTGTGTGTGTGTGTGTGTGTGTGTGTGTGTGTAAGTAGGTAAGTCAATTTCAAGTAAATAAATGGCATTATAAAAACTTAACGCTTCAGTATAGATAAGAGTAGTAGAGATATGAAGAGAGAGAGAGAGAGTGAGAGAGAGAGAGATGATAATAAGACAGAGAGAGTGTGTGAGAGAATGGACCTGAATCGCAGGAAGATGTACAGTGAGATGAGAAGCGTGGTGAGAGATAGAGACAATCCCACCAGCTCCAACATACGAGTGTTACGAGCTATGCCAAGACGTTTCTGCAACAACAATAACAACAACAACAGCAAGATCATCAACAACATCACCATAAACATCATCATCATCATAAACAACAACAACAACTTCATCAACAACATCATCAACACGAGGTTGCTCGGCCAGACAGCCTGAGGAACGCCAACAACAACAACAACAACAACAACATCAACAACAAAAACAACAACATCACTAATTAATAACATTGAATCAATCAATAAAATCATTATGTAATGTATATTGAACGTATTAATGTATTGTATGTAAAATGTATGAATGTATTGTATATTGAATTTATGAATGTAATGTATATTGAATGTATTAATGTATATTTAATGTATAAATGTATATTAAATGCATGCATTTACACTGAATGTATTAATATATGAATGTATATTGAATGTTATTTAATCATTGAATAAATTATTGTATATTGAATGATTTGATAAATATATTTTATTCATCGTTTATTTGTTATATTTCTTTATTCATTAGCCTTGATCTTCGTTAATATAACATTATTTACTATTCAGACGCTCTTGAATAAGTTTCTATTATTTTAGCAATAATAATAATAATAATAATAAGATTTAATAAATATTTTCATTACATTTCATATAAGACACTGCCAAAAATTATCCCCTGATTTTATTTCTATTTTTTCAGTCCATAGTTCTCATATTTCAATTTTCGCATATATTTTAAGTTGACATTCAAATTTGACAGATCAGATTGAAAGCATAGCCAAGTGTATGTCTGTCTGTCTGTCTGTGTGTGTGTGTGTCTGTGTGTTTGCGTCACAATGCATTTACACACACACACACACACACACACACACACACACACACACACACACACACACACATACATTGCACTCAAATTGTCAAAGTTCATTTCGCAATGACACAAATGCATTTCTATAGCAGAGAAAATATTGTAATTATTTAATAATTAAACAAAAATATAGTCACACACACACACATATATTTATACTCATCTTATCTATATGTTGTAATATAGTTCAATATGCAGCGAATGTGCTCTATAATGGTGTATAGAGTGAAAAAATATATAAACAATATTTTTGCTTCTTTTAAATCTAAATATGTGTGTGTGTGTGTGTTTGTGTATATATGTGTGTACAGCATATGGGCGGATAGAAGCCAGTTGTGAGAGGACACACACACACAAACACACACACACACACACACACACACACACACACAAATACATATACACACACACACAAACACACACACACACACACACACACACACACACACACACACACACACACATACCAATTTGTGAACTGAAAAATCAGACCTACACTAGCTCTTGCATTACGTTAATTACTTGCAAACACTGGCGAGATAATGTCATTTTCACACTTGATATAACAGCCACGGCAAATTCGGCCTCAAATCTCGTGCCTGGTGAGCTGTGGCACTTGTGTGTGAGTTTGTGTGTTTGTGTGTGATTTATTTTTGTGCAGATGAATTTGTGATTTTTGTGCGTGTGAAGTTTGACACTCGTAAATCACTAGCTCTAAACCAGTTAGCTCTAAACCACACAGAGGGGTTTACCCTACCCAATAATCTGCCCATCCCCATTAAGCCCCATTTATCTCCGAAAAATCCCCCCTGGAGAAATCCTAGCGCCACCACTGGGAAAATTAATATTATCAATAATAATAATAATATAAATATGATATAGTGAAAAAATAACACATTGCCAATTAAATTCAAATAATTTCATATCAAACCCACAATATTCGCATGAAGCAGACTATTGCACGCGCATAGTATATGCGTGTATTCAGAGCCGTTGCGAGGACTTATGGGCCCCCCGAAGGCAACACTTGGGGCCCCCATTATAAATAAATCACCAAATAATGAATGCATTTATTATACATAATCACATAATACAAGCTCAGGTGAAATCATCTGAGCAAAAAGGTAAAGGCTATACATAATAAATATGATAAATTTGTAGATCATACGTGAAGCAACGGGGCCCCTCCGGCCGGGGGGTACGGGGGCGGCTGCTACGGCTCTGCGTGTACTAACCTCATCGATATAGGGGTCCTGTTCCGATCCCGAGTACAATTTGTCCATAATTCGTCGCGTTTCGTCCGTGTAGCACGCGCTGTAATTGGTCCAGCCCACCTGTGTTGTGGTGGCGTTGTCTGGCAGCGTGTGTGGTGGCGCCGCCACAGAGCCCAGTGTGGTGGATGTGTGTGAGGTGGATGTTTGTGAGGTGGAGGTGTGTGAGGTGGCCGCAGCACGTGATAACCAGCGTCCATGCCATCCGCAATATCTTCGTGCAAATTCTTCTCATACACACACACACACACACACACATACACGTTGATGTTACAGATTGGATGGCCATTGGCGATCTCCTTGCTCTGTCAGATATTAGCGGCAAATGAAGAATGTCGCCTGAATGTGCGCTGAGCAGAGCCGTAGCAACCGCCCCCCGCACCCCCCGGCCGGGAGGGGGCCCCGAGTGTTGAGGGGCCCCTTGCGAGTGTGTGTGTGTGTGCGTCTGTGTATCGGTCGCTTACTTATTTAATTTGTATATCCTTTACCTTTTTGCTAAGATGTTTTACCTATGCTTGTATTATGAGTTTATGTCTAATAAATAAATTCATTATTTGGTGCTATATTTATAATGGGTGCCCCAAGTGTTGCCTTCGGGGGGGGGGGGGGGGCCCATAATTCCTCGCAACGGCTCTGGCGCTGAGATGATAAATTGTCATAACACGCGGTGAAAGCTCGTGACAAATACACCTGGCCACCTCCATCTGGCCAGCATTATTTGTCAGTGAAAATTCCGTACATTTTTTTTTGCTAAATATATATTTACATTAGTATAACCACCATTCTGGCAGTGCTGTGGCAATAAATCCACGTTATTTCAATCGGACAAAAAAACACACACACAGAAACTGAAGCGCATGATATAATGCAGATTCAGAAATAATATATCCAAGTTTCGTGGAAAACTCAAGAAGACAGGACGCTAAAATGAAGGACATGCAAAAAATTCGTATTTGAAAAATATTTTGTTATATATAAGCTTGCGTTTAATTATATTAAGCCCGGTCGTAATATTAGTATAGCTGCTTACTGGTGGGATATTGATCAAATGTCAAAGTTGGTGACAAACAAACTACAAGTTTGACCTCATATATCTGCTTCATATGACACTCCCAAATGAGCAGTATCGACAAGCTTTATTAATTAACTAAGATATAGTGGTGTTGTGCGTTACAGCTGCTTAACAAACGCCAAATTTTGGCAAACTTTTCAACTGAAAATCTCTCTGGATTTAAGCGCGATATATGAGAGATATAGAGTTGAGTGCTTCAAAATTATATATCTACCGTAATGTTACGTGTGTATAAAATAACCTTTCAATGTTTACGCTAGAATTAAGAAAAAGGTGGATTGAGGGTGTTTGTGTGCAAGTTTGGTGTGAAATAGTTTTGCACACTGCAAAAACCGCATAAATTTTTTGACAATAATATAAATTTACGCGAATATTACAAGAAAAAACGCTCATAATGATGTTCAGTATAAAATATTTCAATAAAATATTATAAATTTTCCAATATTTAATATAAATTAAATGATAAATGTGTGTACGTGTGTGTGTCAGTGTGTGTGTGTGTGTATGTGTGTGTGTGTGTGTGTGTCAGTGTGTCAGTGTGTGTGTGTCAGTGTGTGCGCTTGAGTGCGTTTAACAGCAGAAGAAACAAGCAGAGGCGGATTCAGAGTGCAATTTTGCGGGGCTGAACTGAGTGACTAGGTAGCGTGTGAAGGTCATAACTTGTGGGGCATTTTTCAATGATATATACACACATTTACACACACACACACACACACACACACACACACACACACACACACACACACACACACACACACACACACAATGTGCGAATATTCTTTGCGATAATGCTTATATCAACAAATTCTACAGAAAGGAATTGTTTCTTTGACTTTTTTAGTGAGCCTCTCAAGGCTATGAGGAGTTGATGGAATGGAGCTGTTGGGGGGTTTAAAGGGGGGGGGGTATTGAGCCTCCTGAGCCCCCCTCTGGAACCGCCCGTGGAGACGGGAGATAAATCACTAAGGTCGTCCAATGGCATTATTGCACGAGCAAACTGGTGTTATTTGCATTTTGACTGCTCACAAAAGCAGAAGCTCTCACACACACACACACAGAGAGAGAGACGGGAAGAGAAAGATAAATAGACAAACACGAATAAAAAACAGCCCAACAAGAAAATGATGAAAAAACAATATACATTTGAGCCAAAAAAAAATAATACACAATACAAATTTTACGTGTTGATATTAACTATAAATATTTATATGCGAAAACATGTAAATATAAAAATTACATAATAATTATAGTTATGATATAAAAGTTAAAATAACAGCACAGTATGGTGAATTGTGAGTTTATGTGTATATATTAAAGTGTTTATATGTATATTAGTATGTATTTTAATATATGTGTATGTGCTTTTGTATACAATATAGTGTTTACATTACTGTGTGTGTGTATATATACGTATGTAGGTGTATATATGTGTGTGTGTGAGTGTAATTATGTATGTATCTATGTATGTAAGTATGTATTTGTATACATGTGTATATATGTGTGTGTATGTATGTGTGTGTGTGTGTGTGTGTGTATGTTGATCAGCTGACTGGAGGGGTCGATGCCGTTATAGGCGGGACAATGTTGTCTAGCTGTGAGTCCTGCTTGTGTGGGGGGCCAACAAAGAATGGTGTCCCAAACAGCCTCGCATAATACCACCCCTGTAACACACACACACACACACACACACACACACACACACACACACACACACACACACACACACACAGTAATTTGATGTTGGTATAGTCAGGTAGAATTTCATCACGTATGCACTCGATACTGCTCTCAATAGATTCTGACTGCTTCGCTGCAAAAATAGCTACCCGACTCAATCAATTAAACCTTGGTCAATTAACTTCCAATGCATGGATTTAAATATCCAATTAAAATCCAAACTCCATCTCAGACGATCTGAAGACTTCATCATCTGAAGATCAGAATCTAGCAAGAGCAGCAATATAAACACACACACACACACACACACACACACAATGTATTAATAACAATAAATAAGATAAAATTGAGAAATTTTAAATAAATACGTATGTGTTACTGATGTACGATGAAATGTTTTTTTTAATATTATTGAGTGAGTAAAATATATATATTGCATGTTTCTGACTTATAATTATTGATGTTATAGGTGCTAATTTTGTATCAACCGTTTGCCGCATAGGTGCCACATTGGCACATGAGTGATATATTGTCCACCTTGTATATAAACATCGTTTATCCTGTACTGCTTGATATTGTGTGTTTTGCTTTGTATTGTGTTATATCTACTTCTCCTGACGATGGCTAGTAAAAGCCTGATAAATTAAAGATACCTGGATAAATAAACTTCAGTGAACAACTGAGTGTGTTGTCTCCTGAACACAGAAAAATCGTGCGCAGCATAGAGAAGCTATAGTACCAGCACAACAGTGCCCAGATTGCTGTTGATTTCGACAAATCGTATATATATATATATATATATATATATATATATATATATATATATATATATATATATATATATATATATATATATATATATATATATACTGGTCTATATTCTTGGCTGAAAAGCTTGCTGGGGAATTTTTGTGTGTGTAAACTCAGCGTGTTTGACACCATGAATGTATGTGTGTGTGTGTGTGTAATTGTAATTGTAATTGTAATTTATTGCCACCGAATCAAAAACACACACAAAACATGATAAAATACAGCAGCATAGTCTGTCAAGCCAAATTGTGGCTTCTCAACAGACAAATTAATACACTAATACTTCATACTGACGGGAGTAAAAATGTACAACATCACATGGGACACATCACACGATAGATCATGGTTACATTCAAATAAAGAGATACAAAAGAGACTTGAATATCTAGACTTAAATATAATCACACACACACACACACACACTCACACTCACAGGCACCAACACACACAAACACACACACACACGCACACAAACACACACACACACACACACACACACACACACATAAAGGTAATGCAAATTCGACAATGGGTATACAAATGATAACACAGAACAATAATACATCTCTTAGTTACAAGCACTAATGATTATTCTGATTAATTGGCCCGATGTGGACATCCATTGTGCACCACAATGGATTTCCATTCATATATTTCAACACACAATGAAATGCAGAAGAAAACACGTATGAGACAATCGCAGTTAACATAAATATGGTGAGCATTGTTTGTCAAGAACATACTTTCGTATAACCTTTTTAAACTGGTGGGGGCTGCTACAATTTACTAAAAATTTTATCTCAGTAGGTAAGCTATTGAACAATTCCGGTCCATAACTCACAACGCACATTTTAAACAGTGTGGTCCTGAATTTCGGTAGTATCAAGTTCACGTTATTATTTCTAGTGTTACAAACATGGTCATTTATTCGAAAAATAGAGTTATGTCCGATCAGTTTGTATATAAGCAGGATTGTGAAATATTTATGGATGGATGAGAACTTGAGAATGTTTTTTTGCCTGAATATGTCTTCTGTGGAATCAAATTTTTTTCTGTGAAAAAGACAACGTAAAAATTTTCTCTGCGCAACATTAATTTGTGTTAAAAATGAACTATAGGTATTCGCCCAAATTGAGACGCAATAGGTCAAGTGAGGGTAGAAAAGTGCATAGTAAACATACATTTTAGCCTCATGTGTAAAATTGTGCCGAACCCGATACATAATTCCCATTATTTTTGCCAGTTTTGAACAAAGTTAACTTATATGAATATTCCAATTCAAGTTCTCATCAATGAAAACACCCAAAAATTTGGTAGAATGACTTTGTTTCAAGTATACACCATCTAATAGAATTCTAGGGAAGTCGTGTTTTACGGACCGATTTTGAAATATTATATAGGATGTTTTTTTCAAATTTATCGTAAGGTCGTTGGCCTGGGTCCAGCTATATACATTCTTAAGTTCCATATACATTTTATGATGCAAACCTTTAACATTTTCGTTGTTTACATGTTGTGTGTGTGTGTGTGTGTGTGTGTGTGTGTGTGTGTGTGTGTGTGTGTGTGTGTGTGTGTGTGTGTGAGTGTGGGCGTGTACGAATGGACATTCAATTTAGTAAAAATGGTCGTGTGTGTGTGTGTGTGTGTAGTGTAGTGGTGCTGCTGACTCAAGTATATGGTTATTGAATGACATCCACTCACACACACACACTCCTATATATACACACACACACACACACACAGAGAGAGAGAAATAAATAGATAAAAGTAGAGTGTTGGGAATAACCTCTAGCAATGATCTGAGCTAGAAATGATGATGGAATCTTGAATTTGGACACAGTTACAAACTGACACACATACACACTGACAAGCATACTGACACACACAGACATACATACGAGCATGAACACAATATTCTGAGATTGCGCTGTGACGTTTTAATTGGATGAGAACGAAAAAATGCTATTTTGGCGACTGAAATGTTAGCGAATGATAGAAAAAGACACACACACACTGTGATATTTAATATTTGATATGTGATATTTGATATGTGATATTTGATGTGATATTGATATGTGTGATATTTGATATTTGATTATTATATTTGTTGTCACACACACACACACACACTGATAAACACACACACACAATTCTTCATATAGTATTTATTTATCATTTTGGCCAACAACAATTTTGGGCAGAATTTGTATTCTTCTTTTGTGTGTATGTGTGTGTGTGTGTGTGTGTGTGTGCCAGTGTATGTATGTATTAGTCAGTGTGGTTGATGGGTGATATGTATTCATGCAGGTGTATTCACCTGGTTGCGCTTGATGTGAGGAGAATATCTTTCTGCACGTTTCTGCCATTATTTCTGCTACCTATTCCTCTCTTTCTCTCTCTCTCAATCCCCTTGTCCTCTTCTTCGCTGTGTGTAAACTCTTCTCGTCCACCCACTTCTGTTGAGTCAAAACATCACATTGGCAATACCATATATATTTTCACAATGAATTAACACTGTCTATTTTAATAATCAAATACATTATAGTATTATTACAAATTATAGTCGATAACATTACTACCACATTGTATTTAGTCATTTTTAATACACTGGCAGACCCAAAGGGGGCTGAAACCCCCCCATCAAAAAATTACTTCCATCAACTCCTCATAGCCAAGAAGTTCACTAAAAGACGTCAAGAAATATGTCTGTATAATTTGTTGGTATATAAGCATTATCGCAAAGACGTTGCATAGTGATGCATGTACATGACTGATCGCCCCCAAGATTCAGCCCCCCAAAATTGCACTCTGGATACGCCAATGATATACTCCTAATATATATGCATGTATGTGCGTGTGTATGTGTGTGTATGAATTCAGGAGTGACACCATAATAGCTTGACCAGATCAAATAACACACACACACACACACACACACACACGTTTGGTCAGATCACAGAGTGAATGCATATATATGAAGCTTGTGTATTTATATAACATTTACTTATATATACAACACATACATTTGTACTTATATACTTGTATATACATAAAACATACAGAGAAGCCCTCGCGTTGACCGTGATCAAAAGTCAATGTACACACACACACACACATACACACATACACATACATCGATAATCACACATCAATAAACACACACACACACACACACACACACACACACACACACACACACACACACACACACACACACACAGAAAGCGAAAGATAGAGAATAAGAGTAAATGCGGAAAACACACCCATGTGTGTGTATGTGTGTGTGTGTGTGTGTGTGTGTGTATGTGTGTAGGGGTGTGTTTGTGGGTGTCCTTCACACTTTGTGATTTGAGGAACATATGTGACGATACACACACACACACACACACACACACACACACACACACACACACACACATGCTTACACGTTTACACCCACATGTGCTTTCAACCATATGCTCAGGGTTGCATTAATGTGTATGTGTGTGTGTATGTGTGTGTGCTAACGGATGGAATTTGAGCACACACACACACACACATGTGCCGTTAGCTTATATTAATGCACTTTTTCTGAATTCAAATGAAAGCCAGGAAGACGAGATACAGAGTGAGGGGAGAAAGAAAGAGTGAGAGAGCAGAATCATTTAATGCTTCAAATTTGACATATAAGCATAAAATTAAAGTATTTGGTATATGTTTTTATATTATGTTTGGACGCTAAAAAAAATTCATATCTTTAAATTGGAAGATCCTCGCTTTCAATATCACGTGCTAACTGTACATATTTTTGCATGACTGACAGAGCAAACCCAATATGTCGACTTCTACCTAAGATACTGGAAATTTGCATTATTTGAGTTATTTGAGTAGATCAATAGAGATGGGGTTTGTGTTTCGTAAACTTCTCGTGTTTTTCACTGAGTTTCGATTGTCTCAAAGTTCTGCCGACTACAATAAGTGAGGGTATATAAATGTTTATATAATTAAAACAAAATATTAAGCAAATCTGACTATTTAATTAAGCAAAAACTAATGATATTGATTCAGCTTTTGTTGTAGTTGCTTATGAAAAAAGTGGAGAAACTAAATAACCATAATAACGAAAAAACAAAGAACAGGAAACTACAATCTTTGAATTTATATCGAGGTTGGGTGTATTTATTTATTGTGCACGAGATTTGCGGCATTTTATACGGTAAATTTTGCGAAAATGCTGGGGTTGCATCCGTTATACCACTTACATTATTCCTACATACATCATCTGGCGAAATTCTAAAAATATTTAAATTATATTAAAAACTTACATGTTTAATGAAAAATGTATCTTTTTTATAGGTCCTTTTTTAAGCACACATTAAATCATTTCACACTCGCACATATCGAATTTAACTACTAAATCTGTATAAACCACGGGAATTTGAACAAATTGAAAAAAACCTTGACAGATCAAAAAGCCTCCAAAAAAAAGAACATGACCTTGAAAATGAAGATGTACAGTTATCCTAACATACACATACTTATTACCAATCAAAGTCCAAAAACACCTGTAAGATTTTGCTGTGAGAAGAGGAAATATAGCAAAAATCAAACTTACTTTCACTTACTGAAGTCACGCACACACACACACAGATGAGATTTATCTTTTGTTGACAAATTCCTTTTCCGTTCTGTGCAGCTTGTCACATTTTCAAACACACACACACACACACGCATACATACACACACACATACACGTTTGCTAGCACACCATGGAGCACACAGAACAGTAGCTCTGACGCGAACAAGTCAGAAGAGAAATGACCGAAAAAACAAGCTATACTGATCCGTGCTCCAACTACCAACGCGCGTGTGTGTGCGTGTATGTGTGTGTGTATGTGTGTGTGTATGTGTGTGTGTATGTGTGTGTGTGTGTGTATGTGTGTGTGGGGGCATAGGCATGACACACACGCACACACATACACGCACATATCTGTTTTGGCACGAAATTCACTAACGACATTGGCTCATAACCACCATAGTATTCTGCTGGGATCGTAAGTATATTGTCACAAACACACACACACACACACTAATATAAACACACACACACACACACACACACACACTAACACACACAGAAATAAATAGAAATTAAAAAATGTTGTGAATAACCTCTAGCAATGATCTTTAGCTAGAAATGGTGATGGAATCTTGAATTTAAACACAGTCACAAACTCACTAACACACACTAACGAACACACACACACAAACACACACTAACACACACTAACAAGCATACACAAACACACACCCACAAACACACACTAACACACACTAACAAACACACACAAACACACACCCACTAACACACACTAACACACACACACACTCTAGCACACACTAACACACACACACAAACACACATACACACACTAAAACACACACACACACACACACACACACACACTGACACACACTGACACATACTGACACATTGACAAACACACTAACACACATTGACAAACACACACACACTGACACACACTTGCACACACACTGACACATTGACACACACACTAATACACACACACTCACACATTGACAAACACTAACACACACTAACGAACACACCCAAAAACACACACACACACACTAACGAACACACACACTGACACACACACACACACACTAATACATACACACTCACTCTAACACACACACACACACACACACACACACACACACACACACACACACACACACACACACTAACACACACTGACACACACTGACACATTGACAAACACACTAACACACACATTGACACACACACACACACACACACTGACACATACTGGTACACACACTGACACATTGACACACACACTGACACACTAACACACTGACACATTGACACACACACTGACACATTGACACACACACTGACACACTAACACACTGACACACACACTGACACATTGACACACACTGACACATTGACACACACACTGACACATTGACAAACACACACACACACACACTGACACATTGACACGCACATTGACACACACAAGCTAACACTCACTAACACACACTAACACACACTAACACACACTAACACACACTAACACACACTGACACATTGAAACACTGACACATTGACACACACACACACACACAAGCTAACACACACACTAACACACACCAACACACACTAACACACACTAGCACACACTAACACACACTAACACACACTGACACACACATTAACACACACATTGACACACACACACACACACACACTGACACATTGAAACACTGACACATTGACACACACACACACACACACACAAGCTAACACACACTAACACACACTTGCACACACACTGACACATTGACACACACACTGACACATTGACACATACACACAAGCTAACACACACTAACACACATGAACTTGTCACCACAGATATAGCAATCACATAACACATGGTTCAGTGATTGTCTGTCTGTTTCAGTGTTTACACTTGTTTAGTCAAATCGGCAGTCAGATTTAGCACCTTTCTGCTGCTAAATTCTTGATAGCCATATGATGAGAAACAAAGAATAAATATATAAAATACAAAAGACATTATTGGCATTTTTAACATTTTTAACATTTTTAACATTTTTAACATTTTTAACATTTTTAAATTGTTTAAGTTTTTTGCATTTTAACATTTTTAACATTTTTAACATTTTTAACATTTTTAACATTTTTAACATTTTTAACATTTTTAACATTTTTAACATTTTTAACATTTTTAAATTTTTTGCATTTTAACATTTTTAACATTTTTAACATTTTTAACATTTTTAACATTTTTAACATTTTTAAAATTTT
This sequence comes from Sacculina carcini, assembly GCA_916048095.2. Classification (NCBI taxonomy): domain Eukaryota; kingdom Metazoa; phylum Arthropoda; class Thecostraca; family Sacculinidae; genus Sacculina; species Sacculina carcini. The sequence goes on along the minus strand of OU696591.1, from coordinate 6,033,434 downwards.
TGCATTTTTAACATTTTTAACATTTTAACATTTAACAAAACTATTTTCCTTTCAATATTTAATCATACAGCATAAACTTGTTTCAGAGGATTAAACAAAAAAAAACTGATATGAAAAATATATAGCATATTTTAAGAGCATTTATTTTTATTTATTTTCCACATAATTTTTGGCAGCCCACAGAAGCTTGTTTTGCAACTCTCTTTCTGTCTCTAAACATCTTTTGGTTAGCTTCCAGTACACATGGGGCCACCGCACAGGGTGGTAATAGTGCACTTGCACTCTTCCCCAATGCCACTGGATTTGCCTGTAATTAATAATAATAATAATAATAGTAATGTTACAAATTATGCTTCTACTTCAGTTTCGCCCTTTTTTCATTTTATGTGCATATGCTGATTATATATGCTTTTATGCTTCTATATCTATATTTTATATGCTCCATTCTAATGTAATCGATTTACGTCTTGTATATACTATACATATTACTCTTCCGTACTACACTGCACCTTGTAACAATGCCTCTAAGAGTGATGTATGTATGCGTATGAATGTATGAATGTGCATTCGTGTATGCGTGTGTGGGAATTGGCGATAAGTTGAGAGGTAATCAAGGGTTATTGCTGCTTCAGCAATCGTTCATTGTGTATGTGTGTGTGTATGTGTGTGTGTGTGTGTGTGTGTGTGTGTGTGTGTGTGTGTGTGTGTGTGCTGGTGTGTGTTAGTGATGTCGTGTCAGTGGTGTCGTGTCAGTGGTGTCGTGTCAGTGGTGTCGTGTCAGTGGTGTCATGTCAGTGATGTCGTGTCAGTGGTGTCGTGTATCAGTGATGTCGTGTCAGTGGTGTCGTGTCAGTGATGTCGTGTCAGTGATGTTGTGTCAGTGGTGTCGTGTCAGTGATGTCGTGTCAGTGGTGTCGTGTCAGTTGTGTCGTGTCAGTGATGTCGTGTCAGTGGTGTCGTGTCAGTGATGTCGTGTCAGTGATGTCGTGTCAGTGGTGTCGTGTCAGTGATGTCGTGTCAGTGGTGTCGTGTCAGTGATGTCGTATCAGTGATGTCGTGTCAGTGATGTCGTGTCAGTGATGTCGTGTCAGTGGTGTCGTGTTAGTGATGTCGTGTCAGTGGTGTCGTGTCAGTGTTGTCGTGTCAGTGGTGTCGTGTCAGTGATGTCGTGTCAGTGATGTCGTGTCAGTGGTGTCGTGTCAGTGGTGTCGTGTCAGTGGTGTCGTGTGTCAGTGGTGTCGTGTCAGTGGTGTCGTGTCAGTGGTGTCGTGTCAGTGGTGTCGTGTTAGTGGTGTCATGTCAGTGATGTCGTGTTAGTGATGTCGTGTCAGTGTTGTCGTGTCAGTGGTGTCGTGTCAGTGATGTCGTGTCAGTGGTGCCGTGTCAGTGATGTCGTGTCAGTGATGTCGTGTTAGTGGTGTCATGTCAGTGATGTCGTGTCAGTGATGCCGTGTGTCAGTGGTGTCGTGTCAGTGATGCCGTGTCAGTGGTGTCATGTCAGTGATGTCGTATCAGTGATGTCGTGTCAGTGATGTCGTGTCAGTGGTGTCGTGTCAGTGATGTCGTGTCAGTGATGTCGTGTCAGTGGTGTCGTGTCAGTGATGTCTTGTCAGTGATGTCGTGTCAGTGGTGTCGTGTCAGTGGTGTCGTGTCAGTGGTGTCGTGTGTCAGTGGTGTCGTGTCAGTGGTGTCGTGTCAGTGGTGTCGTGTCAGTGGTGTCGTGTTAGTGGTGTCATGTCAGTGATGTCGTGTCAGTGGTGTCGTGTCAGTGATGTCGTGTCAGTGGTGTCGTGTCAGTGTTGTCGTGTTAGTGGTGTCGTGTCAGTGATGTCGTGTCAGTGGTGTCGTGTCAGTGATGTCGTGTCAGTGGTGCCGTGTCAGTGATGTCGTGTCAGTGATGTCGTGTTAGTGGTGTCATGTCAGTGATGTCGTGTTAGTGATGTCGTGTCAGTGGTGTCGTGTCAGTGATGTCGTGTCAGTGGTGTCATGTCAGTGATGTCGTGTCAGTGATGTCGTGTCAGTGATGTCGTGTCAGTGGTGTCGTGTCAGTGATGTCGTGTCAGTGATGTCGTGTCAGTGGTGTCGTGTCAGTGATGTCGTGTCAGTGATGTCGTGTCAGTGGTGTCGTGTCAGTGGTGTCGTGTGTCAGTGGTGTCGTGTCAGTGGTGTCGTGACAGTGGTGTCGTGTCAGTGGTGTCGTGTTAGTGGTGTCATGTCAGTGATGTCGTGTTAGTGATGTCGTGTCAGTGTTGTCGTGTTAGTGATGTCGTGTCAGTGTTGTCGTGTTAGTGGTGTCGTGTCAGTGGTGTCGTGTCAGTGATGTCGTGTCAGTGATGTCGTGTCAGTGGTGTCGTGTGTCAGAGTTGTGTCAGTGTTGTCGTGTCAGTGGTGTCGTGTCAGTGGTGTCGTGTGTCAGTGATGTCGTGTCAGTGGTGTCTTGTCAGTGATGGCGGATAACAAAACTGATAAATGTGATCAATCATTGGTTATTGGCTATTATTGAAACGCCACCATTTAGGCGACACCACTGACACGACATCACTGACACGACATCACTGACACGACATCACTGACACGACAACACTGACACGACACCACTGACAAGACACCACTGATACGACACCACTAACACGACACCACTGACACAAGACATCACTGACACAACACTGACACACGACACCACTGACACACGACAACACTGACACGACACCACTGACACGACACCACTGACACACCACCACTGACACGACACCACTGACACGACACCACTGACATGACACCACTGACACGACACCACTGACACAACACCACTGACACAACACCACTGACACGACACCACTGACACACGACACCACTGACACGACATCACTGACACGACACCACTGACACGACATCACTGACACGACACCACTGACACGACACCACTGACACACGACACCACTGACACGACACCACTGACATGACACCACTGACACGACACCACTGACACAACACCACTGACACAACACCACTGACACGACACCACTGACACACGACACCACTGACACGACATCACTGACACGACACCACTGACACGACATCACTGACACGACACCACTGACACGACACCACTGACACGACACCACGGACACACGACACCACTGACACGACACCAGTGCAATACTTTTGGCACGTGACATTTTCCCTTAGATTAATCACACACACACACGCACACACAAACACACACACACGCACACACAAACACACACACACACACACACGTGCATGTATGTGTGTACGTTCATAGTCCTATATCAATGTACACGGTGGTTTGGCATTCATGTCATGGCTGTATGACGCGAGAATATTCACTTAATCAGTCTTGTGTGCTTGCCAGAGAGAGAGAGAGAGAGAGAGAGAAAGTGTGGTTCCTAACGCGATTTACAGTATACACACCAACATTGCTGCTAAAAATATACTTGAAATATAAAGGGAAAAATATATTGTATAAAAATATATGTCAATAATCGTGTGTGTGTATTATAATTATCAATTTGAATTTATTTAGTTTTGTTTCTGAAGGTTTCTTTCATTGCTCTTGGTTGCAAGCAGAAAAACACTGCAATTTGCAACATTTTTTCTGGCGGTGCGCTGAAAAAAACAACAACAACAACTACAGCTTTCTCCATCTCGAATGAAACTAATTTACGTGTAGAAAAGTTTTCCCGGGTGCCATTTCAGCGAATTCACGTGAATTATCACCGTTTACACTTCTGATCGCCAAAAAATACCTCTGTTTTTAATAGTGAGTTTCAATATAGCAATCTTTTTTAAGCTATGCATAGATCAGATGATATTTTTTCAGAATTCAAATTCAGTTTAATTATGACAACGTAATATATAAAAAAATATAACAAATCATCTTTTTTTGTCAAGAGACGCAAAACGTTTTCAATAATAACAACTGATACAAATATAAATTTAACAAAATTGTTAGTAATATTTAGAAGAAAACGAGGCATTTTCCACACAAAAAAATATTTTCTGCCAACACATTGAAAGAATAACTTTGAATAACAAAACTGCCAGACAAAATATATATTTTAATTAATTGGATGTGGTTTGTCAAAAACACAATGCAAATATAATTAATTCAAAAATTGGTAAGAACAATAAATGAGTTTTTGTGTGTTAAATTTTTGCATGTTTTACGGATATTCCGTTTTATGCAATCTAATTTTGCGCACGCACGCACTGCCAAACACACACACACACACACACACACACACACACACACACACACATAGAAGGAGAGGGACGTTAATTGTGCACAAATCCCGGCTTTTTCTCGTGCTTATATATCTGCGCAGCCTCCATTAAATCCAGTTATTCATGCGTGAAATTGTTCTTGTGCTCATTCAAATTCAATGTGCGAAATTTTCTTACCGACATTTGCGCGTGATAATAGTATGAAAGGGCCTTCAATTAAGGCAATATTAATTGCTGCGTGGAATTCTGGCCATTCTGCACTTTTTTCTGCAAATACTATATATTTAAAGCATACAATATAAAATATTATTTTTTTTGGATATAATTATGCATCTAATAACTTTGTTTGCAAAAATACGCCAAATTTGGGCGAATTTTTAACCTTCACTGGGTGCCTGGCCGAAAACAAACACGAAACTTTGCAAAACTCAAACATCGCAAGAAAGAAAAAAGATGAAAGAAGAAAAGATATATTGACGCTCAGACTGTATGTATGTATGTACTTGTATGTGTATGTGTCTGTGTGTGTATGTGTGTATGTATGTGTATGTATCTATGTATGTGTATGTGTATGTGTGTGCGTGTGTGATCTGTGATTTGTGGATGCAATTTATTGTTGCAAACTAGAGTAATGTTGCAAGTTGTTGAAAAATGATTGTGGCCCGGTGATTCAGCTAGTCTGTGACCATGTCCCAGTTGGACCTCGACTACAGTAGATAATTATTATTATCGTACGTAAAATTTCAAATTGTCCGTATATTAAGCGAAATTTGTTAAAAACATCTCAAGTACATTTTCCGCCTGTAGGTTTTTATCTATTTTTTAATGCCATTTTTTAAATTCACTTGTTTGTTTTTGTTTATTTCATTATTTATTTTTCGTTTTATTATATTTTTAGTTATTATTATTATTATTATTATTATTATTATTATTGATATATTTGGTCTGTTTTAGACGTCATGCATGCTAATTAAAACTAACAATTATAAATTATATTTTTAGCCTCTACGTCGTGTTTTATTGTTGAAAAACAAGCATTAATCGCGTGTTTGCGATTCAGGATTCATTTTTGTTAAAAAAAACATAAAATGATTAAATTTCCTTTAAATTTTTCTTTTTTATACCAAGGTATTGAAAATTTTGGTTGAAATATTGATATAATATTTTAATGAAATCATCATATAATTTAAACTTCTTGTTTTTACTGCTTCGCTGGTTTTGACAGCCATATTGTTTTTTTGAACGATTTTATGCACCTTGGACTGATTAACCCGGAAAACTTGTATGCTATTAATTGAATTAAAACCTGAGTGACACCAAAAGTTGTAAGTATTTATTCTCATGTTGTCAATTATCTGTTATATGTTTATAGTAAATTTTTAAGCTTAAAACAAGTATGTTGTATGTGACATACACCATCGGCGTAGATTTGTGTCGAGGCTCGGGGGGGGGGGATGATAGTCATCATGTATTAGTGCTCAAACTTGATTCAGTTGGCCAATTGCATGAGACCCTCAACTATTTTCAGTCTATTCAATTACAACACACATATACCTCAATGAAAAGTGTATTGCGTAATATAATTCTTCACATATTTATAATTTCTTGCATTTTTGGCCTATTGTCATTTGGCTTCTAAGCTGAATTTGATGATAATGTACCCAATGAACTGAACTCAGCAGAATTCTCGGGGGGTATAATTGCATATTCATACCCCCCAGCCAAGTTGTCGGGGGGTATATATACCCTCCATACCCCCCAGGATTTACGCCCATGACATACACACACACACACATATACATACATTGCGCCGTCGCCAGCGGGCATTGCTCCCTTAGTTTTTGCTATGTTCAGTAGTGGAACAATGTGTCATTCATTATGCTGTGCAATGTGTTGTATGTATGTATGTGTGTATGCTAGAGTATGTGCTGGAGTTAACCCCATACTGACACGTTCTAATAATAATCTGTTGCGGAATAAACTCACCGTTTTATTATACAGTGAGTTTATTATTAAACGAGAAAGCACAACAATGTATAACACTGTTTTTATTTCTTTGTTTGAGTAATATATATTTTATTGGCGAAGCACGAGTTGTTTTTCACAACGTCTTCCTGACAGTGAGACAGACACTAGCAACAACTAATAAAAAAAATACCTGTCGAACACAAAAACAAACAAACAAACAGCTTAATATCGTTTATGTGTGTGTCAGTGTGTGTGTGTGTGTGTGTGTGTGTCAGTATGTGTGTCATTGTGTGTGTCAGTGTGTGTGTTAATGTGTGTGTGTGTGTGCCAGTATGTGTGTGTGTGTGTGTCAGTGTGTCAGTGTGTCAGTGTGTGTCAATGTGTGTGTGTGTGTCAAAGTGTGTGTGTGTGTCAGTATGTGTGTCAGTGTGTGTGTGTGTGTGTGTGTGTCAGTGTGTGTGTCAGTGTGTGTCAGTGTGTGTGTGTGTGTGTGTGTGTGTGTGTCAGTGTGTGTGTGTGTGTGTGTCAGTGTGTGTCAGTGTATCAGTGTGTGTCAGTGTGTGTGTGTCAATGTGTCAGTGTGTGTCAGTGTGTGTGTGTGTGTCAGTGTGTATGTCAGTGTGTGTTAATGTGTGTGTGTGTGTGTGGCATTGTGTCAATGTGTGTCAGTGTGTGTGTGTGTCAGTGTGTGTGTGTGTCAGTGTGTGTGTGGGTCAGTGTGTGTCAGTCTGTGTGTCAGTGTGTGTGTGTGTGTCAGTGTGTCAATGTGTCAGTGTGTGTGTGTGTGTCAGTGTGTCAATGTGTCAGTGTGTGTCAGTGTGTGTCAGTGTGTCAGTGTGTCAGTGTGTGTATCAGTGTGTGTGTGTGATGGCTGTTTGCGTGCAAATTTTATGCTCGGTTCGTGCGAATATGCCAGAGATGGATAGATAGATAGATAGATGGGCAGAATGGCAAGCGGCAAGCTTCAATGTCTTTCACAATACCATCACACACACACACACACACACACACACACACACACACACACACACACACACACACACATGCACATAAAACCTCTCTTTCACACTCTTCTATCAGTCCCCAAGAACCAATTCGCCAGCAGTAATGGTCCAGTTTACACCCAGGCGAGCCATATTCATAACATCGTTGTGCCGTTGTTTACCCGCTCATGCACGAGCGCACAGGGGCGTGCACAGGCTGCGAGATGCGAGGGGTTATCTGTGTATATGTAGTGAATTGCCAACATGAAGTTATAACACAGTTTCCAGCCGTATTATAAGCGTTTTATTATGATTATTATTAAAGCTAATGAACAAGGAAAAATAGCGGTAAGCGAGAAGGTTATAGACATATAGGTTATATAGGTTAGGTTATAGGTTATAGGTTATGACATATTTTTACATTACATTACATTGTGGACTCCGTGGTGCAGTTGTTAGCACACCCGCCTCACAAGCGGGAGGTCCGTGGTTCGAAGCCCGGCGGAGCAGAATTTCATTGGGCGAATTCTACAATCCCACAGCCCCTGTCCACCCAGCAGGAAATGATGGTACCAGATATCAGTCATGAGTTGTGCCATGCATTCTGGGGAGGTGGTCCTCTCTAATACGTCTTCCGTCCTTGTGGTGTCATAGCGTGGAGAGGGTCGGTTCTGCGGTGGCAGCGAGCTGCACGGGGCACGCCTGTGTGTTTATAAGCTTCGGCTTCTTCCCGTGTAGCAGCTGCCACTTATGCATTTAACCTTTTAACCTTTATTTAAAGTTAATGAACAAGGAAAAATAGCGGTAAGCGAGAAGGTTATAGACGTGCAATATTGCAATCCATTAAATCATTATAATTATAATTGTGTCATTAAATCTATATAATATAGCGTGTCATACATCACACATTAGTATATATATAAATATCTAATAACTCATATGCGAGTAACTCGTATATATAACAATGTATAATCACTTTATCATATAATTATTATTTAATCACTTGTCAATGTTTCATGTTGGAACAAAATTTTCATTATTACATAAGTCTGCAAAAGAGACAATGTCTCAGCAGACTCTATTTATCCACTTTCTTTATTTATTGTTGTTATGCTATTTGTTCTTTGCTTGTGGAAAAATACAATTTGAACTTGAACTTGAACTTGACACATGATGGTGTGAGATAAGTTGTGATGTATTCAGCAACCTTTCGATGGCCAAATAATAATCCAAATAATAATTATTCAAATAATAATTCAAATAATCGCTGTAGTTTCTGTAGAATGTCTTGTTTTGTGAGACGAAAGGAGATGTTTTTCTCTATATGCATGTGCGAATTGTATCAGAATTATTGCTAGTTCATTAACGAAAAACAATTTATTGACATGATATATATGTGGAATGTATGTACTTTTGTCATGTATGAATGAACACGCAAACATATATACACACACATATATACACACACACACACATACACATACACACGCGCGCGCGAATACAGCGGAAATTATATGATAACAGAAAACAGACTTAATCAGAAGGCAAAATTAAATCAGTGTTTATAGGAAGATGTGTAGCATTAACAGCACGCATTTATAGAATAAAAATTGTTGTTTTACAATTCAATCAATCTTAGACAAAAACGTTTTAGACAAGTTTTTTTATATTTTTTAGTATATGTTTTTTCTGTATTTAATCTTTGTTATATTCATATAAATATATTTCACATTATTTCTCGGTAAAGAAGCCTTCGCTCAAGAACGATTTTCTTTTCTGGAGTTCTTGATGTCAATATTTCTGCTCCTGCCGCTGCCAAATTATCGGCTAATTCAAGATTCATGAGACATAGGTATTACCCCGAGGTGGGCATGACATTACGCACAGGCGTTCCCAGTTCACCAATACAACGGGGTTATGCCGTAAAAACCCCAGCTAAAACCTCACCAAGATTATATGTGTGTTGTTGTTGTTGTTGTTGTTTTTTGTTATGCTTCTTAACTTCGCTCAAGCAGGTTCTCAAATAGAATAGAATGAAAGCAAACAAACAGAATGCAACAGACTCATAGAATCTTCCTTCTTGCAATAACTACACGAAATACAAGATTGTATGGACAATTTAAGAATGTATAAGGCCTTGTAATGGTGTGCCAGCTAATGGTATGTGTGTATTTGTGTATATGTGTGTGTGTGTGTGTGTGTGTGTGTGTGTGTGTGTGTGTGTAAGTGTACGACAGGGGAAGTTTGTGTCATTTGTAGTTTGCGTGTGTGGATGTCATCATGTGGTGATGGCGGTGGGTCATTGACAACACGGCGAATTACATCCAAGACATACACACACACCGATACACACTGACATATACATACACACTGACACACACACACTGGCATACACACACCAGCACACACACACACTGACACTCACACTGACATACACACTGACACTCACACTGACATACACACTGACACACACTGACATACACACACACACACACACACACACACACACACCGACACACACTGACACACACACACTGACACACACACCGATACACACTAACACACACATACACACTGACATATACACCGATACACACTCACACACACATACACACTGACACACACACACTGACACACACACACTGGCATACACACCGATACACACTCACGCACACATACACACTGACACACACACACTGGCATACACACACCAGCACACACACACACTGATACACACACTAGCACAATAACACACACACACTAGCACACTAACACACACACACACACTGACACACACTGACATACACACACACACACACACACACACTGACACACACTGACACATACACTAACACAACACGCACACACACACACAAACACACACTGACACACACTGACACACACTGATACACACTAACACACATACACACAGACAGACACACTGACACACACACTGACACACACACTGACACACACACACACTGACATACACTGACATACACACTGACACACACACAGACATACACACTGACATACACACACACACACACACACACACACACACACACACTGACACACACTGATACACACACTGACACACACACTGATACACACACTGTCACTCACACTGATATACACACTGACATACACACTGACATACACACATACACCACATACACTAACACAACACGCACGCAATCATGTATGCTGTGTGAGTGAGAAAATATCTGTTTATATATACCGTAAAACCTCTAATTAAATGACACCATGGAGAAGCAATAGAAAAATAGAACCGCATCCTATAATTAAACGTCACTTTGATTTATTATTCTCTTTTGGTATTTACCTATGACTGACTGATTTTCTAAGTTATTTTGTGATTTATTATCCTGTATTTGTGCTTTTTGTTAAATAATTATCCATAGAATATAGCGTATCTTCACAAAATTCTCACCAGCTAGTGGAAAAATAGAGCGACACCCAATAATTGAACGACACTTCGAAAGGAAGGCTTGGAAAATAGAACGAAATGTCACTCAAATAGAAATTTGGAAATGTTATACAGAAATGTTATACATAAATGAAGAAATACAGGAAACACGACCTTTTTTAAAACCTCGTGACATATTTTCTGCTATACCTCCTGCTACTTTTAGTTTAGATTTGATTTTTTCGTTGACAACCTGGAATTATTATATATTTTCTTTTAAAATTTCATATTGTAAACCCCCAAAACTGGTGACTTTTGATTACTTGATATATATTTTTTGAAAATAATTTAAACTTCTTGTATTACTGCTCAGTTGATTTTGGCACCCATGTTTTCTTTTTCTGGAATATATTAGTCTTTACCAGTGGTTCTCAACCTTTTCTCTCACTGATTTCTCACTTCTTAATGAGCTATCTCTTCATTTTCCACACAACACAGCGCTGATAAATTCAATAAATTCAGTTGTTACATCAAAGTAAATGCCATTAGAGGTCATTAGAAACAAAAATATACGAATTTTGATTGATAAAACACACATAGTTGTCCTGTTCTGTTCGACCTTTAGCTTCCCACTTGGCAACTCTTCCATTCCCCACCAGACAGGGGAATTCCCCACACACACAGGTTAAGAACCACTGGTCTATACCAATACATCTAGAAGCCTGAGACTTAAAAACTAAGAACTTACATGTTTTGTGAAAACCATGCAAGTTCAGCAGAAATTGTAAGTGAAAATACGCTTTTATTTCCTATTGATCTGCTATCTCACCTTGCGTGTCTGCTATTTTTGGTAGGTTATTGGAACATTCACTGCGCACGAGCTCAAGTGAAGTTCAATAGTGAAGCTTTTATTGAGCCGTGTTGAAAGGTTATATATATATATATATATATATATATATATATATATATGCACGATTCGTTGAAATCAACAGCAATCTGGGCACTGTTGTGCTGGTACGATAGCTTCTCTATGTTTCGCACGATTTTTCTGTGTTCAGCAGACAACACACTCAGTTGTTCACTCGGAAGTTTAATTCTCGAGGTATCTTTCGGCTATTGTCAGCAGAAGAAAATGTATTGTTTTGTTGTGTATTGTGTATTAAACAGTGTATTGTTTCTCCTGACGATGGCTAGTGATAGCCGAAAGGTACCTCGAGAATTAAACAACAACAAGCGAACAACAAGCGTGTATTTGATATAGCGCACTAATCAACAAAGGCGCGATAAACATGAAATATAGATATACAAGATAATAATTACATCAAAACGGGAGCTCAGAAAGAAGAAAACAAGAGCTAGCAAGGACAAAAATATAACAGGGAAGATAAACACCGAATTATTTTGTGCTGAAAAAAAAGAGAAAAAAAAACAAAAAAAACAACAACAACAACAACAACAACAACCACAAAGACATGAACAGACAAATATGAACACTGGCGCACGTCACATACAAGCACGATTAGCACAAACATAAGATCAGGGGCTGTGAGCGGAATAAAAAACACAGCAGGAAAACCAAAACACAAAGTTCAGTAGTATTAGTAAGAGTATATACATGGCGATAATATGGAGATACGAAAATATGGAGATATATATACAAAGGTAGTGTCAGTGCAATCTATAAGGAGGTGTAAGCGGCGACGGAAGAGAAAGCAGGTACTTATGTAGCGCAGAGGAAAAGGAAGAATATGATTTATGACGAAGGATATGAGGAGGAAGGGAGTTGTATAATCGGGGGGCAGAAAAATAGAAAGACTTCGCGGACCAATTTGATAAGTGGTCGGCGGGAGGGCAAACAAGAGGTGCGGGACGGCGGCTGAAAGGACGATCAGAGAAGGTAAGAAGTGAGAGCAAGTACGAGGGAGGAGAAGATAGGTGGAGGAGTTTATATACAATACAACACAGCTTATATTGTATCCTTGAAAGAGCTGGCAGCCAGCCGAGTTCTCGGATATGAGCGGAGGTGGGTGTCTTAGGAGGAAGGCGAAGAACGAAGCGACAAGAAAGATTGATGATAGATTGAAGAGAGCGAATGGACTTCTTAGGAAGATGAAAGAATAAGGAATTACAATAGTCGAGACGAGAAAAAATAAACGAGTTCACTAAGAGGAGAGCAGACGCAATATCAATATGAGAGCGGATCGGGTAGAATTGGCGCAAGGTGAAACGACAGAGGCGGATAATTTTTGAAAGATGCTGAGAGAATGTTAGAGAGGGATCGAGAACAACACCCAGATTACCTATATGTGATGAAAGAGGCAAGTTGACAGAACAAGGAGCAATACTGGGAGGGTGAAATAAGAAATATTCAGTTTTTTCAGGATTCAAAAGGAGATTTCTTGAGGACGCCCAGGCAGCGATGTGTGATAGAAGTTGAGAAATTAGACCAATTTTTGAGGAGGAAAAGGGGAAGTAAATCTGTATATCGTCTGCATATATATGAAACGATATGGGGTAAGACCGGAGTATGGGGCAGAGGGATGAAATATACAGATTAAACAGAAGAGGGCCGAGAAGAGAACCTTGAGGGACACCGGAATCCAATGGAAGAGGAGAGGAAAACTCGGAGTTGCAGCGAACTGTATATGAACGATTTGTAAGATAGGAAGTTAGAAGAGATAGAGCTGAAGAAGATACACCAATATGGGCAAGATCTTTACAAAGAATCGAGTGATCAACGAGATCAAAGGCGGAAGAGAAATCTAGAGAGATGAATATTACGGAGTTGCCTGAGGAAAAGGAAGCGAAGATGTCGTTCAATAAAGATAGAAGGAGAGTCTCAGTTGAGTGATTAGAAACGAAACCGGATTGACGGGGGTCTAGGGCAGAAAGTATGCAAGGGCGGAGTTGAGGAAGGATGGCAGCCTCCAGAAGCTTAGAAGGTAGTGGAAGCAAGGAAATAGGCCTATAACTACATGGAGTACTAGTATCCAGGCAAGGCTTTTTAAGAATAGGAGAAATAACAGCGTGTTTAGAGGCCAGGAAAGTACCGTGGAGGAAAGAAGTGTTCACCAGATGAGTAAGAATTGGGGAAAAGAGTATGATGGAGTCGGAAAGAGCCCGGAAGTTAATTGGATCAGATGGACACCTGGAGGATTGAAGTTTTTTAAGAAATTTGGCAGTCATGGCTGGAGAAATTGGAGAGAAAGAAGATAAAGAGGTGTTTGAAGAAGGAAAAGATAGTGGAAGGGAGGACGGAGGTAATTTGGATTTGGCCGTGGCAATCTTGTCTCGAAAGAAGGATGAAAAACAGGAAGCAGATATTGAGCAAGGGCTAGAATTGGATGAGCCAGTGATAGATTTCAGGGTCGACCATCTGGAGCGGGAAGAATAAGTACACGAAGAAAGCTTAGAACGATAAAAAAGAGACTTTGCGGCATCAAGGGCTGATAGGAAAGATTTACGAGCCTGACAAAACATAGACCAGTTAGCGTCGGTCCGGAACCGTCGCCAGGAACGCTCATGAGCTCGAGAATTGGCACGAAGGCGGCGCAGTTCGGGAGTCAACCACGGCTGGGGTGAAGATGAAGGTTTGGTGGTACAACGACGCAATGGGAATAATGTGTCATTAAATATGGATAGTGAATTGTCGAAGAAGGGTAGCAGCGATGAAGGGGACGGGAAGTGATAGTTGTTGGGAGCAAGAGAAATTGACACGAGATAACTGAAAATGGATGAGTCAAAGTTTTTGTAATCACGTGTGAAAAGAGTTATCGGTGAAGGATTTGTTTCCTGGCGTTTAAGAAACAATTTAAATGATATCAGACTGTGGTCGGAAATCGTGGGATCGGGAGGATAAGTAAGCAAACCAGGAGGAATAAATTTAGCAGAAGCTTCGGTGCAGATGATTAGATCGAGGGAATGACCGGATAGATGTGTGTTACCTGAGTTTAGGACTGAAAGACCCCAGTAATTTAGCAGGGAAAGAAAGTTTTGAGTAGGTGTATGAAGTGAAGAAGAATCTGCCCAGAAATTGAAATCGCCAAGAAGAATGAAATTGTCGGAGAATTTTTCAAATATAATAGAGATGAGAGTGTCAAAATCTGAAATGAATTGTGAAGAAGAACCTGGATTGTTGTGGCGATATATAAGGATTATGCCGAGCCTATGTGATGCAGGTAGTGAAAGGTAAAGTGCAATATATTCAAAAGATAGAGAGGTAAATGATATATCAGGCAGTTGATTAAGGTTAAGGAAAGAACTGAATATAACGCCGACGCCACCCCCGGATTGTTTGAAAGAATTCAAAGGGGAGCGACAGACATGAAGGAACTTAAAAGAAGCTGGAAGATTGGCTGAAAAGGTAGGCAGATCAGTTTGAAGAAGCCAGGTTTCTGTGAGTAAGAGAAGCGAAAGACCTAGGTGTGATAAAAGATCGGAAATAAATGATGTTTTGTTACGGGCCGATCGGATATTAAGAAGACCAAAGGAGATTAAGTGAGATATGGTTTGTGGGGGAATGTGCCGAGTTGAGCAAAATAGTGTGGGAGGTGGGGTTGGATCAGTGGGCGGCAACGCAGGACAACCATCTAGTCATTGCTTGCTAGGTGAGGGATTAGTGGGGGAAAAAAGAGAACGAGGGGAAATGGGGAGTGGAAGGGTAGATGTGGTGGTAGAAGTAGGGAGAGGAGTAGCGGATGGCGGAGAAAGAGGGGCGACAATGGTGCGTGAACGGAGAGATGCGCGGACCGCAATGAAAGAGGGGCAGTTGGGTGAAAAGGACGAGTGGCTGGAAGGGCGGCAGTGACGGACGCAGTTTACGCATTGTGCTCTGCCGCGAGCTTGGCACTCGGAAGAACGATGAGCTCCCGCGCAGTGGCCGCAAGCCACTTTGTTGTTGTCGTGACATCGGTCAGCGCGGTGGCCCAAACCAGCGCAGCGGTGACAACGAATCGTGGATTGAATGAATGAATCAAACTTCAACGAATCGTGGATTTCAAGAAAACGTGCATATATATATATATATATATATACTAGCGACAAATTCCGCAGAAGTTTTGCGTACATATTGAACCTCGTCGGGTACTTGCTGTGAAATGCTTCGTTTACACCATGTCCGCCACTGCGCACTGTATGTTTGTGTGCGTTTCTGGAACACGCACATACACCAATATATACTTAATTAAACACTCCGTTTTGCTACGCACTCTGTACGCCACTGTGCCCTTGCAAACGCACGCTGCAATGCATGTGAGTCATGGACACACAGACACACACACCAATATACACACGAGTGTTCTGGACACACACACATAACAAAAGTAGTGTAAGCATATACAATTCAAGTGTTTATACTCACATTGAGTCGAATACACGCTTCAAGTATTAGTGCCAAAAGCAAGCGAATATTGCTATTACAGTTCTCCTATGTTTAACCAGCCTGTGACAGATCATCCAAATGTTGTAGAATCCGTGTGCATGAGAATATATATATGTTTGCATCGCACATACAGACGCACACGCATACAAACACTGGCTGCACTCGTGTTTGTTAATAGAATTTCGACACACGGACACACATACCAATGCAAAATATTTCGTGATGATGATGATGTCAATTCCTGAGAAGCGCAAGACCACGTGGCTGCAGTTGCGTACTATGTGTGTATGTGTGTGTGTGTGTATGTGTGTGTGATCGTTCGGCTGATGCAAAATTACGCAAGAACAGTTGGCAGAAATGATGCGATGACATTATCTCAGGGAAGTTTCTAGCAATCGCTCAACAGAATGACGCAGTACATAGAATGAAGGTGATAAACAAAACACCACTGTAGCTGTCGCTGAAAGTGTATTTTAGTTTGTCATGTTTTAAGTATGGCTGAAATACATTTATCTTTAAAATAAATGTATAAAAGTGAATTTACTCCATGATAGGTTCATGCTAAAATTGTTTTTATATAACCGCGTGTGGCGACAATTGTGCTTGGAAGCAGAAACGTGAGTTTGGTATTCTTTGGAACTTTGGTTTGGTGAATGAGAACGGTGCTATTTGGATGCGTTAAGCAATTTGTTTGAGCATCAGTTCTCATACTTTTCTGGATTGTGTGTCAAGGAGCCAATCGAGGTCAGTTTTCCATTGGATATGCCTATAAGTTTGGCTGTATGTGGACTGTCGTGTGTGAGTTGTATTCGTTATAATTCGTTCGTTGAAGTTGTATTCGATATATCATATTATAATGTGTTTATTTTCCATGTGTTAATTTGGATTTTCCTGGTTAACGATTTCTCTTCGTTGCAATATACAATTATATACAATCTGGTGTTTTGGAGCTTGGAGGCGGCGCAGGGGGACCCGTCGACCAACTCCGTAGACTCACAATCACAACCACTAAAACACCAAAAGCTACACATGCTTGATAAACGCCTGTGTAACACGCACATACACGACGATGCACTCAATTAAACAGCAAATCTTCTTCGTGGTCTTGAATCTCCACGAAACAATAACATTAACGAATAGTGAGAATGTGTTTGCACGTATATGAGTGTGTGTGCGTGTGTGTGTGTATGTCAGTGTGTATGTGTGTGCGTGTGCCTGTATGTGCATGTCAATATGTGTTTGTATGTGTGTTTGTGCATGTGAGTGTGTATGTATCCGCGATCGCTCCTCTGCTGAAAATTATGCAAGAGCAGTTAGCAGAAAAGATGAGGTGGCAATCTCGCAGGGAAATTTCTAGCAATCGCTCAACTGAATGACAATATTGTATAGAATATAGGTTAAAAACAAACACCAATAGAAAAATAAATGATAGTTACAATTACAATGTTAGTAAGCTATACATATACACTCGAAAAACGCTTCTGGAACACGCACATACACCAAGATATAGTTAATTAAACACTCCGTTTTGCTACGCACTCTGTACGCCACTGTGCATTTGCAAACGCTCGCTGCAATACATGTGAGTCATGGAATGTCGACACACAGACACGCATACCAATATACACCAATATTCTGGACACACACACACACACACACATGAACGTTGAGCTTTATTATTATACGAACAAATATGAAGGTAGATAGATATGAAGGAAAAGGTATACTTGAAAGTGCACAATTATCGCTGTATATTTGTTCAACGTTTGGCTTCATAAGAACGCTTTCTACCAAGTACTGATTTTTGATAAATACACCAGACACATAAACACAAGAACACAACATATATTTAGCAGATATAAATGGAATTTAAAAAATACATTAATACACCCGTATTCGATTTGTATATACTTTGATTTGTTTGTATACTTATATACTTCGATTTGTATATACGTCTTATTCTACGCGCGCTGTATCCCATACGTCCATTCCTCGACCAAGCGTCTGCCATCAAGCTCATCAAAACACTGGTTTTTCCTCGTATAGATTATTGTATTGTTTTATATTTCAACACTCCGCGATGCTATTTGAAACCATTTCAGACGGTGATCAATCAATGTTGTAGATTTGTCCTCTCTCCCGTTATTTGTGTTCATACATCTCATCATTTGTACAATCTTCGTTGGCTACCTATTATTCCGCGAATTCATTTCCGTCTCTCCTGTATTATTTTCAAACTGCTGAACGGCATCAATCAGCCTGAATATCTTGTACGTTTGTTATCTCGTGTCTCAAATCCCAACAGCCGTATTTCACGTCCTCTACAATGTCCTAGAGCGTTGTGTGAATCCCCCTGGTCAGCAAAATCATTTACCTTTTTTGCCCCTCGTTTCTATAACTCACTTCCATCTCATGTCCTTCTATCTCCCTCTTTCTCTTCTTTCACTTCATCTCTGCGCACATACTTATTCTCTAAATCTTTTGATCGCTCATCTCATTGCCTTACACCATATGCCAAGATTTAGCTGCTCAAAGTGCACTCTCATCTTTTGCTTGCCTTTGTTTTTTTGCATTCACGTGTTTTTTTGTGTCCTGTAAGCAATTTTTCTATCTCCTATCTCTACCTGATTATCTTTGTACTGAAAATGTGTGTGGATTTCTTATGCTTACTGTGTGTGTATGTTTTGTTCTGATGATTATTTATTGCGCTCAATGTTTGTTTCATATTGCGTCGACGTGTAGCTTTTGTTTTTTTTTCTGTGCTATTTTTTGTTCTTTTGTAATCGCGCCATTGTTGCTATGTGCGCTAAATCAAATACATGTTGTTGTTGTTGTTGAAGTAAAAAATAGAATACAAATAATAGACAAGTATATATATATATGCTTTTTTTATTTATCTGAAATTCTCCAGGAGCGCAAATTCGCTGAATATATTGAATTTCTCAAATCCAATTTGGCAGCATTGAGAGCGCGTGGATTTGTCGACCAGCCTGGCAACCTGCCGACAAAAATCTACCTATTTGAAAGCAGAAATTTCGCAGTACAGAAAAAATATACCCGATAAAACGCAAGATCAACACACACGCAAACACACATAATGATTAAAAACAAAATGTCCCCATAAATTATCAGATATTATTAAAATAAGGTTTAAAGTATATATTTATTGTATTTTTTTACAAAAATTACATAATTTTTCAAATAATTCATAAAAAATATTAGTTTTTGATATTTTTTCTTTTTTTCTCTCCGCTTCTTGTTCTATTGTTGGTTGATTTTTGTCAGTTTGTAAAATCAATTTAACTGGATATATAAGTCAATAAATTCCGATATTTTTCATTGCCAGAATTCATTCAGGAATTTCACAATTGACAAATTTATAATTTGCATGCGAATATTAATTTCGCAAATTTCATTTAGATTTTCACCTATTCGTCCCCACACACATTTCATTTATATTTATTAAGTCACAAACACACACACACACACACTGACACACACACACACAAACACATGGGCATCCCTGGAGGACTTCGTGAAGCTCCTGGGCGGAAGAATAAGTGAGCGTTCAGGGGAGCCGCGAGAGACGGCCTGGCTTCGGCAGCGAATAAGCCTGGCCGTCATTCGTGACAACGCCGCCTCCATTGTATTGTAGTGTTGTTAATATGTGTACACGTTTGTAAATATATTTGTATGTGTAAAAAAAAACAAAAAAACACACACACACGGACACATACACTTGACACACACACACTCATACAAACATACATACACCCACATACACACACACACAAACACACACACACACACACACACACACACACACACACACACACACACACACACACAAACACACACACGCACAGATGTCATTGAATTGCAAAGCGCAATGTACAGCCCGATAGCAACTTTCGCTAAGCCAATTTCAGTGTGAAAACTGAGACTAACTTTGGCATGTTACATGTTACATGTTTGACATGTTACATGTTACATGTTTGTCAGCCAAGTGTCGCATTAGGTTTGTTTTGCAAGCACGTGCGGAAGCCGCTAACACCCACTAATCCCCGCTACAGCTTAAACTCACCGGTCGTGCTAATATTGTGTGCTGAAAATCACCGCTGAAAACAAGCGCCAAATATATTGCACCATGTTATATATAATTTGTGCATGTATTTGTGTATGTATATCTTACTGATCGTTCCTATTCTGTGCAATTCAAGTCCACTACTTCTATGCAAATTCCTCTACTTTCTGGTGTACGCCTAGGTTCTATTCTAGCCCCGCTTCTATTCAATCTGTGCATGTCTTCTCTATGTCCTATTCTCCGTCGCTATTCTGTCCAGTTCCACGTCTACGCAGACGATATGCAAAGAATTATTCCTCTTCCCTCTCCCCCATGCTTCGTTCATATCAGACATTATCTCTGACATTTTCTCTGATATTTCTTCCTGGTGTGCTTCAAATGTGTACCTACAAATGTGCTCTATATTATTATTATTATTACTATTATTAATATTATTATTAATGTTATTATTAATATTATTATTATTATTATTATTTTACAGGGAATTAAGGACAACATAAATTTCAAGGCAAGTTTTAACTTTGAATTGCGTTTATTAATTTGATAAATGAAATTCCTCTGAAGAAATCTAGGTAAGCAAACATGATGGTATTATAACACTACTGAAACAAAACAAAAACTATAATTATGTAAGCTTAACCTATACCCCAGTGAGAGAGTATCTTTCAGCGCGACATTTATACCAGCTCCGTATTGTTTTTTATAGATGGCATCCTGAATTGTTTTTCATAGATTGTTGTTTTCTATATATGACGTTTTGAATTTATATTCTCGACAAATCAACCATTTTTTGGCAAACGTTGAATTTTTTCCGGAAAAAAATGTGTAATGTAGCAAAAACATTTTGATTTTAATTTACATTCATTTTGAATTAATCAGTAATTATATTTTCTACCAGTTTAGAAATGTTTATATCTTGGCCAAATGTGTTGTAATTTTACGAGCATGATTTTATATTGAAATAATAAAATTATTGTTTTTTTTCTAATTTGACAAATTTTCCAAGCAAAATGTTATTTTTAATCGGTACTTCATATTTATTCCTTTTTGGAATTGCAAAACAAGCAACATATTTGCCAAATTGAAAATATTTTTTCATTTTTTGCCAGCATATTATCACAATTATGTCTGAAAGGTGGATGCAATATTCTACCTCTAATACTCCCTTGAGACAGAGGTTCTGAACCAGGGTTACTCGCACAACTACGGCATGAAAACCGGGTTCCTGTGAGGGATGTCAGGATACCTGAGAAAAATTACTAAAATAAATGTTTTTTTAATATGTTTCAGGATTGTCCATTAGTCTATTTTACTTAATCCTCTTGAGGGAGCTTTAAGCTGCATGAATGGAAAAAATACCATTACGTCGCTTATATTATTTATATATTTTTTATATATATCTTTCAAGAACCAAGCGGTTGGGGTGCGCAAACAATGAACAAAAATGTTGAGTTCTTTTTCTTCTTTTTTCTCAACGTTGGCACACCCTTTCTTCAAAGAATAAAATTTCAGCTATCGCACGCACTCAATTTTTGATAGCTATATGGAAAATATAAAACTACTGAAAAAATAAGGTATAATCACCGGTGACGTCGGCGTGTGACGTCACCACTACCAGCAAGAGCCCAAACTCTCCAGCACAGAGAAAATTCAGGACACAAACATCAGCGGGAAAAATGATGTACACCGTCTTTGGGACCGTCTTTCTAGGCATCACTTTCACCGCTATGAAAACGACGGACCCTTCTCCTCACTGTGATCTTATTCATCGTGTCTGCTTGAAAGATTTTCTTCAGGCATCGTCAATGGGTGCATACGCTTGCTTGTGAAGAAAATCAATGACGCATCTTTGCTTCTGACGAGTCACCATGACAAATTTTTACCTGTCATGATGTCACGCCGTGAATATTTGCAATAGAGAACTGAAAATTTTATCATACACTGCTAACAGGTAAATCATAATATGGTGTAAATTTCAACTTCCTCCGATTATTTGGGGCCGAGTTGAAAAATAGAAGGCATCACTTTTGGAACGAACCTAGTAAGTACAAACGACATAATATCAAAACCTTTTTTATTCAATATTTATTCATACAGCTCAAAGCCCTAGTAAGAAAAACCGTATTTAAAGAAAGCATATAAAACACAGGAAAAAACATATTTTGTGTTCAATTATCACAGGAATCTTGGCACCCATTGAGAACATCATTTCCCAGGTGTAACCTGTCTATAGGTGAGCATGTGTGTCCAGCAGTAAAACTGGTTGTCCTACTAGAGCTTCACGACCTTCAACTACAGCATAAATGTCACGTGCATCTCGTGTGTGTGTGTGTGTGTGTGAGCACAACCGTTTCATCCCATTCTCCAGGGCACCTGTGACTTCACACAGGTGTGTGTGTGTGTGTGTGTGTCAGGCTCCACCGACCGACCTACCTGTACAGGAAACAGCATATTGACAATTTGGCGTCATCTTAATTTAGCGAGCGCAGATGCAAAACACTGACATATTACGGCCATCATCTGCCTACTACTCTTGCACGTGCAATGACACACACACACACACACACACACACACACACACACACACACACACACACACACACACACACACACACACGATCACAGACACACACACACGATCACAGATCACGGATCACATTTGCCACGTAAACTACACACACACACACACACACACACACACACACACGCATCGCGCCAACTTAAAACCCTACCAACGAGCTGCAGGTAGCAGGTTGTGTATGTGTGTGTATGTGTGTGTGTGTGTGCCGGTGTATGGACGCCCAGGGCAGAGCGTTTCATCTGACCAGGTGATTACGTCGACTGCGACGCAGCCGGCCTCTGGAACACTCAGTGTTGCGATTGTGTCTGCTTCGCTTGCACGTGTGTCCGTGTTTGTGTGTGTGTGTGTGTGTGTGTGAATGTGTTGCAAACCCGTGTGTGAGAGTGTGTGCTGGCGTAGCATACAGTGATATGTGTATCATGATGTCGTGTTAGTTCTGCTACTACAGCGTATACACCGCGTGTTATATACACTAGGACACACACACATTAAGTGCAAGTGTGTCAGTTTGTGTCAGTTTGTGCTGTTTAATGAATCGCTAGAGATTGTGTGTGTGTGTGTGTGTGTGTGTGTGTTAGTTTGGTTAGTATGAGAGACAGGAGTGGTGTAGATGTGGTGTGGATGCTACCACTGTTCCTCTTTCTGCTCAGCCAGTGTGGTGTCTATTCAGGTGAGATGTCAGCCCCCCCCCCCAGCAGTGCAGTGGTTCTCAACCTTTTTGCTCTTCAGTGTTTGCAGCCCGCTTTTTGTTTAAATCAGCAGTAGCTCAAGTCAAAAGTTTCCTATTGGATATTCATTCATATAGGTTAAAGTTTCTTCAAGATATACATTTATGCTTTAAGCAAACAGTTTTTTTTCTCTCCAGAAAACGTATCAAACGTATATTTTTCGCAGGAATCCTGGTACCCCCTTAGGAAACAGGTTGGCACCCCTTAGTGGAGCCAGCGCCCCCTGTGATTAAGATCCCCTGTCCCGGTGCAACCCGAATATGATCAGTACTGCATATGTGAAAAATTATATAGACAACACGGAAATAAATCCGCAGCGCACCGAAAATTCACAATTTCTCTCTCGCTCTCAACATCAATTGCAATGCTCAGTGGTGATTTTTTGGGCATTTTTGCAACACAAAATAACAATTGCAACGTTGAGCTAATATTGCAAATTTGCTCATTGGCTAACATTGACTGCAATCAACGCTTGCAGAAATCAAACTGAACCCGTTTGAATAAGCTGCGAGATTGCTGAAATATTTGGCTAAATTTCACGTGTCTACATCTCCACGACTCTCTCAGTTCTATTTTAATCGCAATCAATTGTGAAAATTTCAACATTTATTGCAGGCACATTCTATATATATATATATTAGAAGATTAGTCGAGTCAGGTGTTACATAATGGAGCAGTAAAGTGGGTTTCACAAATACCCCAGTGAGGTTTGTGTTGGGTGTTACGTAACAGTCGGCTTATACAACACCGTCACCTCACACGACCGAACATTCCACGACAAACTAACTATAATGAGCTCAGCTAAATGATCAACATCTTTTTTGTGATTTGGAGTATTTTTCGAAATTATTGTTATTTACATTAGTGGTTCTTAACTTTTTTTCTCACTGATTCCCCACTTCTTCTTAATGAGACATCTCTTCATTTTCCACACAACACAGCGCTGATAAATTTAAATAAATTCAGTTGTTACATCAAAGTAAATGTCATTAGAGGTCATTATAGAAACAAAAATAAACGAATTTTAATTGAGAAAACACACATAGTTGTCCTGTTCTGTCCGACCTTTAGCTTCCCACATGGCAACTCTTCCGTTCCCCACCAGACAGGGTAATTTCCCACACACAGGTTAAGAACCACTGATCTATAATACATATATACATACACTGATACATAAATATAATATCATGATAGTACAAATATGAATTGAAAAATATGAGAAAAATGTCTGAAATGAATCGAAATGATTTATTATAGAAATAATGTCTTTTTGAATATGTTTATTTAATTCAGTGTATTGTTCAGTATTACTTGAAGTATTTATTTAAATAAAATATTATAAATAAAAAGTTAGTAATATGACGAGTTTCACTATTAATTGAATAATTGAAATTTAATGTTTTTATAAATGTATGTCGGTCTGTAATTGGGAATTTTCAATTCTAAATATGCTATCATATTTGGAAAATGAGAGATTTATTCAATTTCAAGTCGTTTATTTATTTATTTATTTATATAAGTTCGTTTATAAGAAGAGCGAAGTATACACTTTCATTCATTTAGATGTACCATGCTACTATGTAGGATTTTATACCGACAGATCTCTGTATAAAATAGAAATTTACTATGTCACCCCTAATCTCGCTACCAGGTCACTTTCGTCGACAATAAAAAACTGTTTTGCGAAGACCGAGTTTGTCGAAGAAGAGATTCAGATCTTGAACCGGAGGATTCTGAAACCTTGGATTAGCTGCCTTCTGAATATAAACTCACAGGACCGGGGAAAGCGAGCTTTCGCGAGAGAGCGGCGAAGTGGAAGATACAAATATCGAGGAGGAAAAATATTGGCTCGAAGAAGCCCAGCTGTCAGGAAGCAACACGAGGAAGTTTATGCAGCAGATTAGCGGAAAACCCGGTGTATACTCCGGTTGCCTAGTGTGAAAGACCAGTTGAGCAACTGATCAGTTGAGCAACTGGTCCGTTGAGCGAAATTTGAAAGCACGTGACATATCAACCATGGATCCTCCAGTCTGTTGTTTCTCACAGATATTTTTATGTACCAAATGGACAGTAGGATAGTAGCGATTTTTTCCTTGATGACAGGTAGATTTTGCAGATATTTCGAAAATATTGACTGTATTGCGATTATTACAAAAAGTTTTTTTTTCAGAAATTAATTTAAATATTGCATTTTTTGCATCAATTCAGAGTGCGTGATGGGTATTTTACACCAGGTATAATATTAAATTATATACTAATTTTATTATTATTATTAAACACCGGACAAGCGTGAGATCTCTAAGACAACAAGATGCTTGAAACCCGCCATGAAAAAGATGCACCAGTCGACGATTTTTGATAATTTCGAACTGAAACTTAGAAAAAGTAGAAAATGTTTTATTATGAAGGCATTATCTTTGAGAAATTACGGTCGTTTTTATAAATCTTCGCAAATAGGCCACTTTTGCTTGGTTCATACGAGTAGCATATTAGCGACATTTGACTGTATATAAATATATATTTGTAGCGGCATTTTTAAAATACTTTTCAGTTTTCTTTTAGTGGACTGCATTTGATCGGCATGAAAAACTTGAAAACAACGAAATATGTCGATTGGGCCAAAATATAATTTATTGAAAATTTTGAAAATTTGACTGTCTATTTTTATAGTTCAGTTTGAAATTCAGAATGCTTATGCTACTAGCTTGTTTGTGCAATATACATTCCTATTCTCCTATCTTCTTGTTCTCTTTCTCTTCTCATCCTCTCTTTTTCTCTTTTGCATTATTGCTTCTGCAATGTTGATGATCTTGATACAGGCTCGCGCGCACGAGCCTTGCTGGCATGCAATCTAACCTTGACGAGGTATTATTATCAGAGCTTCTGCTGATGTTACCTGCGCTGGTGGACACACACACACACACTGACACACACACACACACACACACACATACACACACACACACATTGGCTGGCTTTGACAAGATAAATGCAACTAGAAGCGATATATCTATATTTACATAGAAGTCTCTAAACTTACGAGGCACGAGATTTGCCCTTTTTTTTAACGAGTTTTCATATTATTTTCGAATATATCGAGGTTTGGTAAATATACAGAGGAGTGTTAGATAACGGAGCACGAGTTTTAGGATTTTTGATGATTTTTTACGCTTTCGACGCAAAAACGAACAAAGTCTCCAGTTTGAGTTTCAAATTTATCCAAATAGGTAGGCCCACATATTTGTGCCTAAATATAGTGATGACGGTTATGAATAGTTGAGAAAATAACAAACAAAAATTAATTTGAAATAAATTTGGTAAAGCTTAATTTACACATACACACACACACACATACACTCACGCACTGACATATACGCTAAATTATCATGCACTGTATCGAAATTTGTATGATCTTTCACGGATTTATTTTGTGTATGTCTCTCTCTCTCTCTCTCTCTGTGTGTGTGTGTGAGTATGTATAACTATTGTGCTTGAGTGTTTACATGTACGTGTGTGTGTGTGTGTGTGTATAAGTCTTGTGCTTGTGTGTGAGCGCTTTTGAGACCTTCGGGTTAATAGCGCGTTATAAATGTCGGGAAAGAGTTCACTCTTTCCCGACAATTGGGTGGCTGGCCACCCATAGGAATTGATGCAGTTTTTTGTCAACTACACACGGAGCGATGGTGAGAGAATTGCTTGATTAAGTTTTTTCCATTGCTGGGTATCTAGATATTCTGTCACCATCGCTCAAGAAATTCTGTCACCATTGCTCCGTGTGTAGTTGACAAAAAACTGCATCAAGTCCTATGGGTGGCCAGCCACCCAATTGTCGGGAAAGAGTTAATGTAATGTAATGTAATGTAATGTAATGTAATGTAATGTAATGTAATGTTTGTGTGTATGTATGTGTGTGTGTGGAATTCACAAATGCTGCACGTTTATTCTGTTTTGTATTCTTCAATCAGGAAAAATTCACTTTCACAATAGTTCATAGGTGGAATTTCCAACTTTGAACCACGTGCATACTTGCGGACTTGCACATACACCCACCCACACACACATGCACATATACACATATACACATATACATTCATGCATTTTATTCAACTTAATGCACTTGCGTGTATCCAAAAAATTCCACCACTGTGAAATGTCGACCATTTTGTTTTTGAGCAGATATTCTGGGAAGATTCTGCCGTCGCCATTTTGTGACTGACTTTTGAATTGAAACCGTGTGTTTTATGTGTGTATGTGTGTAGGTGTGAGTGCAAGTCCGCATGTGTGCACGCGAGTTAAAGATGGAAGTTTCACCTATGAACTATTGTTGTTGTGATTTTTTCGTTCAATACACTTGCAACATTTGTGAATTCCACACACACACACACACACACACACACACACATACACACACACACACACATACACACATACATACACATATACTCGTACACGCTGCTTGTCGGGCTCAAATATCACTACACACACACATTATATTACATTAAATTAAGACATTTATAACCCGCTTTTCCCCAGAAGGTCTCAAAAGCGCGCGCACACACACACGCACACACAAACACACACATGCACACACAAACACACATGCACACACACAAACACACATGCACACACACAAACACACACACAACATAAACCTTTATCATTGCAAAGTAAATCTGAAAAAGCTAATAAAGATGTCTATAAATTACATGATAATTTAGCGTGTGTGTGTGTGTGTGTGAAAGTGTTAAGTTTGAAAATGGACATGGCTGATACCATAGATCCCTGTCATTAAGCCCGTATTTAATTACAAAATTATACTTTATATTTTTCATGGTGGACTTAATAGCCACAACTATTTCACATTTAGTCTGCCAAAGTCTTATATATCCCAAAAGGAACAATAAGTTCCATTATATTGTGAATTATATCAATAAAGTACAAATATGTGCGCAATAGCTTGTTGAAAAACGTAAATTAACACGTAAATGCAAAGGACGGATTTATTTTCAAAATATTGTATATATGGAAGAAACAGAACAATATTAGACTGAAAGCGCTGTTGAAGGCTTGTCACGTGTTTTTCACCACATCATTCTGGAAAAACAAACACACAAAATAGCCTTTTTGTCTCGCATTAATACCTGACTCGATTCTCGAGAAAATATTATGCCTACACTTCTTACTGGAATAAATAAATTATACATTTCTCTCCACCCAAATATCGAAGTATGGGTGGTTTTTAATAGACATGACATCCAAATTGATATTAGGATTTTTCATTGGGTATTTTAATATGCTGATTTATTATGTCGTGTAAAAGATTTTTGCTATCACACTCTCAGTAGACATTTTGTAGACTCTATCCTCTTCTTATACTCTCTCTGTCTTTGAGCGTTTCCGTAAGTCAATGTTTATAGTCTTGTGTATGTATGTGTGTGTGTGTGTGTGTGTTTTGCAGCTGAGCACAGCCTAGTACGTACATCTCATGTGGTTCACAGACGTGATACGGATCTGTTTGGTGAGTAATTGTGTGTGTATGTGTGTGTGTTTGTGTGTGTGCCGGTTCATGACTCATGAGTCATCTCTTATGAGTCATTCACACTATCACACTATGAAAGCAGAAGCGGGTTATAGATTGCATGCAACTACAATCTCCATGCATCTTGATCATCAACAAATACACACACACACACACACACACAGACACAGATACACACACACACAGATACACACACACACACACACGCACACACACACAAACACAGATACACAGATGCACATACATATACATACACACATTACATTACATTACATTAAGACATTTATATCGCACCTTTCACCCGAGGGTCTCAAAAGCGCTCACACACAAATACACTCAAGCACAAGAGTCATACACATGTACAATCACGAACACACACACTCACTTACATGCACACACACAAACGCACACACAAAACAGACAAGTACATATACGCACAAACACACACACACAGAATAACGTTCTGAAAACAATTATATATTTTTGTGTGGCGAATTTTTTCACGATATTTGCCTATTCCATTATTCTGTGTTCTAGCTTGAGTCTTTATGAGATATATATATATATATATATATATATATATATATATATATATATATATATATATATATATATATATATATATATATATATGCATGCTCTGTTAAATTCTACAGCATTTTCTGTGTTGTTTCTTTTGTATGTACATTTCTCAATACGTCTCACCAGCTTCTTCTGGTTCTCAGAGAGCTTTCCCAGTAGTACCGAAAAACTCATTTTTGCCCGAGGCACCTTTCGACATATATTAATGTCATCTTCAGGGGCATATATATATATATATATATATATATATATATATATATATATATATATATATATATATATATATATTCGTGATATTTGGCATAGGATACGAGAAAGCGCATGAGCGGATGAATGCCAGGCAGTGATGTTAAACACCGGCCTAGCCTTGATAAAAAGTCAATTACCATCCCTCTCTCCCACCCCCTGTCTCTCTCTCTCTCTGTGTGTGTGTTTTCCCCTCACTCTTAGTCACACGCATGTGTATGCACGTGTGTGTGTGTGTGACCCAGGGTTCAATGACCCTTGCTACTGTGAAGCTGTTCACATCAGCTGCTCAGTTGAACCAGTGTGTGTGTGTGTGTGTGTGTGTGTGTGTGTGTGTGTCAGTGTGTGTGTCAGTGTGTGTGTCAGTGTGTGTGTTTCACAATTCTCTGCGGCACTGTGTGTGCAGACAACTTTTTCTTCTGTTCATCTTTCTCTTCTGTTCATCGTTCGCAATTTGCCCCACACCCACACTCTCTTCACTTGTTCATCATCTTCTCTTCATTCTCCCTCTCTCTCTAACTCTCTCTCTCTCTATTGCCTTTCTCCGTGCAATTGCCATTATCTTCCATGTTGCATTCTTTTCGCGTTCACTTATTGCAATTTGTCACGACGTCAATGCAACACACACATACACATATACATATCGGAGACATATTCTGATTTATTCCAGTGATTTACGTGAATGATGGACTCTGTTTTTCTTGCCTTATGTTTGTGCGTGTTTGTGCGTGTTTGTGCGTGTTTGTGTGTGTGTGTGTATGTGTGTGTGTGTGTGTGTGTGTGTGTGTGTGTGTGTGTGTGTCTGTATGTGTGTGTATTAATCTGTACAACACGTTGTCCTGGCGTGATTGTTCTTATGTTGGCTTGTAGCAATCTTCACTTGTCTATCTCTCTATCTCTTTCTCTTTCTCTTAATCGTTCTTTTCTTGTTGTTTTCTTGCCTTTCTGGCCGATCGTCTGATTCACCTGTATGTATGTGTGTGTGTGTGTGTGTGTGTTTGTGTGTGTGTGTGTGTGTGTTCGTGCTTGTAAAACCAGTAGAACGAGGTTTGAGCAGAAGACACAGTGTGACTTTGACAGCCTCGTGACGTCATCTTGTCTTGGCAGATTTTCAGCCTACTCTATCAAACAATAATTATTGATAAGTAAGGATAATCTTGTCTTTTGCTGCTGAAAAAAGCCCAATTTGGGCGGTAGTTAATGATGTCAATTGAAGACGTTATGATGGATGATGATTGCATGATGATTGCATGATGCATGATGATTACATGATGATTGCATGATGATTGCATGGTGATTGCATGATGATTGCATGATGATTACATGTTGATTGTATGATGATTGCATGTTGATTGCATGATTGCATGATTATTGCATGATGATTGTATGATGATTGTATGATATCTTCCAATCTGATCAAAAATGTTTTCTTTCGCGCTAGATGGGGTTCTGCTTCGTTTCGTCCATATTCGTTTCATTGATAATTTAAACTGTTTTGCTATTTTTCCTGCTATTCAACTGTGTTCCTATTTGGATTGAAAAAAGACGAGAGAACAAGACAGACACTCCGACCGAGGAGAATTATATTGGACTAATTCTATAATCCAACAGCCCCTGTCCACCCAGCAGTAAATGATGGTACCAGATATCAGTCATGTGTTGTGTCATGCATTCTGGGGCTCTCTCTAATACATCTTCTGTCCTTGTGGCGCCATATCGTGGAGAGGGTCGGTTCTGCGGTGACAGCGAGCTGCACGGAACACACCTGTGTGTGTTCATAAGCTTCGGCTTCTTCCCGTGTAGCAGCTGTCACTTGAGCAGCATTAAACCTTTTATCAAATTATATATAAATGAATGTGACATTTGCTGGTAAAATAGCCCAAGTTGGCAACCCGACCGACAAATGCCAAACTTGGCAACCTCATTTTACGCAATGTTCTTAGACTCTGCCTTCGGCTAATCTACCTTGAATGCTTTGTACGAGTATGTATGTATGTGTGTGTATGTGTATGTGTTCAGTGAGTTCAAGGTCAAATATACACACACATACATACATACACATACATATACACACATACAGTCACACACATATACATATACATATACACACATACACATGTTATACCACTCTATTTTACTCATACCATATCTATTGCCCATCGTTAGA
>OU696591.1:5993998-5996498 GCA_916048095.2 Sacculina carcini | reverse complement strand
CATTCCCTCATGTTGAATTGTGTATTTTCTACTTAAACATTTGTATATTATTATGACATCTCCTCTTTTTCTTCTTTCTTCTAGCGTTGACAAGTCAATATTTTTGAGTCTCTACAGTGTGTATGTATGTGTGTGTATGTGTGTGTGTGTGTGTGTTGGCAGGTACCTTGTTGGATGTTCATTGCACAGACACGTCATTTCGTTGCAATAGCAGTGAATTGCATTGTGTGCCCCGACAACTGGTGTGCAACTACCGAGCCGACTGTCCACAAGGCGATGACGAAACTCAAAATTGCCGTCAGTAATTTTTCAGTCATTTCTAGTTATTTTTCAGTCATTTTCAGTCGTTTTTCAGTGATTTTTCAGTCATTTCAAGTCATTTTTCAGTGATTTTTCAGTCATTTTTCAGTCATTTTTCAGTCATCTTTTAGTCATTTTTCAGTCATTTTCAGTGATTTTTCAGTAATTCTCAGTCATTTTTCAGTCATCTTTTAGTCATTTTCAGTCATTTTTCAGTCATTTTTCAGTCATTTTTCAGTCATCTCTTAGTCATTTATCAGTCATCTTTTAGTCATCTTTTAGTCATTTTTCAGTCATTTTCAGTCATTTTTCCAGTTCTTTTACATTTGTTTCACAGTAATTTTGTGTAGTTTTTTGTGTAGTTACTTTTTTGTGATTTTGTACTAATCTGTAGTAATCTTGTAGTCATTTTATATATTTTAGCTTTCAGTCAATTGTAGTCATGACTATATATATATATATATAGAGCCATGTATATAATTTTTTTTCTCTAATATTGGTGTGTTAAGTATGTTTTGAATATGAATTTTAGCGTTATATATAGTGAATTATAGTGTAGTTTGTGTGTGTTGTATTAATTGTTAATTTGCACGTGTGTGTCTCGTGTTTGACCGTTCACAAACATACACATACACACACACATACAAACAGCACCTCCGCTGTGCAAGGAGGGAGAGTTCACGTGTGGACAGTACCAATGGGGTAAACCCTACTGTCTTCCCCCTCACTACCGCTGCGATAACACCACAGACTGCATTGATGGCTCCGACGAACAAGATTGCGGTATTCAGCCTACACACACACACTGACACACACACACTGACACACACACACACACACACACACACATTGATACACACTGATACACACACTGATACACACACGCACTTACACACACTGACACACACACTGACACAGACACTGATACACAATGATATACATTGACACACACTGACACACACACACATGGATACACACTGATACACTAATACACACACACTGATACACACTGATACACACACTGATACACACACTGATACACACACTGACACAATGACACACACTGACACAACACTGATACACTAATACAGACACTAATACACACTGACAGACACTGATACACACTGACATACAAACACACACTGATACACACACTATGATACACATTGACACACTGACACATAAATACATACACACACAAATGTACAACAATAGTTAACCTGTAGTGAATTATGTCTATATAAGCGGCACTCTAATATCTCTTTGATGTAACAGATCCATTAAATAGTTATTGCTGATTATTAGGGCTGCCAAAATTTAATAAAGTTACTTTTTCACCTAAAGGTCACATTTCATAAGCTACCTGAAACTGCATGAAAAAGTTGTGTACGATAATTATTTAAAAAGTTACTAGGTTACCAAAAGTTACAATTTCATCGTTAGGCTACTTTTTTGCTATGCTTGTTCGTTTTCTGTGCTGTATTATCGTGACTGAATGGAATGTGGCACTGGCGTGTTGAGTGTATTGATTCTCCTTAATGCACCGCACCACTATGGGCTGCTTGGAATCCATTTTGTCGACTCGTGTGTGTGTGTGTCAGTGTGTGTGTGTGTGTATTTTGTGTCTGATACACACACACACACACACACACACGCAGTAGGGTTTGGTTGATGCATTATTACACGTTATATCGACCGAAAGAGGCAGCATATACAATGTAATACTGCTGTATTAACTGCTGATAACTTCAAATTTGCTTTAAAAAAATTGCAAATATTTGTGCGATAAATTTTCAGGCAATGCATGGGCTTATCGTATAGAAATGTTTTCTTAAGATCGTGCTCAGAAGCTAACTGGACTGAAATTGAACAAGGAGCAATGCCAAATTTACCACAGAAAACTCAGCAAATTCAACAAACATTTCACGGGACAAGTCCATTATGGATCCACCTTGTTCAATAATTATTGATCAATTTCAAGGCTTAACGCACATACAGAGAACATTTTGAATTTGTGTTTGAAATGGAAATTTCCGCATGGGTTCATTTCAGTTTGATTGTTTCTGTGTAGCTTCTGCAACACCAGATCCAATCATTGTTCTATTGCACGCCACTCCGTCTCATACACGCCTATATTATCAAAAACAATAAGAACCTTGCTTTCCAATTTTCACATGTGAAATGCTTTGGGTTTGATGAT
>OU696591.1:5973998-5988998 GCA_916048095.2 Sacculina carcini | reverse complement strand
TGGCGGAGGTGGTGGGAGAATAAGACAATGTAGCAGGAGGGAAACGACAGCATATATTCGAAATTTTATTCTCAGAGAAATGAGAGAATAGAGAAGGTAGGCGAGTTGGGTCACTATCAGGAAACACAAGGGTATTAGATTTACCTAGGAGTTTATTGAAAATATTCCAGAGGGATTTACTGTTGAGACAGGAGGAAATTTTATTATAATAGGATTTTTTGGCGTCCTCACACAAGATATGATGGTGACGCCGTGCAACACAATAAGATTGCCATGATGCATCAAGATTGACATATATTGACAAGATTGACATCGTTCATATACTGACACACACTGACACACTGACACACTGACATACACTGACACACTAACACACTGACACACTGATACACATACATATACAGACACACTAACACACACTGATATACACTGACACAGACACACTAACACACTAACACACTGATACACTGATACACTGACACACCAACACACTGACACTGACAGACACTGACACACACACACACATACTATATACGCTGACGATATTACCTTATTTATAAAACACACAAATCCCACAACTCTACATTCCTTAATTACATCAGAACTCAAAACACTTCATGACTGGATTATACTAAATGGACTACGCCTAAATACCAAAAAAACAAAATGCATTCTATACAAAAACATATCCTTACAATACACTATACCGGATTTGAAGATAAATGGCCAATTAGTAGATATTGTCACCAACACTAAATTCTTGGGAATTTCATTTCATTTATTTCATTTATTGCGACACTCATCCACTACGTGGTTTTTAGAAGCATCTTACAACATAGATATATATAACAATAACTACACGACAAATTATCACAGGAAATCAATTATTGATGAAAATTTGAACTGGAAATTTCAGATATACGCTGTTTCCACCAGGCTTTCCAAAATCACAGGAATTCTCTATCGTGTGAGACACAATCTGACAATGCATATCATGATCACCTTATACTACTCGCTCTTTTATCCTCACTTAACATACTGCAACACGGTGTGGACCAGCAAACTTATCCTTGAACTGTGGGTGTGTGTGTATGTATGCGCATATGTTTAAGCGTATGTGTGTGTATGTGTGTGTGTCAATGTATCTTTGTATGTTTGAATATGTGTGTATGTGTATATGTTTATGTTTATGTGTGTGTATGTGTGTGTGTGTGTAAATGTATCTTTGTGTGTTTGAATATGTGTATATGTTTGTGTGTGTGTGTGTGTGTGTGTGTGTGTGTGTGTGTGTGTGTGTGTGTGTGTGTGTGTGTGTGTGTGTGTGTGTGTGTGTGTGTGTGTGTGTGTGTGTGTGTGTGTGTGTTAGCTTCAAGTCTGTGTATCGTGTTGCAGTGTGAACACGAATGCCAAGCTTCAATGGACGGTGGAGTTTGCAAATGCCCCAAGGGCACCATTTTGGCCAAGGATCGCAGATTTTGCGAAGGTAAAAAACTGTCGATTGTCGCTGATTTTTGTTGCGAATCTCGTGGCTTTTGTGAAATCGCTCCTTCGTTTGTTAAATGCACTATGTTTGTCGATTTGTTATTTAAATACAAACTAAAAATATAGTAAAATTAATATTATTTAATAGCATTTACTATTTAACTTGGAATATATGGTTATAATAATGTGATTTACCTTATATGTATTATCTCAATAAATTTTATATATGAAAAATTATGCTAATATATGCAAATAATCATGTATTAATTTATAGACATAAATTTGTTTTTTGCCATTTTGACACCAGCTCAGTTTATTTTTTTATTCATTCCTTCTTTTTATTCCTTGTTTGCTTCTCTCCTGTTCTTCTTTTTCAGATTTTCACTATCAGGTTTTGATGGCAGTGTATATATGTGTGTGTGTGTGTGTTTGTGTGTATGTATGTTTGTGTGTTTTGTGTGTTTTATGCTTCGTTCGTAAGCAGCGCTATATTTAGATATACTACTAGTTGAAATATTGTATTCGTATGACTTTATTCAATTATTACACCGACGCTAAGTTTTTAAATTAGCCATAACCATCAAACTAAATATCAAATTAACTTACGTGTATGTTTGTGTGTGCTTGTGTGTGCAGATTTCAACGAGTGTGAGGGCTGGGGTTTTTGCGATCAAATTTGCACGAATTCAGTGGGCAGTTTTCAGTGTTCTTGCGCCGCTAATTATCAGCTAAATGGCACTCAATGTCTCGCGCAAGATTCACAATCCATGAGGCTCTATTATGCTAGCGGTAAAAAGGTGTGTTCAACCAATTTTGCTTGCTTATAATTGTTGTGTTTTTAATCAAAACCACCAGACAAAATGTAGGGAAAACTCTATTAATACCATGGTTTATTATTTATTGTTATTTATTTATTATTTTCTTTCCAACTCTCTTTCTAGACTTTTTTCTCTTCCAACTCTCTTTCTCTCTGAATCTTTTGGGCGCTTCCGGTACATGGGGCCACCTTAGGGTGGTAATAGTGCTTGCACTCTTCCCATGCTACTGGATTTGCCTGTAATTAATAATAATAATAATACCAGAAAACAACACTACAACTTCAAAATCCCAAAATAATCCATGCCGGCGCAAATGACGCGAAATACACAGTGATGCCAGATTATAAAACTACTGAACACCACGACAATAATTTGTCTGTTTTTGTTATATATATATATATATATATATATATATATATATATATATATATATATATATATATATATATATATATATATATATATATATATATTTTAATGCGAGCATCAGCACGAAGAATTATTGATAAAACATACTGCATTTATTTACTTATTTTGTACATATTTGAATATTTTCTATATTCATTTTATTATAATTTTCTCGTTTTATATTTTTATATTTTATAATTTTTATATTTTATAATATATTTTAATTTTATAAATATAATTTTACCGCTTTTGTGTGTGTGTATGTGTGGCGGTGCGTGGCAAGATATTCCGCGTGAATCCGTTGGACATATCCGACGTTCAAGTTGTGGTCAATAGCACATCAGCCTCAGGTCTAGACTACCACCATTCTCGAGCCAAGCTCTTCTGGACCAACCTGCACACAAGAAAGGTACAACACACCACTACACGCACGCGCTCTACTCGAAAAATATAAAATATTTGCGCATATATAATGATATTTATTACACAGTGGTGTAACTCGTATAGTTATACCATTGCTGGTTTATGGAAAGTAGATGGCAGAATATTAACCAAAATATTCACGTTTTTCCGTGCTCATTTTGTCTTTTCACCGTCGTAACTTTTTCAAAAATTATTTTTCAAATTTACAATTTAGACCATCCGGTAGACAAGAAAATTTCCAACATGATGTTGCAAATTGTTAGCGGGTACACCAAGTGGTTGCCGAATATTTGCTGGCAGAATATTGGACCAAGGAGGGTGGGACACACAGACAGACAGAGGATCTCTTTTAGATTATATAGAGCCAATGTGTATATGTTTGTATGTGTGTGTGTGTGTGTGTGTGTGTGGGGTGACAGGTGTATGTGAGCGACCTGTGGGGTGCCATTGGTGAAGCCACTGCTGATTTTGGGGTTCCTGCGGCTGTGCTGTGGTCCCCGGCTGCTGTGGCTGTGGATTGGGTGCAAGACAATGTTTATGTGGCTGATACGATCGGTCAGAAAGTGGATGTGTTCAATTTGCAAGGTCGCTATCATAACATACTGATTGCAGACAATCTGACCGCCCCGCAAGATATCGCCCTCGATCCCACGCTCGGGTGACTCCTCAACATTACATTACATTACATTACATTACATTACATCAACATTACATTACATTAACGTTACATTACATTAACATTATATTAACATTACATTTACATTACATTACATTGCATTAACATTACATGACATTAACATTACATTACATTAGCATTACTTTACATTAACATTACATTACATTAACATTACATTAACATTACATTAACATTACATTACATTAACATTACATTAACATTACATTACATTAACATTACATTACATTACATTAACATTACATTAACATTACATTAACATTACATTAACATTACATTAACATTACATTACATTACATTACATTACATTACATTAACATTAAATTAACATTAAATTAACATTAAATTAACATTACATTAACATTACATTAACATTACATTAACATTACATTAACATTACATTAACATTACATTAACATTACATTAACATTACATTAACATTACATTAACATTACATTAACATTACATTAACATTACATTAACATTACATTAACATTACATTAACATTACATTAACATTACATTAACATTACATTAACATTACATTAACATTACATTACATTAACATTACATCAATACATTACCACATTTACACACATTAACATATTAGCATATTGACAAATACCGACACTCTGACACATTGACACACATTAACACACACTGTAACACATTGACATATTAGCATATTGACATATAGACACATTGACACATATGGACACATTGACACATATGGACACAATACCACAATACCACAATGACACAATGACACACATTGACACAATGACACAATGACACACATTGCTTTTACAAACTGAAATTGTGCGATTATGCATATATTTCTGGCAGAGCTTCATTCACAACTAAAACTAACCTCAATTAATATTTAATTATGTGAGTCTGTATGTGTAGGTGTGTGTATGTGTGTGTAAAGTAAGTAAAGTAAATTGCTTCATTGTACTCCAATAAGTTGACTTTTCAGTACAATTTCAATCAATCAATGTATATATATATATGTATATATATACTCGCACTCTCACTGACAAATAATTGCCATATATACATATATATGACATGACATGACACATGACATATATACATACTTACACGGTATGTATATATGACATCAAATGACACTTGCAGACAAGCATATATACACACTCACACTGTTACACTAGTATAAACCCATACTAGGAAGAAAATACACCATGTGTGTGTATGTGTGTTTATATGTGTGTGTGTGTTTATGTGTTTGTATGTGCCTGTCAGCTACATATTCATAGCTGATCGTACTCGTGTGATACGGGTCGACATGGACGGATCACACTTGACCCAGCTGGTCACTACCTCGCTGTATCAGGTCACCGGGGTCACGGTAGATATTATCAGCAAGCGACTGTTCTTCTGTGATTCTCAACTGGACTTCATTGAGACTGTCGACTATCAGGGCAACTTCCGGTACTGCACGACACACTGACACACTGACACTGACACATACTGACACTGACACTGACACTGACACTGAAACTGACACTGACACACTGACACACTGACACTGACACACTGACACATACTGACACTGACACACTGTCACACACTGACACACACACACACACACACACATGTGTCACACACACACACACACACACACACACACACACACACACACATACACACATACACGTATGAGTGTATGATTGTGTATGTTTAATATAATGTGTGTGAAAAAAAACCCAAAAAAAAACACACACACACACACCCACCCACACACACACACACACACACACACACACACACACACACACACACACTGACACATACTGACACTGACACTGACACACTGACACATACTGACACTGACACTGACACACTGACACACACACACACACACACTGACACACACTGACACACACTGACACACACTGAGACTAACACTGACACACACACACACGCACACACACCTACACACACTTACAAGTATACATACACATAGTCACACACACACACACACACACACACACACACACACATACACACACACACGCGCGCACACCTACACACACCTACAAGCACACATACACATAGTCACACACATACATACATATGTATACACATTAATAGACACACACACATACATATGTATACACATAAACAAACACACACACACATACATATGTATACACGTAAATACACACACACACACACAGACACACACACACACACATAAATACACTTACAAGCTGTCAGCTCGTATGTCCTCCATTGATCAAATGAGTCCTTGAATTCTTTGATGGTATTTTTGTTTGTGACATTTGACCGGTAACTTATTTCAATCTGATATACACGAGCTCTATATATGGGCAAATATACCTTTTTCATATCTCGTATTATTCTATTTGTGATTGTTTTTTGTCATTATCTCCTGGTAGATTTTGATATTTGAAACATTCCCTCATGTTGAATTGTGTCTTTTCTACTTAAACATTTGTATATTATTATGCGTCTCCTCTTTTTCTTCTTTCTTCTAGCGTTGTCAGGTCAATTTTTCGCAGAGTATCTGCTCATAATTCAGTGGTTTCAGTTCGGCAATACATTTCGTAAACGACCTTTGTACTCTCTCAATCGCCGTCACGTGTGATGATGAAGATGTGGGCTCCATGCCGGAGCAGCGTATTCTAACAGAGGTCTGATTTTGTTGATAATCAACTTTTTCATCATGTCTTGATCCAAATATGAAAAGACCGCTTGTGTGTGTGTGTCTTCTTACTAGTTGTCCTCGCAGGAATGAGTCAGACAGGCTCGTGACTGCCGCCTTCCAGTTGTCATATGTCTTCTTAAACAGTTGTGTCGTTGGTTGGTGTACTACGTCGCTTGGAAACCTATTCCATCTATCTACTACTCTATTTGGGAAACTATATTTTTTTGGATGTCCTTTTTAATCCTGCGTTTTTGTAGGCCAAAACTGTGATTCCTATTAGATTTTGAGAATTGAAACAACTACCGATTTTCCATCATTTTATCCTTCCAAGTAAGACATCTATAAACTGTGTGTGTTGGTGTGTTTGTTGCTAGATTCCCGGTGATTCGTGGAGTAACCAACGTGCCGGCCGCCAGTCGCATGACCACATTTGAACGCCGCCTCTTCTGGACAGACTCGAGCAGACACGGCCTCATACAGGTGGACAAATTCAACGGCCAGGCTTCCATTCGCAACCTGCATCAAGACCCCGGCTCCGACCGACAGGCTGCCGTCAAGGCAGTACATCGTCTCCTGCAACCATCACGTGCGTCACCTCTTGTCTCTCCTACCCTCTACCTGCGCTCTGCTCGGATCTAGTACAATATTGCCCAATGAACATATTGGCCAAAAACGCCCGCATGCTCCCATACTCTGCAATAGGGCAATATGTTCACCTCGACCAGCGTAGTGGCAAAGGCGTACCAAGAGCGGTGAGTGCGACTGCGGCTTGTGGCCAATATGTTCACTTTTCACCATGGCGAAATTTCAGTGGTTTTCAACACAAGACAAGAGTTTATACACAAGTAGCTAGCACCTCACATACTGTGGGGTTATTGGCTAGGCTCAGTAATCTAAATTGACTTAACCTGACCTGACCTAACCTAGCCAAGACTAAACCTAGCCGCACAGTATGTTAGGTGCTAGCTACTTGTTGTATAGAAAATCGTGCGTTGTGTTGAAAACCACTGAAATTATGCTATGGTGAAAAGTGAACATATTGGCCACAAGCCGCAGTCGCACTCACCGCACTTGATACGCCTTTGACACTACGCTGGCCGAAGTGAACATATTGCCCTATTGCAGAGTATGGGAGCATGCGGGCGTTTTTGGCCAATATGTTCATAGGACAATATTGTAGTACTCCCCTCTGCTCTGTCTAACTGCTTGTTCATTGAACGTGTGTGTGTATATGTCAGTGTGTGTATATGTGTGTCTGTTTGTGTTTGTGTATATGTCAGTGTGTGTATATGTGTGTCTGTTTGTGTGTGTGTATATGTCAGTGTGTGTATATGTGTGTCTGTTTGTGTGTGTGTATATGTCAGTGTGTGTATATGTGTGTCTGTTTGTGTGTGTGTATATGTCAGTGTGTGTATATGTGTGTCTGTTTGTGTGTGTGTATATGTCAGTGTGTGTATATGTGTGTCTGTTTGTGTTTGTGTATATGTCAGTGTGTGTATATGTGTGTCTGTTTGTGTGTGTGTGTGTGTCTGTTTGTGTTTGTGTTTGTGTGTGTGTGTGTGTGTATTTGTGTGTATTTGTGTATGTGTGTATTTGTGTATGCTTGTGTTTGTGTATGTTTGTGTTTGTGTGTGTGTGTATTTGTGTATGCTTGTGTTTGTGTATGTTTGTGTTTGTGTGTGTGTGTATATGTGTATGTTTGTGTTTGTTTGTATTTGTGTTTGTTTGTGTGTGTTTGTTTGTGTGTGTGCATGTGTATATGTCAGTGTATGTGTGTATGTGTGTTGGTTTGTGTGAGTGTGTTAATATGTGCATGTGTGTCTGTCAGTGTGTGTGTGTGTTTGTTTGTGTGTATATGTTTGTTTGTGTATATTATACCCTGCATCCTTCTAGATGATTGATCTATGGTCACCTCAATCTTTGTGTTGACAAGCCCCTTAATCTTAACTGATGCAATTATAAGATTTGTACAATCAATTTATTCATTAGGACCTTTAAAATATATGTATGTATGTGTATGTGTGTATTTATGTGTGTGTATGTGTAGTTCTTTATTTGCCTGTAATTCCTGTTTATGTATCTTTGTGTGTGTGTGTGTCTATGTATTTGTATGTATATGTGTGTATGTGTATATTTATGTGTGTGTATGTGTAGTACCCAAGCCGTGCGGTCTGAATAACGGGGGCTGCGACCATTTGTGTCTGCTGACGCACAACACCGAGGACACAGGGCTGGGTTACAGATGCGCGTGCCAGGTGGGCTACCGTGCCGCCTCACTACGTTGTCATCAGGTGCAAGACTTCGTCATGTACTCGCAGCGCAAGTTCATTCGCGGCATAGATGTACAAACAGACACCAACAACCATCACTCGCCAGCTATTGAGCCAATCGTATCGCGCACCGCTCGCTTTGTCGGGCTCGACTTCGATCATCGTGATGACCGGTGTGTTTGTATGTCTGTGTGTGTGTCAGTGTGTGTTTGTGTTAGTGTGTTAGTGTGTCAGTGTGTCAGTGTGTGTGTCAGTGTGTTTGTGTTAGTGTTTTAGTGTGTGTGTCAGTGTGTGTCAGTGTGTGTCAGTGTGTGTTTGTGTTAGTGTATATGTATCAGTGTGTGTGTCAGTGTGTTTGTGTTATTGTTTTAGTGTGTGTGTGTGTCAGTGTGTGTCAGTGTTTGTGTATGTGTTTGTGTGTCAGTGTGTATGTGTGTGTCAGTGTGTGTCAGTGTGTGTCAGTGTGTATGTGTTTTTGTTAGTGTGTGTATATGTCAGTGTGTGTCAGTGTGTATGTGTGTGTGTGTCAGTGTGTGTCAGTGTGTCAGTGTGTGTTTGTGCTAGTGTGTCAGTGTGTGTCAGTGTGTGTGTCAGTGTGTTTGTGTTATTGTTTTAGTGTGTGTGTGTGTGTGTGTGTGTGTGTCAGTGTGTGTCAGTGTGTTTGTGTTATTGTTTTAGTGTGTGTGTGTCAGTGTGTTTGTGTTATTGTTTTAGTGTGTGTGTGTCAGTGTGTGTCAGTGTGTCAGTGTGTGTCAGTGTGTCAGTGTGTGTTTGTGTTAGTGTATATGTGTCAGTGTGTGTCAGTGTGTGTCAGTGTGTGTGTCAGTGTGTGTTTGTGTTAGTGTTTTAGTGTGTGTGTCAGTGTGTGTCAGTGTGTGTTTGTGTTAGTGTATATGTATCAGTGTGTGTCAGTGTGTATGTGTGTGCTTGTGTCTTTTTGTCTTATGCATTTTTCACAGTATTTTAAACATAATATGGATGTTATCTTTATGTTTTCTTCATATATAGTTAACGTTTTATCTTATAGTTTCATGTATTCGTTGTGTGTGTGTGTGTGTGTGTTTGTGTGTGTGTGTGTGTGTGTGTGTGTGTGTGTGTGTGTGTGTGTGTGTGTGTGTGTGTGTTTATCACCCAGTATCTACTACTCGGACGTACTACTGGACGTGATCTATAGCGCAAAACGTGACGGCAGTGACGTCACCAGTGTGCTGACGTCACAGAACGAGGGCGTTGAGGGTCTCGCCTTGGATTGGGCCTCTCATAATCTCTACTACATTGACAGTCGTCGTGCAACTCTCAATGTTATCAACACTCGCAACACAACACTGAGACGAACTCTGCTCTCTGATATGGCCAGACCGCGGGGCATTGCCGTCCACCCCAATAAAGGGTGCCTTCTACACTTACACACTGACACACACTAACACACA
This sequence comes from Sacculina carcini, assembly GCA_916048095.2. NCBI lineage: Eukaryota > Metazoa > Arthropoda > Thecostraca > Sacculinidae > Sacculina > Sacculina carcini. Next base: position 5,978,779 of record OU696591.1, on the reverse strand, counting down.
CACACACTGACACACACACACACATACATTTCATTTATTGGGTCATTAATAAAGCGCAATACACACATCATATCTCAATTGCGCTGATATACACATTACACACCACATATATTCATGTACAATCACATTCATATTCAAATATATGTTTCGTATTTACAAAGCAAGACAATACAATACAGGCAGAACACAGACACACGCACACACATATATACACACAGACACACACACTGATACACACTGACACACACTGACACACACACACACACACACACACACACACACACTGACGCACACTAACACACACACACACACTGACACACACTGACACACACTGACACACACACACACTGACACACACTGACATACACTGACACACACTAACACACTGAAACACACACTGACACACACACACACACATACACACACTGACACTCACGCATACACTCACACATACACTCACACATACACACTAACACACACTCACACACACACATATACACTTGATACTTGTGTAGATAGTTATTTTTTATTAGTATTATTTTTATTATTCTTGATGCTTGTGTAGATAGTTACTTATTATTAGTATTATTATTATTATTATTAAAAAAACAAAAAAACTCCCACACACACTGCCACACAATAACACAAACATACACACTGACACACACACTGACACACACAGTGTGTGTGTGTGTGTGTGTGTGTGTGTGTGTGTGTGTGTGTGTGTGTGTGTGTGTGTGTGTGTGTGTATGTGTGTATGTGTGTATTTATGGACGCACTTAAATGCGGTTATTGCTAGCACATATTATGCACTTTTCATTGCAATATTAATACTTGTGTAGATAGTTATTACGAATGCAATTTAAGTACTTGGATATTAATGTGTATGTGTGTGTGTTCACGTGTTTGTATATGCTTACTATATATGTATATGTATATGTATATGTATGTGTATATATGTATATGTATATGTATGTGTATATATGTATATGTATATGTATGTGTATATGTATATGCTTACTATGCTTGTATTTGCGTCTGTGTGTAATTTTGTAATTTTTTGTAATTTATAATGTATTGCCACGGAATAATCACACACACACAGTAACAACATAAACAATAAACAGTGGCAATGTTCGTTGAGCCGCGGCTCTTGAACGAACATGTATAACATCACATTGTTATACGACTCACATGATATTTGCAACAATATATACACAAGGAACAATCACAATATTATTGACATACTGACACAATGACACATATTGCTATTACAAACGGATATTGTGCATATATTTCTGGCAGAGCTTCATTCACAACTAAAACTAACCTCAATTAATATTTAATTATGTGAGTCTGTATGTGAATGTGTGTGGGTATGTGTGTGGGTATGTGTGTGGGTATGTGTGTCTGTGTATGTGTGTGTGTTAGGTTGTTATTCTTCTCCGAATGGGACCGTCCTGCCAATATAAGTCGAGCTCACGCCGATGGTTCTGAGGTTCGTGTTTTCGCCGATGTCACACTGGGCTGGCCGAACGGCCTGGCTATAGACATGGACACAGACCGTCTGTACTGGTGTGATGCGCTGCTAGATCATGTACAACATGCCAAACTGGACGGTTCCGATGTGCGCACAGTCACCAACACGCTCATCAGACACCCCTTCTCCCTCACCGTCTTTGAAGGTCATTATTATTATTATTATTATTATTATTATTATTATTATTATTATTATTATTATTATTATTATTATTATTATTATTATTATTATTATTATTATTATTATTATTATTATTATTATTATTATGAATATTATTATTATTATTATTATTATTATTATTATTATTCTTCTTCTTCTTCTTATTATCATTATTTTAATAGTATTATTATTATTGTGATTATTATTATTGTGATTATTATTATTATTATTATCATTATTATTGTTATTATTATTAGCATCTATTTGTTTTATTAATAATAATTATTAAATATCGTTTTGTTGAGCTGATAAATTTGATTTTAATTGTATACTTGGTATATATTTTTGAGTGTGAATTCAACTTGGCTAATTTCCTACGTATTTTTTTTTTATCATTTGTGAATTCATTCATGTTGGGTTGTGGTTGTGATTTATTGTCAATTGTATTTACGTTTGTTTATCATTTGTTAATCACTCTGACACTGACACACACAAACTCACACACTGACACATACACACACTGACACACACACACTGACACACACACTGACACACACACTGACACACACACTGGCACACACACACTGACACACACTGACACACACTGACACACACTGATACACACACACTGACACACACACTGACACACACTGACACACACTGACACACACACACTGACACACTGACACACACTGACACACACACTGACACACACTGACACACAAACTGACACACACACTGACACACTGACACACACTGATACACACTGATACACACACATACACACTGACACACTGACACACACTGACACACACACTGACACACACACTGATACACACACACACACACATACTGACACATACACACACACACACACACACACACACTGACACACACACTGACACACACTGATACACACTGACACACACTGACACACTGACACACACACACATACACACACATATACACTGACACACTGGCACACATACACTGACACATACTGACACACACACTGACACACACTGACACACACACTGACACACACATACTGACACACACTGACACACACTGACACACACTGACACACACTGACACACTGATACACACTGACACACACTGACACACTGACACACATACACTGACACACTGACACACACTGATACACACTGATACACACTGACACACACTGACACACACTGATACACACTGACACACTGATACACACTGATACACACTGATATACTGACACAGGCTATTTGTATGTGACCGACTGGAGTTTGGACACGATCATTCGTCTGAACAAGACCACTGGCGCTGACGAGACCATTCTGGCGCAAGTTGACAGCACCAACCGTCTCTATGGCCTCAGGGTGTTCTCCCGTAAGGTTCAACAGGTCAGTGTGTCATTGTGTCGGTGTGTGTGTATGTGTGTGTGTGTTTGTCTTAATGTGTGTTGTGTGTGTGTGTGTGTCAGTGTGTGTATGTGTGTGTGTGTGTAAAGTAAAGTAAAGTAAAGTAAATTGCATTTATTGCACATCCATCAAGATATACATCATCAGGCTTTTCAGTACAATATGAACATGCACACGCTCACACACGCACACACATACACACCCAAACACGCTCACACACACACACACGCATTCACCCATGATTAACTACATATGGATGCACATTCACAACATCATCATATATACATACATACGCAACATATACACATATATCATAACTCAAAAGGTTTGTGTGTATGAAATTTTCGAGTTGTATTCGTGACGTAGTGTGTTTCATGTAAATGTTCCGTATGCGTATCGGGCAGCGTCGTAATTGATTCGTCTTCTGCCAGCGTCTGTTGTAATCCTCGGGTAGATGATGTCGCTGCGTCTTGTCGTTCTGTATTCGTTTCGTCGGTCTATCGTGTTGTATAGGAGGTTCGGAGTATTAGTTCGCAGAATCGTGTATATAAGTCGTTTTCGGTTGGTCGTGAAGAGATCGTTTATTCTCGGGATTCCCAGTTTGGTTAATGCGTCAGATATGTGGTCGCGTTTTCGTCTGTTCGTTAGTATTCTCGCGCAGAAGTTGAGGACTTTTTGCAGTTTGTTGAGCTGTGTTGGTCCTGTTGTGCCGTAGATTGTGATGCAGTATGAAAGTGTAGACATGATGAATGCATTGATAAGAAGTCGATGTGTTTTGCTAGGTAGAGATGATTTGGCGTTGTTCAAAGCGATAAGCATACCAGTCGATTTGCGAGCGAGGTTATCGATATGCTCTTCGAAGTGGAGGTGTTTGTCCAGGGTGATACCTAGCAACTTGATAGTGTTCTGTTCGGCAATTGTTGTATCCAAAAACCGTAGCGTGATAGCAGGAAATGTTTTAAGAAGGTATTTGGTTCCAGCTAGTAGGATTTGTGTCTTTTGAGGATTTATTTTCATTTTGTTTGTGGTATAATAGGAATAGATGTGCTGAAGATGTTGTTCCAGGTAATGTATTGTTGTGTTCAGTTCAGATCTGTTGGTCGATATCATGAATGTTGTGTCGTCTGCGTATTGGACAACTTGCAATATTTCTGGTGTATGAGATGACAAATCGTTCGAAAATAACAAAAATAGCACACAACTGAGACTGCCTCCTTGAAAGATGGACATGTTTGGTGTGGTCGCTCTCGTAGTTGACAATTGATGTCTGCCCGGCTGTTGTATTCTCACTTGCTGAGTGTGATTTCGCAGATATTGTCGGAACCATCGTTCATCAATATTATACGATCGTATTTTATCAAGCAGCAGGTCGTGGTCAACTATGTCGAAACATTTCGACAGGTCGATGGATGTCACAATGGTCGCTTTTCTTTCTTGCATTGCAGCATAGATGTTGTCAGTGATCACTGCCAGCGCCGTTTCACACGAGTGATGTTTGCGATAGCCATGGTGCGAGTCGCTCAGGATATGCTGCTTCTCGATATATGCAATGAGCTGAATCTGGACGATTTTCTCAATAATCTTCATGACCGGTGGCAGGATGGATATTGGCCTGGTATCGTTGGGTCCCTTTGGCACTGGCACAATTATTGCATGTTTTAGTCGCGACG
>OU696591.1:5961498-5968998 GCA_916048095.2 Sacculina carcini | reverse complement strand
TAAATACAGTAGCATGGGGGAAGAGTGCAAGTGCACTATTACCACCCTGTGCGGTGACCCCATGTGTACTGGAAGCTAACCAAAAGAGTAATCATATATTTTGTTGTTGGTATCATTAGGGAAGATCGTGACATTTTTATTTAAATTAAAAACCAAACAATTGACAAATATAGTAGTTTATCAAAGTGTAGATGAGCATATTGTTCTTATTACACATTTTACCCAACAGTATGTATGTGTGAGTATGTATGTGTATGTATGTGTGTGTGTCCATATTTGTATGTTTGTTAATTTATGCGTGTGTATGTGAACGTAGGCATATTGTTTTGTGTCATGCGTGTGTGAATTGCTCTATATATAGGATTAAATGAATCAATATAAAAAATGTAAAATTTAACAAACTATCAACATTTATTAAATAAATAATTCAGTGATACTATTATAATAGTAATTGAATGTTAATAAAACATTGCATTAAAACATTGAAATTCATTAAACATGTATATATATATATATATATATATATGTGTGTGTGTGACACAAACAAATATATTTACAAACGCGTACACATATTCACAATACTACTATAAAACAATGGAGGCGGCGTTGCCACGAATGACGGCCAGGCTTATTCGCTGTGTGTGTGTGTGTGTGTTAGGTGTTTATGGGAAGAATGGCAATGTCCTGGAGTTTCTGGCCAGTGTGTGTCTCGTGCTGCCGTCTGCAATGGCACGACTGAGTGTCGCGACGGTTCCGACGAAGGCCCGGGTTGTGAGGTGCGCACGTGCGACGAGAAACGGCGCGACGGTGGCGAATGCGCCGCGCATGGCTGCCAGGACACACCTAGCGGTGCGCAGTGTTTGTGTCCACGCGGTGAACGTCGTATAATGACGAACAACAGCAGTAGTAGGGGGACAGATGAAGAAGCGGGTGTTTGTAGCGGAATCAATGAATGTGCAGTACCGGGCCGGTGTTCGCAACTTTGCAACGACACCAAACATGGATATTTCTGCTCGTGTTCCTCTGGCTATCGTCTTACCGGCGACAAACACACGTGCAAGCCAACAAGTTAGTGTAAACAACAACAACAACAACAACAACAACAACAACAACAACAACAACAACAACAACAACAACAACAACAACAACAATAGCAATAATAATTATAATGGTGCTTATGATTGGTATTTTGTGTGTGTTTGTATTTGTATGTGTGTATATATGTTTGTGTGTTTGTAAGTTTGTATGTATGTCTGTATGCTTCTATGTTTGTACGAGTATGTATGTGTGTACGTATGTGCGTGTATATACGTAGGTATATGTTTGTTTGTATGTTTGTACGTTTGTATGTGTATGTGTGTGTGTGTGTGGTGTATGGTTATTATTATATATGTATGTTTGTATAATGTATGTATATATTGCAATGAAAAGCGCGTGCCAAGCGATTGCAATAAAACATTGATTGATTGATTGATTGATTGATTGATTGATTGTCAGACGATACGGCGGCAGTATTGGTGATTACAAATGATTTTCGCATAGCAACAGCCACTATACGACACTCTCGGGCGGCCAGCTTCAACCAGTTGCCTCTGCGCGTGTACAAACCGGTAGCCATCGCTGTGGACATTGGGCGCGATGTCTTCTACTGGTCCGAAATGCGGACCAAGACTATAATGCGATGGTCCCGCCATCAATCCAAGAAAAACACGGTCAGCTGAGCACAAATATCACGTGATACAACATACTGTAGTTCATACTGTAGCTCATACTGTAGTTCATACTGTAGCTCATACTGTAGTTCATACTGTAGCTCATACTGTAGTTCATACTGTAGTTCATACTGTAGTTCATACTGTAGCTCATACTGTAGTTCATACTGTAGCTCATACTGTAGCTCATACTGTAGTTCATACTGTAGTTCATACTGTAGTTCATACTGTAGCTCATACTGTAGCTCATACTGTAGCTCATACTGTAGTTCATACTGTAGCTCATACTGTAGCTCATACTGTAGCTCATACTGTAGTTCATAATGTAGTTAATACTGTAGCTCATACTGTAGTTCATACTGTAGCTCATACTGTAGCTCATATTGTAGCTCATACTGTAGTTCATACTGTAGCTCATACTATAGTTCATACTGTAGTTCATACTGTAGCTTATACTGTAGCTCATACTGTAGTTCATACTGTAGCTCATACTGTAGCTCATATTGTAGCTCATACTGTAGTTCATACTGTAGCTCATACTGTAGCTCATACTGTAGTTCATACTGTAGTTCATACTGTAGTTCATACTGTAGCTCATACTGTAGCTCATACTGTAGCTCATACTGTAGCTCATACTGTAGTTCATACTGTAGCTCATACTGTAGCTCATACTGTAGCTCATACTGTAGCTCATACTGTAGCTCATACTGTAGTTCATACTGTAGTTCATACTGTAGTTCATACTGTAGCTCATACTGTAGTTCATAATGTAGTTCATACTGTAGCTCATACTGTAGTTCATACTGTAGCTCATACTGTAGCTCATATTGTAGCTCATACTGTAGTTCATACTGTAGCTCATACTATAGTTCATACTGTAGTTCATACTGTAGCTTATACTGTAGCTCATACTGTAGTTCATACTGTAGCTCATACTGTAGCTCATATTGTAGCTCATACTGTAGTTCATACTGTAGCTCATACTATAGTTCATACTGTAGTTCATACTGTAGCTTATACTGTAGTTCATACTGTAGTTCATACTGTAGCTCATACTGTAGCTCATACTGGAGCTCATACTGTAGCTAATACTGTAGCTCATACTGTAGCTCATACTGTAGTTCATACTGTAGTTCATACTGTAGCTCATACTGTAGCTCATACTGTAGTTCATACTGTAGCTCATACTGTAGTTCATACTGTAGTTCACACTGTAGCTCATACTGTAGCTCATACTGTAGCTCCCCAAACACACACACACACACACACACACACACACACACACACACACACACACACACACACACACACACACACACACACACACACACACACACACACACACACACACACACACACACACATACAGAGAGAGAGAGAGATGTGTGTGTGCGTGCTTGTGAATGTTTGCCTATGTATATGTATGGGTAATTATGCTTGGATTTTTTTGTATGTGCGTGTGTGTGTCTGAATATGTTAATACTTTCATACGTTTATTTGTTAATACATCATTTATACAGGCAATTAACACGATAACAAAACAATGTTGACTATGCTCTTTGAGCCTGGGGCTTCTTTTGGGCATATGGATTTTAACTAATTAAGTTTTAAGTAATACATGTTATAACACGTTGAAAACACGATGCTTATATGCAACGACAAAATACAAAATGTCTAAGCACAAATATTAAGTAGTATTAAAAGTACTTTCAGACAATCACCAACATATTCGTACTCGTACGAGTGTGTGTGTGTGTGTGTGTGTGTGTGTGTGTGTGTGTGTAGGTTGTGGGTAGCGGTGTGGATTTGGTTGAAGCCATGTCGTTTGACTGGATCACCGATACTCTGTACTGGGTCGACTCACGACTATCAGTCATAGCGGCCGTGTCCACCTCTAATTTCTCGTCCATCACTAACTCGAGTACTGCCGCCACTAACGATACGGCCAGTGTGGGCAGAGTTGTCCTTGTCAGCGACAATGCGGATAGATTACGAGGTCTTGCCCTGGACCCCAGCGAAGGGTGAGTGGGATAATTCTACGCTAACTGAAACAGAGGTGCCTCTTCATATATGGCACGAGTGCTGAAAATATTATTCGGCTTCAGTTTTCATCGGCTGGAGTTTCTCGCAAGAGGTTTATCGAGGAGATTACTGGCCGAATCACTTGCCATGTCTTCTAAGCATCTTCCAGTTTCAACGAATTTTACTTTTGAGATAAGATGTTCTTAATTGTGGGTGTTTGCACCCCTAGATGATGCAAGCTTGGTTCCTAAGCAGTGTGACAATTACTGTGAGGAAATAATTACACAAAATTAATGTTTTATCCATTGTTTATATTGCTTCCTTGAAACTAATTTTGCTTAATCTTCTTGAAGGAACTGTACGCTATATGAATATATTTGGCATACAAAACTTTCGTATTACATCTCTTTTATTGTTAATACTCTAATATTCGTGTCTCTGTGTGGGTGTGGGTGTGTGTGTGTGTGTGTGTGGGTGTGGGTGTGTGTTGTTAGAGCGCGGTGGATGTTTTGGTCGGACTGGGGCGATCATCCTCGTATTGAGAGAGCTGGTATGGATGGCAGTAAGCGTCGTGTCATTATTAGCTCTCGGATCAGCTGGCCAAATGGTCTCACACTGGACTTGAGCGTGAGGCGGGTTTATTTCGCTGATAGTCGACTGGACTATATTGATTTCTGCAACTACGACGGCACCGGACGACAACAGGTAAATTGCACGTGCATTATCATTATTATCATTATTATTATTATTATTATTATTATTATTATAATTATTATTATTATTTTTATTATTATTATCAGTATTGTTATTATTATTATTATTATTATCATTATTGTTATTATTATTATTATTATCAATATTATTATTATTATTATTATTATTATTATTATTATTATTATTATTATTTAGTTTTTGTTATAGCGCTATCATGAAAAACACGTGCGCTAAACAAAACACAATTACAAACAAATTCAACACAGAAACAGACACTGGATAAAAAAAATACATATATAAAATATCTATAAAAATAATATAATACACTAAAAGAAAACTCAACTACATTGAAATTAATGAAAAATTATTGTCTGTCTGTGTGTGCATGTGTGTGTATGTGTATGTGTGTGTATGAGTATGTTCATGTGTGTGTATATGTGTGTATGTTCATGTGTGTGTGTATATGTGTGTATGCGTGTGTATGTTCATGTGTGTGTGTGTGTGTGTGTATATATATGTGTGTATTTTCATGTGTGTGTGTGTGTAAATGTGTGTATTTTCATGTGTATGTGTGTGTGTATGTTCATGTACAGGTTTTAGCTAGCAGTCAGTATCTGCTACATCCTCACAGTATGGCGTTATTTGAGGACACCATGTATTGGACTGACCGACGTCTGAATCGCGTACTGTCTGCCCACAAATTCTCCGGAACCAATGAGTCGATGGTGTCTCAATATATCTCGCGACCGCTTAGTGTACTGGTCATCCACCCCGCCCTCCAGCCAAACGGCTCCAACCCTTGTGCCAGCGAGGAAGGTCGCAAGTGCGAGCATATGTGCCTGCTGTCTCCGTCCAGCGCCGGCTTCACGTGTCGATGTTACACTGGCTATCAAGCTGAGCGGGAAGGAAGACGATGTGTACCAGGTATGATTCGTAATTATCATATTTGCAATAATTCAGCCACTCTGTCTCTATTACTAATTCACTAACTCACTCATTAATTCATTCATTCATTCTTTCTCACTAATTCACTCACTCATTAATTAATTAATTCATTCTTTCTCAATAATTCACTAACTCACTCATTAATTCATTCATTCATTCTTTCTCACTAATTCACTAACTCACTCATTAATTAATTCATTCATTCTTTCTCACTAATTTACTAACTCACTCATTAATTAATTAATTCATTCTTTCTCAATAATTCACTAACTCACTCATTAATTCATTCATTCATTCTTTCTCACTAATTCACCAACTCACTCATTAATTAATTAATTCATTCTTTCTCACTAATTCACTCACTCACTCATTAATTCATTCATTCATTCTTTCTCACTAATTCACTAACTCACTCATTAATTAATTCATTCATTCTTTCTCACTAATTCACTAACTCACTCATTAATTCATTCATTCATTCTTTCTCACTAATTCACTCACTCACTCATTCATTCATTCATTCTCACTAATTCACTCACTCACTCATTCATTCATTCATTCTCACTAATTCACTCACTCATTCATTCATTCATCAATTCTTTCTCACTAATTCACTCACTCTTTCATTCATTGTTTCTTTCTTTTGTCAATAATTCACTAACTCACTCATTAATTCATTCATTCATTCTTTCTCACTAATTCACTAACTCACTCATTAATTAATTCATTCATTCTTTCTCACTAATTTACTAACTCACTCATTAATTAATTAATTCATTCTTTCTCAATAATTCACTAACTCACTCATTAATTCATTCATTCATTCTTTCTCACTAATTCACCAACTCACTCATTAATTAATTAATTCATTCTTTCTCACTAATTCACTCACTCACTCATTAATTCATTCATTCATTCTTTCTCACTAATTCACTAACTCACTCATTAATTAATTAATTCATTCTTTCTCACTAATTCACTAACTCACTCATTAATTCATTCATTCATTCTTTCTCACTAATTCACTCACTCACTCATTCATTCATTCATTCTCACTAATTCACTCACTCACTCATTCATTCATTCATTCTCACTAATTCACTCACTCATTCATTCATTCATCAATTCTTTCTCACTAATTCACTCACTCTTTCATTCATTGTTTCTTTCTTTTGTCAATAATTCACTAACTCACTCATTAATTCATTCATCAATTCTTTCTCAATAATTCACTCACTTTTTCATTTTCATTCACTTCACTTCTTTTTTTATTTTCACTCACTCTCACTTGCACTCTTTTTCATTCAATTTCCACTCATTCTCACTCTCGCTTACTCACTCACTCTTTCTTATTCACAAACTCATTACATTATTAAACACAAACTATTAGAAGGGCCGTTCAAATAGATGTTTTTGCAGTATGTATAGTGGGTTTGTATGTATGTGTGTGTGTGTATTTTATTTTCTATTCTAACCATATATTGCCATAAACAAATTAAAACAATTTCTATAGATAACACATCATCAATTGGCAAAAAACCCGTCGACAGCTAATATGCTCATAGACGGGCTGACATTTTACATGTACATATTGAAACTATACATACATACAGTACAGATGTACATGTACAGATACACACAAACAGTCACATGTACAGATAAACACATATATAAGAATGCCAAATGTGTGTGTGTGTGTGTGTGTATTTTTTGCATTTAACGATATATTGCCACAAGCAAATATACAATGTTCAAACAATAAATATCACAATTGGCAAAAGATCCGTCGAGCTAATGCTCATAGACAGGCTTACATTTCACTTGTACAGGTGGAAATAATGCTATCAAGCCAGGTTATATATACACAAGTACATAAATAAACACACATGCGCGCGCAATCACATATGAACACTATTCATATACAATGATACACAACAAACATATAACCATACCTACCACTGTCTACCATACATATTCTTACACATATTCTCATACACATATACACATGAAACAATACGCAAACATGCAGCTATATACAAACAAAGTGCGCGCGTATACAACTTCCATACTCGTCTACGCACATATTACCATACACGTGTGTGTGTGT
>OU696591.1:5943998-5956498 GCA_916048095.2 Sacculina carcini | reverse complement strand
GCGGATGTCAGCATTTGTGCATTCCGTCAGCGGGAGGAGGACACACGTGTCTGTGTGCCGTTGGCTTCGTGGCTGAGCGTAGTGACAGCAGCACATGTACGCCTCACAAGTCGTTTCTGGTGGTGAATCAACGAGATGCCGTTCACGGTTATTCGTTGGACAAGCAGGATGAGGCGATGACACCGATCGCAGGACCAGGTAACATTTGTGCTCGCTCTCTCCCACTCTGTATTTAAATCTCTCTCTCTCCTTCTCTTGCTTCTCTCTGTATCTCTGTTCTTTCCCCTTCCTCTTCTTTCTCTCCTACAATCCTTATCCCCATTATTTTCTTCTCTACCTTCCTGCTCACTTGTTTATCTTCCCTTTCTCTTCTTGGCACTTATTCTCTTCCCTCCTCTTTTCTCTCCTTTTTCTATTATCTCTCCTTCTCTTCTCTGTCCTTTTTTTCTGGCTTTCACTGCCTTTTTCCCAATTTCTCCACCAATGCTATTCCTCTATCAATGATGTCAAATAATTGTGGTTTGAATCATTGATTCTCTCGGGATTAATGTTGCGAAAATTCTTCCAAACCCAAGTTATATGTGTATGTGTGTGTGTCTTCTTGTACGTTTGTGTAATCTATATGGTTGGATACATGTGTGTATGTTTGTGTGTGTGTATGTTTGTGTGTAGGTCACAATATTCTTCACGTTGACGTGGATGTGGCCAATAGCTTCATATACTGGTCCGAGTTTCAACGACGAAAGCGTGGAATCTACCGCATCAGACCCAATGGTACTTACTTTTAACTCGCTCAATATCATCATCATTATCATATCGATTTTATCACCAATGAATATTTTACAAAATTGTTGTGACAGGGAGCCACATAATTATGCGTTTTTTCTCATATGCACCCTTTACAATGAATAAAAATACAACATAGAAATAATACGCGTATATAGTTAATAATACGCGCAATAATATTCATTACTCACATAATATGATTAATGGTTTATACACTATAATGGATTATACACTTAATATTATTAATTATAATTGTTCGTAGTCAGGAAGGTCAATTTATTGATTATTATCATTATGCCATTTTCATACTTCTTAATCTTCTACGTGTGTGTGTGTGTGTGTGTGTGTGTGTGTGTGTGTGTATGTGTGTGTGTGTGTGTGTGTGTGTGTGTGTGTGTGTGTAGGTACGGATATGCAGCACGTGGTATCTAGTGGGGTGGGAGAGAATGGAATTCGAGGCTTGGCTGTTGATTGGCTGGCGGGCAATTTGTACTTTGTCAATTCGTTCGCTCACAACACACTGATTGAGGTGTGTCGTGTGGACGGCTCGTATCGTCTTGTGCTCTCCAGAACTCGCAAAGACTCACCGCGTGAGCTGGCAGTAGACCCAGTGAGACGGTCAGTATGTCTCAAATATGACTCATAATATAGTCTCAAATATGACTCATAATATTGTCTCAAATATGACTAATAAGATAGTCTCAAATATGACTCAACATAGTCTCAAACATGACTCATAAGATTTTCTCAAATATGACTCATAATATTGTCTCAAATATGACTCATAATATTGTCTCAAATATGACTCATAATATTGTCTCAAATATGACTCATAAGATTGTCTCAAATATGACTCAACATAGTCTCAAACATGACTCATAATATTTTCTCAAATATGACTCACAGGATAGTCTCAAATATGTCTCACAGGATAGTCTCAAATATGACTCATAAGATAGTCTCAAATATGACTCAAGATAGTCTCAAACATGACTCATGTCTGTCTGTCCCAATATTCTTGGCAAAAAATTGGCAGAGTCAAACATCTCTTGAATTTAATCCCTTTTTGTACTCTACACTAAATAGTAAAGTACACATAATTGATAATAAGAAATTAAATAATAATCAAGGTATATGTGCGTATATATATATGTGTATGTGTGTGTGTGTTTGTGTGTGTGTGTTTGTGTTCAGGTACTTGTACGGTATTGATGTGGGCCAGAGACCTAATCTCTTCCGCACGCTGCTCGATGGATCCGCTCTCAAACTCCTCGTTACCAATGGTCCGTCATAAACACACACACACACACACATATACACACACACACCGACACACACACGCACGCGACTGTGCTTCTGTGATTGATTGTGTCGAGCTTTGATTCGAGTAACATATGAAATACGAGTATATGGCATTATGACCTTGTGTTACAAGTGTGATGCCGCTTCTGACACGACCAAAATGGTCAAATGTTGTTTGTGCTCGCGCTATGCGCATACCAAGTGCATCTATATGAGCGGGCTGAAGACTGAGAACGTTTCTCAAGTTCGTTATTTGTGCGATATGTGCTTCGAAGAGGTTTCATCTTTGAAAAACCTCATCAGTGACATCGCAGAGCTAAAAAATGACCTGAAGAATGTCACCGCAAAAGCCGACAAAATGATAAAGGCCGTTGACGAAAAGGTCTCTCATTTTCATGACATCGAGGCTAAAGTTAGCGAAGCCACCTCAGAGTTGGTGTCTGTGGCAGAAGTGCTGACAGCTGATGAGCCAGCAACTACACACTGGACAGAGGTCGTGAGGAGGAAGAGAAGGATGCCGCGACGGACTGAAGCAGCGACATCTCGCGATAATGAAATGACGGCGACGGAAAACCACGCGGCGCCTGTCACCACGGCGCGTGAGGAGAATGCTCAGAAGCCGCAAGAAGTGAGTGAGACGAAGATCCTGACCAGGAAGACATCCGGTAAAAAGAAAATGCTAGGTGGGACGGCAAGAATTGACAGTCTGCCAACTGTGTCGAGATTGAAGAATGCAAGCATTTTTGCCACACGTTTCGATAGGGATGTGACCACACAGAATGTCATATATCATCTCTCACAGACTCTGAAAATCTGCCCGGATGACATCACGGTCGAAAAGTTGCATACAAAGCATGAGTCGTACAGTAGTTTCCATATTAGTTGCTACTGTGCTGACCCGAGAGTGTTCCTCGATCCTGATGTGTGGCCTGAGGGCTGTCTTTTTCGACGCTGGCGTTCGGCTGACCCGCGGCGAGCTCAGCAACAAACCGCTGGCAGTGAGGAAACGTAAAAAAACGAGTGACCGCGCGAGAGGACAACGAACACCGTCATGGTCAACGATTCACTGTCGCCCAACTGAACGTACAATCGATGAAAAGCAAACTGCCCGAAATACGAATCGATACGACCACGACAAGACGATACGACGCTTTCTTACTGAGCGAAACGTGGCTCAATCAATTCCAAAGCACGCGGTTTGTCAGCGTTAATGGATACAATTTGATACGACGAGACCGACCCGAGACATCATCACGACCTGCAAGGTATGGCGGCGTAGCAGTGCTTTTGAAAACGATTATGAATACGGAATTCTGCCGATCAAAAGCGAACCCAATAGTGACTTGGAAATTCTATGGCTGAAATTAATCTTGAATAAGTGTTATATCATAATAGCTAGTGTATATAGACCGCCTAATTATTTGATATCCCAGTTAAACTTCGACTTTGACGACTTCGAAAGCCAACTACAACATGTTATGTCGAGTAACCCAGTAATGCCTATCATTATTGGAGGAGATTTTAATTGCTGTATTCTTAGCCAAGCGAACAATTCACCTGGACAAAAGCTATCAACAATGCTCGAGACATACAACTTTACCATATGCAACAGGCACAAACCTACATATCGGCCGGCCAGCACTCTGATCGACGTTGTAGCCACCAACGCGCCTGATTCTCTCAAAAACACCGGCGTAGAGACTTGCGAATACGGAACACCACACGACTGGACGATCATCGAATTCGATGTAAATTTACGAACAAGAAGAGAACGAAACGAAGGCGACTTAAAACGAAATCTCAACAATGTCGACGTATACGCAATTAACTCAATCATGAGAAACGCCAACTGGATACCCGTTTACGCCTCAACGGATGTTGCGGAAAAATACGATAAATTCGTCGAGATATTTATGGACATACTAAATGTATATTGCCCCGTGCGATATGTGCAGAAACGCAACACGCATAGAAGACCGATTCCGTTACAACTGCGAAATCTCTTGAAGCAGCGCAAACACGCTTGCAAACACGGACCAAGGAGCTTATACAAGCAAATTAACACAGTTTGCAGGGCAGCAATACGTGAACACACCAGAAACAACATCATGACAAAAATGAAACATAAACCGTTCAGTAAAATGTGGAAACACTGTGAAGAAGTCATTGGGCGAAAACGATCACAGACACTAATATCAATCGACGCGAACCAACTAAATGACAAATATCTGGAGACAGGAATGGAAGTTGCCGCCAATATCCTAAGGCCAGCAGACCCAGTCACTAATCTGTTGCCTCGAGTCAACAGTGGCAGACTTGAGTTGAAGGCAGTCAGTATGGAGAAATTGTACACCATAATCAAAATGATGAAGCCAACGACCAGTGAAGATGCTGAAGGTATCAGCATGAAGATACTGCAGATGTTCTTCGACGGAATCAGTCATATATTGCTGGATATAGTGAACACCAGCATTACTAGTTGCCAAGTGCCAAAACGACTAAAGCACGCAGTTATTACACCGATTCCGAAGTCTACATATGGAGTGAATCGTGAAACGCGACCGATATCGATATTGCCACCGGTGATGAAAATAATTGAAAAGGCTGTACAGCTACAATTAGTGGAATATCTGGAGAAAAACAACTTGATGAGTAGCAGCCACCACGGCTATAGATCAGCACACTCATGTGAGACAGCACTGTCAGTGATCACAGATAGAGTGTATAGAGCAATGGACAGGAGAGAGGCGACTATAATGGTATCCATCGACCTTAGCAAATGCTTCGATGTAATACAACACGACATACTGCTTGGTAAGATATCTGCACACAACATCGATCCCACGTGGTTCAAGAGTTATTTGAGCAATCACTCACAACAAGTGAGAGTGAAACGAAAGAATAACTCACTCGAAACATCCGACACGAAGTCGACAACACCGAACCTCTCAGTTTTTCAAGGAGGAAGCTTGAGCTGTGTGTTGTTTTTACTGTTTTGTAACGATCTATCAGCACATTTGAGCCATATAGAAGATCTCGAAATTATTCAATACGCCGACGACACGACACTAATGACGACCACAAAGAGAACCGACATAGATTTCACCGTACGAAAGCTTGAAACAACACTGAAATGTTCGGACATCTACTACTGTTCGAATCTTCTCAAGGTGAATCCCGACAAAACGCAAATGATGGTACTGGGAACCAAATATCTGCTTAAAAATTTTCCTGAAATCAGAATATTTTTTAACCACAACGAAATTACAGAAAAAGATACTGTGAAAATATTGGGACTTCACTTGGATAAACATTTGCAATTTGATCGACATATCGACCACCTAGTGCGAAAATCAACAGGTATGCTCCTATGTATTAATCAAGCTAAATCGTCATTTCCAGAGAATTTTCTGAAGACAATCATCGACGCATTCATCCTATCAATTCTCTCATATTGCATATCTGTCTACGGCACGACTGGCGCGACCCAAAAACACCGACTACAAAAGATTTTAAATTTCTGCGCGCGAGTTCTTACTGGAACACGAAAATACGACCACATATCATATATCTACGAACAACTGAAACTGCCGACAATAGACGACTTGTTTACGAAGAACCGAAACAGACTGATCAGAAGTATACTCAAGCACCAACAGCCTGAAGAACTTTTATCAACATTTCAACGGAAGACTCCACACACCATGGCATTGAGACACACTAACGAATTTACTATTCCCTTATTTAACACTGATGCGGCGCGCAGGAGACTAAATTATGCGGTAGTGGGCGTGCAAAACTGTACACAATGAGATCTGTTTATTCGTGTGAAACTAAAATGCTTAGCGAACATATCTATGTGTGTGTGTGTGTGTGTGTGTGTGTGTGTGTGTGTGTGTGTGTGTGTGTGTGTGTGATTGTGTGTGAGTGTGTGTGAGTGTGTGTGTGGATGGTGAGACTATATATATACATATATATGTATCTTTTGCATAGTAATTTTGCACTGAAAAGCCGTTTTGTTTGAAAAAAAAGGAGTGCAATAAACGCAACAAAAAAAAAACAAAAAAAAACGCACATACATATCTGTATGCCTGTCTGTATGTCTATTTGTGTGACTTTGATGCGCTATATACACATTACCTTCAATATTCATGTTTGTACTTATATTTCATGTGTGTGTGTGTATGTGCGTGTGTTTTTTTTCGAGTGAGATGTTTAACTATATAAATGTTTTGATATAATGTGATATTATGTGTATGTGTATGTGTGTGTGTGTGTGTGTGGCGGGGTGTATGTGAGCAGGAATCGAGGAGCCTTCTGCTCTCACAGTTGACATATCCAGCGGTGATGTATTCTTCTGCGACACCCAGCTCGATGTGATCGTACGCGTCAACTACCGCGACGGACAACAGCATGTGGCTCGCCGCCGCCAGCCGAACCCCTCCGGTGTGGCCGTGATAGGTGCTGCCATCTACTGGAGCGACCGCAATTTAGAAAGCCTACAGCGTGCCCCGCTTGCCACCAACGTCTCAGACACTTGGCAACCCGCACCTCAATTGCTGCTGTCCGGCGTTGAAATTCTGCGCGACATCGCCCTATTTGACGCATCCGTCCAGCCAATTTCGCCGTCCGTCAAATCTCCATGCCAGCCAAGCAGCAGCAGCAGTAGTAGTAGTAGTAGTGGTGACGGTGATGACGCACCGTGCGACCAGCTGTGTTTCGCCATGGCCAGTGATGATGATGGACGAGAACACACAGACACAGATCAGGCAGGAGGAGGAGGGCCAGGAGGTGCCCCCAGCAAGTGGCCTCAAAGCAGACAGTGCGCCTGTGCCGTGGGCCAGCTGCAAGCGCGAGATAATCGCACGTGTGGAGAAGTGGACGCCTACCTGGTTTACTCGCAACGCAACATGCTGCACTCGCTCAACTTGATGCCCGATGCTGGATTCACGCCAATGGTTCCTAAAGTAAGACTACACACACACACACACAGACAGACACACACACATATACACACACACACACACACAAACATGCATATGCATACACATACACATTCAAACATACACATACACATATATACGTACACAAAAACACATACATAAACACAAATTCAAACATACACAAACACATCTCCCGTCTCCTGGCCGCGGCCGCTCCTCACAGTGGCGCTTGGCTGTCAGCGCTGCCTGTCGCCAGCCTCGGCTTGCTGCTGCCAGACGAAGCCGTCCGAGTCGGCGTGGCGTTGCGACTCGGTGCCGCAGTGCAGGAACCGCACAGGTGTCGCTGCGGTGCCACAACTGACAGGTGGGGCCACCATAGCCTCTCCTGCAGTCGCAATGCCGGCCGCCTGCCACGCCACACAGCGCTGAACAACATCATTCGCCGCAGTTTGGCGTCGGCAGGAATCGCCGCGGTGCTGGAGCCACGAGGCCTGGACCGCGGCGACGGCCGCCGACCGGACGGAATCACCGTGTTCCCGGTGCGGCACGGCAAGTCGCTGCTCTGGGATGTGACCTGCGTCAACACGTTCTGTGACACACATCTGCTGGACGGCGCGGTCACTCCCGGGGCAGCAGCGCAGGCGGCGGAAGTCCGAAAGCGGCGGCGCTACTCAGAACTGTGCCAGCGGTACGATTTCGTGCCGCTGGCCATCGAGACCACCGGCGTGATGGGGGCGCCCCTGGACGACTTCGTGAAGCTCCTGGGCGGCAGAATAAGTGAGCGTTCAGGGGAGCCGCGAGAGACGGCCTGGCTTCGACAGCGAATAAGCCTGGCCGTCATTCGTGGCAACGCCGCCTCCATTGTTTTATAGTAGTATTGTGAATATGTGTACGTGTTTGTAAATATATTTGTGTGCACACAAAAAAAAAAAAAAAAAAAAAAAAAAAAAAAAAAAACTTAAACACACATTATAACAGACACATACATATTCAAACATAAACATACACATGTTCAGACACCCACACCTACATAGTCAAACGTAAACATACACACATTCCAACATACACATATTCACAAACACACACACACACACACACACACAAACATACATACACGCAAACTCACTCACACACACGTATGTATGTTCTCAGCGAGTTGTTTTTAGCAGACAGAAGTCTCAAACACTCGTAGCTGCTGCTTTCCAGAAATCATAATTTTGTGTTAAACATTTGTGTTGTGGTCTGTGGTTGACAATTGTATTTGGTAATTTGTTCCAATCATCATCTATTACGCCCTGTTTGGGAAGCCATATTTTCACACATCCATCTTTATTGTGCGTTCTTGTGCAGACCCAAAAACTTTATGATAACCTTTTAAACTGAGTGCCGAAATCGTTTTTGTCTCCGGTATATGCTAATTTTTTAGTTTTTTATTTTGTTTTTTCTTCTCTATTTTTCTCTCTGCGTACGCACACAGACATGTATGTGTGTGTGTATGTGTGTGTGTGTGTGTGTGTGTGTGTGTGTGTGTGTCCTTGTGAATGTTTGTACATGTATGTGTGTCAATGTTTGTTCAAATTTTGTCAATGTCGAGAGTTTCAATGTTTGTCAATGAGATTGCGCAATATAAATGTTTCAATAAATTAAATGTGTGTATGTGTGTGTGTGTGTATGTGTGTGTGTGTGTGTGTGTGTGTGTGTGTGTGTGTGTGTGTGTGTGTGTGTGTTTGTGTCGGTGTGTGTGTGTGTGTGTTTGTACAGAACGTTTCCAGTGGAGCAGTTTCATCTTGTGCCATCGACATTGCTGATCGGATGCTGTTGTTTGAAGATTATTCTGCGCGGCGCTTGATTCACTGGGTGCAACTGGGTTCAGGCACCAACTCCTCCAACTCTTCCACTCCTCACACTCTGGTCAGATAAAATTAATTATGTGTGTGTGTGTGTGTGTGTGTGTCAGTGTGTGTGTTAAATATATATTTGTTTATTGTATATATCGGTAGTTAGTGTATGACTGTGTAATAATTTGATTATTGGTTGTTTGTTGGTGATTGTTTGGTGGTGTTCTGGCACACACACACACACACACACACACACACACACACACACACACACACATACACACACACACACACACACACACACACACACTGATACACCTGCGCATACAAACCAGTTGAAATACAGTACATATATTTGTGTTTCGTCGATCGAACGTCGATCCATACAACCATCTTAAAAGGAACTGTACTATATAAAAGAGCTACAGAGAATGGAATTGATATTATTCTTTCCTTCCTTCTTTCCTCCATTTTTCTTTCCTCCATTCCTTCTTTCATTCCTTCTTTCATTCTTTCTTTTCTCCATTCCTTCTTTCATTCCTTATTTCCTCCATTCCTTCTTTCATTCCTTCTTTCCTCCATTCCTTCTTTCATTCCTTCTTTCATTCCTTCTTTCATTCCTTCTTTCCTCCATTCTTTCTTTCATTCCTTCTTTCCTTCATTCCTTCTTTCATTCCTTCTTTCCTCCATTCTTTCTTTCCTCCATTTTTTCCTTCATTCCCGCTTTCTTTCTTCTCGGTTGAAAACAGTTGACCAACATGACTATGAATCCGTCGTATTTCGACTACGATTGGATTGGACGCAAGTTGTATTTCGTCGACAATCTCGAGGGCTCCATCTACTCCATCAACACTGACGGCACCCAGCTGGTCATGTTGGTCAATGGACGTCATGTCAACAACCTGGTGGTCGACCCGTGTCATGGCTACATGTATTACACCGTGTCTGCCGGGTGAGTCTGCCTCTGTGTGTGTGTGTGTGTGTGTGTGTGTCTTGTGTCTTTAAAAAAATCTACTCGTTCACTTAGGTCATCTGATGATTCTCGTCTCTTATTGGAACCTGCTTTTCCTTCTAGACATTCTCACTATAATCGCTGTCTATATATCTTAGGACCCCGTCTTTACAATAAGCTATCCCCAACACTACGTTCTATCACTTCTATCCCTCTTTTAAAAAAACACTAAGAAATTTTTTCTGTTGAAGTCCTATTATATCTTAGATATCATTGTTTATACTAGTGATAAATATAAGGTGTGATTTTCTCTCTGGTCTCTCCCTATCTCTCCATCTTTTACGTTGTGAATGTATGCGTGTGTGTGTGTGTGTGTCAGTGTGTGTGTCTTAGCATTTCTGTGCGTCTGACTTTGTTTATTTTTTTTATCCAGCCATTTATACCCATTGTTTAATTATATATTGTCCTTGTTTCTCACTATCTATTTGTGTATGTCTATTATGTCTATTATGTGTGTGTGTGTGTGTGTGTGTCAGATTTGGGCTGGGCGCTAGTATACACCGTGCCAGTATGGCGGGCACAAGACAGCAGCTACTGGTGGACAATGAAAGCGCCGGGGTGACTCATCTGGGAGGAGGCAACAGCTTTGCACCGTCCAGTCTGGCCGTCGACAGCGCCGAACAGAAACTATACTGGCTTGATTCAGGCGACATGAGACGACGCACCATTCGACGCTGCGATACGGACGGCAAAAATATAGAGGTGGACGCTCTGAAATACTGAAATATATCGGCCCGGCATGGGCTAGCAATCTCGCAACACGCCACACAAACACACTTCAAACACTTGAAAACACCGCACTCAGAACAATCACAGCATGCACAGCCACCACACAAGTAGACCACCTCCATCACGAAACAAAAATACTCAAACTGACACACCACCTAGACATGAGAGGCACACAAACACTCGCAGCAGCAGTCATCAACACAGCACATCCACTACATCACCTCACAACACAAGAAAACACAGACAGAAACATAGAAACAACACCAAGCACACTTTACCTCAGACAAATTATGAACACACTTCCATTTCATTTATCCTGGATAACTTCACACATACAGCACAATCAGTTCAAATGTAAATATGACCCCCTGTGTGTGTGTGTGTGTGTATGTGTGTGTGTGTGTTCTCATTATGGGAATTTTCTAACTAAACGCAAAGTAAGCGGCAAATTTAGGAAGCATAATAATGGTACAATAGTAAATAGTATTATTAAAATATCATTAATATTTATATTATTACAATTGTAATTAAGATTGATGATGAGAAATTAATATTTCATTTTATCTTTTCGTTTGTCCTCTTTTTTTGGTCTCCTTGATTTTTCTCTTCGCTTCTATCTGTCTGTCTGTTTGGCTGTCTGTCTGTCATGTTTTTGTGTGTGTCATTCGTTTTTCACTTTGTTTTGTTCAGGAGTTGATGTCAGCCACTTTGATTCCGTTCCTGTTGAAAGTCTACGGCAATCATTTATACTGGGTTGACATGAAGTTTCGTGGCATCTATCGAGCCGAAAAGCATACCGGGGCCAACGTACAGGTGCCACGTGTTTGTATGTCTGTGTGTGTGTGTGTGTGTGTGTGTGTGTGTGTGTGTGTGTGTGTGTGTGTCTGTGTCTGTGTGTACATATGTATTCATTCATACACATATTTTTATATTTTGTTCTTTCTATAGTTATTGTTTGTAGTTATACTTTCTAAATTCATTATTTATATAGTTTGTTTGTTAGTTGGTTATTCGTTTTATAGTAATTTCTATAGCCAAAATTGTACTATCTTCTGAATGTGAAAAATGTAAACCTCTTGTGCTAATGTTTGTGTGTGTGTGTGTGTGTGTTTGCGCAGGAATTGGCGACCGATTTGAACGTGGTGCCACAATGTCTGGCCATATTTTCGCAATCATCTCAACAATGCTCGCCCGAATTTCGACCATGTGAAATTCAAAATGGCGGCTGTTCCCACAGCTGTCATCCCAGCATCAACAAAACGGTGTGTATGTGTGTGTGTGTGTGTGTGTGTGTGTGTGTGTGGGGGTGCTTCATCCCCCCAAAATATGCCAAGTTCCCCTAAAACCCCTACCCCCAAAATCATAATCGTAGGCATTAAAATTTCTTACAACTGTAAATGAAGTCCTGTAATTTTGGTTCAAGTTCGAGGACTGAATCAATGTGCCGCAGTCCCTTAATATAATATTATGTAGTCAGCGTTCGAGTGTAGCTCTTCATGCTTCGCCAAGCCCCCTCAACTTTTTCCTCAGCCCCCCCATCGGAAAAATCCTGGCGCCGCCACTGTTTTTGCGTTTGCTGAGAATATGTTTGCCAAAAAACAACAGCAATATAAACATAAACCATCAAGACTACTAACATGGCATTAATAATGTATCTATCGAGCACAGCTCTTTGACAAACATTATATATACACATTATACCACATCACTTGTAAAATATCCCCAATATATTCCACAAATTAACTATTTCCCAAATACATTCATTTTCAGACAATTCTCAAACACAATACAAACAGTAAGATATAATATGTATTGATAAAGTATTTTGTTGTTGAAAAATTGAACCATTGACCAACTGAATGTTTGTTAGAATGTTTTGTGTCTTCCGTC
>OU696591.1:5933998-5938998 GCA_916048095.2 Sacculina carcini | reverse complement strand
CAAGTACATATACGCACAAACACAGACACACTCACGTTTACATACTCAAAAACGCAAAAATACACACGCACATACATATTGAATAAGATAGCACAGCAGACATACAGCACAGAATACAACACAAAATACAACACATTAAGACAACACAGCAGGCATACAACGACATACACTCAGATTGACAAATCACAACACAATAGACACACAAATACAAACCAGAAAACACAACATAACAGACATAAAATGACATACACTGAAACACATAGACAGAGAACACAACTCAACAGACACACAAACACAGATAACAGAGCTCAACACAACAACACATAGACAGCATACAATGGAGAAACATACATACACAAGAACGGAAAACACACGCATGAAGCACATACACATAGAAGACAGAATTAGGAAACAATCAGACCTTATATTCAGTACTAATATATACAATATTATTAAGACAGTAATAAGACTTAGTGATAAAGAATTTTTTTGTATGTTTTTTGAAAAGAGATATAGATTTGATTGAGCGTATAGAGGGAGAAAGCCTATTGTAGATACGAGGTCCTAAGATAGAGAATTAACGATTGTAGTGAGAATGCCTAGAAGGAAAGGAAGGTTCAACTAGTAGAAAAGGATCGTTAGAAGACCTAAGAGAAAGAGATGAGGTTTTATAAGACAGAAGGTCAAATATATACGCAGGCTTACGAAGATGAAGAGCTGAATGAATAATTAAACAAATACGATACTCAATAAGAGCCTTAATGGGAAGTAACCTAAGTTTTTGTAAAGAAGACGAGACATGAGAACCCGAAGGAAGATTAAATATCATACGACAGGCCTTATTAATTATAGATTGAAGTTTCCTAAGCTGGCGGTGGTTGAGAGATAGTAGAAGAGAACAGCAATACTGAATTTTACTGAAGATGAATGAGTTAGCTAACTTGAAAGCAGCAGAAATAGTTATATATCTACGAATGGAATAGATACGCCTAAGTTGAAAGTTACAACACCTAATAATGTCAGAGATGTGTGAATCAAAAGAAAGAGAGCTATCAAAAATGATACCAAGACTACGTACAGAGCAGGATAGAGGTATACTAAGAGAAGTAGTACTATTAGAAGATGGAAAGATAATATACTTAGTCTTATCAGGATTAAGTTTGAGATGACGAGTGAACGCCCAACTTTCAATATCAGATATAATAGAACTGACTGAAGAGAGAGAAATAGACACGGATGAGAGAAGCATCTGAATGTCATCAGCGAATATTTGAAACGACACATCGTGACGTCGAAGCACTTTCCCTACAGAGGTTAGATAGATATTGAAGAGGAGAGGGCCTAAGACAGAGCCTTGAGGGACACCGCAAGTTAGTGGGCAAGCCTCACTACAAGAATCGGAAGAGGTAGAGACGTATTGAGATCTATCAGAGAGATAAGAGCGAAAGAAAGAGAGGGCTGTGTCGCTAATGCCTAAGTCTAACAGAGTACCAATAAGAAGCAGATGATTAACAGTGTCAAATGCAGCAGAAAAGTCGAGTTGTATAAGTAGAACATCCTTGCCAGAGAGAGTAGATTTGAGAATAGAATCATAGAGATATATTAGAGAAGTTTCTGTGGAGTGAAAGTGACGGAAGCCAGACTGCTCAGGAAGAAACAAATTGTCAGACTCAAGGTAGTCAGATAGCTGTATATAGGCAGCCATTTCAAGAACTTTGGACAGCCAAGGAATTCTAGAGATAGGTCTATAGTTACAAAGCGTGTTAGCATCCAGATCAGATTTCTTAAGTATAGGGAGAATACTGGCAGTTTTACATGCCAGAAATTCCCCATGAGTGAAAGAAGCATTGATGAAATTAGATAAGAAAGGAAGAAGTAGTTCAATGGAGTGAGGAATCCTGGAAAGATCAATGGGGTCGAGAGATGAAGAATGAATTTTAACATGCCTTAAAATAGCTCTACAGTCAGAGATGGTTACTAGAGCAAAAGAGTTAAAAACAGATGAGGTTGAGCACACACACACACACACACACACACACACACACACACACACACACACACACACACACACACACATACACACACACACACACACACACACACACACACACACACACACACACACACACACATATACACTCACACATACACACACACACAGACACACATATACACTCACACATACACGTTATAAACTACACTATTAGCAAGTAAACATGGTTTATTCATATCACTATGCATGTATGTCCATTTGTATATATGTGTGTTTATATACGCATCTATGTGTGTGTGTTAGTGTATATATGTATATGTATGTGTGTATATGTATGTGTATATGTATGTGTGTGTGTGTGTGTTGATGGTCGTGTAGATGCACTAATAACCGCTGCATCCCGAACTCATGGTTCTGTGATGGAGACGAGGATTGTGACGATTCCAGCGATGAACCGACCGACTGCAAGACCAACAAGAATCACACCTGTGCCTCGGGCATGTTCACCTGTGATGATGGCACCTGTGTGCTGCAATCATATGTCTGTGATGGCGAGGATGACTGTGGCGATAACTCGGATGAACACGAACGACATCAATGCTGTCAGTGTCTGTCTGTCTGTCTGTCTGTCTGTCTGTCTGTCTGTCTGTCTGTCTGTCTGTCTCTCTGTCAGTGTCTGTCTGTCTGTCTGTTTGTCTGTTTGTCTGTCTGTTTGTATGTCTGTTTGTCTGTCTGTCTGTTTGTTATGTCTGTCTGTCTGTCTGTCTGTTATGTCTGTCATGTTTGGTTGTCTGTCTGTCTGTGTGTTATGTTTGTTTGTCTGTCTGTCTGTTTCTCTGTCTGTCTGTTTGTCTGTCTGTCTGTTATGTCTGTCTGTCTGTTATGTTTGTTTGTCTGTCTGTTTCTCTGTCTGTCTGTTATGTCTGTCATGTTTGGTTGTCTGTCTGTTTGTCTGTCTGTCATGTTTCTTTGTCTGTCTGTCTGTCTGTCTGTCTGTCTGTCTGTCATGTTTGTTTGTCTGTCTGTTATGTCTGTCTTTCTGTCTGCCTGTTATGTATGTTTGTCTCTCTGTCTGTCTGGCTGTCTGTCTGTCTGTCTGTTTCTCTTTCTGTCTGTCTGTCTGTCTGTTTGTCTGTCTATTTGTCTGTTTGTCTCTCTGTCTGTTATGTCTGTCTGTCTGTTTGTTTGTCTGTCATTTGTTTGTCATCTGTCATCTGTTTGTTTGTCTGTTTATTTGTCTGTTTGTTTGTCTCTCTGTCTGTCTGTCTGTCTGGCTGTTATGTCTGTCTGTCTGTTTGTTTGTCTGTCTGTCTGTCTGCTGTTTGTCTGTCTCTCTGTCTGTCTTTCTGTCTGTCTGTTTCTCTGTCTGTCTGTCTGTCTGTCTGTCTGTCTGTCTGTCTGTCATGTTTGGTTGTCTGTCTGTTATGTCTGTCTATCTGTCTGTCTGTTATGTCTGTCTGTTTGCTTGTCTGTCTGTCTGTCTGTTTGCTTGTATGTCTGTCTGTTATGTCTATCTGTCTGTTTGTTTGTCTGTCTGTCTATTTGTCTGTTTGTTTGTCTGTCTGTCTGTCTGGCTGTTATGTCTGTCTGTCTGTTTGTTTGTCTGTCTGTCTGTCTGCTGTTTGTCTGTCTGTCTGTTCGACTTTTATTTTGTGCACTTTATTTTTAGCCATTCGTGTATGTCTCATGTTTATTGCATGTATATTTAGTCGTACATATGTGTATTTATTTGTGTGTATTTATGTATATTTTATTAACTTATTTTGTAATAATTATTTATATTATATTGGAATTTACATATTCACATGTTTGTATGTTTAATTATTTGTCCTTGTTTTCTTCGTATTCTTTTCTTGTCATTTCTTTAGTTCTCTTTTGCGATCTAACGTGTGTGTGTGTGTGTGTGTGTGTGTGTGTGTGTGTGTGTGTGTGTGTGTGTGTGTGTGTGTGTGTGTGTAGCTAATCGTGGGTGTGGTGAGGACGAGTTTGAGTGCAAGAGCAATGTTGACTGGAGGCGTGCCAAATGTATCCGTCGCTCGTGGTTGTGTGACGGAGATCCGGATTGTGTGGACGGAGCCGATGAAAGTCCGGCCACCGCCAATTGTACCAACACATCCGAACCCTGCCAAGATGATGAATTCACCTGCAAAAACGGACGATGTATCGATAAAGTAAATTTTCACCTCCTTTCTATCGCTTTATCGTTCATTCTATTTATCCTTCTTTATATCTTCATGTCCATTCTGTTTATCGCTGGTTTCTTATTTCTTGTTTCTACGGAATGTCTGTTGTGTTGTCATGACAACAACATTACTGACTGTGTTGTTTTGTGTTGTGTTGTCTGTGTTGTCATGGCAACAAAATTACTGAATGTGTTGTGTTGTGTTGTCTGTGTTGTCATGACAACAACATTACTGACTGTGTTGTTTGTATTGTGTTGTCTGTGTTGTCATGGCAACAAAATTACTGGCTGTGATATGCTGTGTTGTGTTGTCATGACAACAACATTACTAACTGTGTTGTTTGTGTGTTGTCATGGCAACGACATTACTGACTGTGTTGTTTTGTGTTGTGTTGTCATGACAACAACATTACTGACTGTGTTGTTTGTGTGTTGTCATGACGACGCCAGCGTTGGCAGTGCGATCATGACAACGATTGTGACGATGGCTCAGACGAAAGTCGCGAGTGTAACGGAAAATATCGCAACTGCACTGCGTCTGAATTTGCCTGCTCCACATCACGCTGTATTCTCAAGGCGTACCATTGCGACGGCGACAATGATTGTGGCGATAATAGCGATGAACTCGACTGCTGTGAGTATTATTAATTACAAACAAATCCAGTAGCATGGGGGAAGAGTGCAAGTGCACTATTACCACCCTGTGCGGTGGCCCCATGTGTACTGGAAACTAACCAAAAGATGTACAGATAATTTGAGAAAAACGAGCTAAGTTAGTATGTGATTTCCAGCACAGCCGAAGAGAAACTACAAAAGTCAACCAGA
>OU696591.1:5918998-5928998 GCA_916048095.2 Sacculina carcini | reverse complement strand
GTCACTATGATACTGGACTTTCGGGTTTGTAGGTGTTTGTGTCAGTGTGTCAGTAGAGCTTTGTGTTATTAGATAAATGAGTTATCGTTAAGCAGGTCAGTGGTATAACAGACACTGTATTTCTGGGTCAGTAAATCACTTAGTCAGTCAGTCAGTCAAACAGTCAGTGAGTAAGTAGTCAATAAGTAGGTAAATGAGTCAGTAAGTAAGTCGGTGAATGAGTAAGTGTGTCAGCAAGTAATTAAAGCATTCATTCAGTGAGACAGTGAATTTATCAGTGTGTGTGTGTGTGTGTGTGTGTGTGTGTGTGTGCCGGTTGATTCAACAACAACAGGTATATCATCCACTGCGGCAGCCTAATTTCTTTAATCCTTGTGCTGACAATAACGGCGGATGTTCTCACTTGTGTCTGCTCGCTCCTGCCGCCACCACACCATCACCTTCCTCTGATGCCGGCTCTGCTAACTCGAGCGTCACGCACGTGGCTTTGCTGGTGGCCGGGGACCTTTCAGTGTCACAGCGCGTGCTACAGTCCCACTGTGCCTGTCCTGACAATTACGTGTTGCAAAGTGACGGTCGCACGTGCATTGCTAATTGCACAGGCCGCCAGCACCGCTGCGGCCCGCCAGATTCTGTGTGTATCTCGGCGCTGTACAGGTGAGTTCGGCTCATCGCCCAGTTTATGGCTAAGATATTTGAGACTCGGTGAAAAAGCAATTAAACATAACACACACACACACACACACACACATATATATATATATATATATATATATATTTACACACCAGACTTATGTTTGCTTGGTGTTTTTTGGCAGTGTATTTGTTATTAATATTCTTATTTTTATTATTATTACAACTAGAATGGGAATTTAAAATGGGAAGAGCAAATAACTTAAAAACCACATTGAATATATATTAAGATAAATTTCTAATTATTATTATTATTATTATTATGTCGCTGGATTGTTCTGTAATATATACCGTAAATGGTCTATTTATCCGACAGGATCTAATAATCCGGCACCCTCAGGTATGGGTTGAAAAATAATCCGGCAGACTCTAATAATCCGGCAGGCTCTTATAATCCGGCACCATACGCAGGGGGTCGAAAAATAATCTGGCATGCCGGATAAAAAGAGCATTTACGGTAATAGCGATAATAATATTGGTTGTTGTTGTTGTCTTATCAGGTGTGATGGAAGCGAGGATTGTCAAGATGGATCTGATGAACATGGCTGTGCCGAACGTGTCTGTTCGGCAGGCAAATTTCAGTGTGAAAATAACAACTGCACATCTCGCACGAGAATTTGTGACGGTCAGTGTGTGACGATCGCCGCAATTGTCTCCCAGCTTACTGCATCAAGAAGTTCAATAAATACAAATAACCAAAAATAACCCATAATAATTGTGAAATAAAAATGTAAGAAGTAATAATAATAAATATAATAAAAACAAGAATTATGAGATAAAAATAGCTCAGTTTACTGTATCAAGAAGTTTAAGAAAAAAATTACCGCGATATTTGTCGAATGTTGTCTTTCTTATGGAAATATATGAAAAATATCCAATGTACTTATATACTCAAATAATAATATTATATATAACTACTAATTCTGATATATACTGCTTAAATATGGAAAATATACTTGTATCATTATATATTACGTACTACTAAAAACATGGTGAATGTTTTCTCAAATATATATCATAGGGGAAATATTGCGTGAATCGAGGATGAATTTCTCCCACTATTGCACGTGATTTTCGGTGGAAATTGTTCGCAGAAATCATGCGCCATTCGTGTGTGTATGTGTGTGTGTTCTTACTAGTTGTTCTTACCTAGTTGACTCCGCAGGAATAAGTCAAAGACTCGTGACTCCTGCCTTCCAAGTATCATATTTTATTTTGAATGATTGTATTGTTTTTTTATTCACGATCTCCCCTGGTAGCTTGTACCAATCATCTATCGCCCTATTGGGGAAACTAAATTTTTGAACGTCTCTTTTTATTCTTCGTTTCTGTAGACCAAATTTGTGACCTCTTTTTGATTTTGCCAATTCGAATATATCTTGATTTTGTACCTCTTCTTTTTTCGAAAGATATTGATAGATTGCAATTAAATCCCCTCTTTTTCGCCTTTCCTCCAATGTCCATAGACCTAATTTACTCAATCTTTTTTGATAAGATAAGTCTCGGATGCTGCTCAAAATTTTTGTGGCCGATCTTTGTACTTTTTCCAATTTCTTCTTGTGTTTTTTTCAGATGTGGGTTCCAAATGACTGCGGCGTATTCCATTGTAGGTCTTATAGTTGATTTTGGTAATTTTCCTAGCATGTTTTCTAGCTGTGTTCCTAGCTGGTAGCATGTGTGTGTGTGTGTGTGTGTGTGTGTGTACGCTATAGGGGAGGATGATTGTGGAGATGGGTCTGATGAGGCAATATGTGGCGCACTGTGTCCTCAACACATGTTCCGCTGTAATATCACCGGACAATGCATCAATCACCTGTTTGTTTGCGACGGAAAATCAGACTGTAATGACGGCACAGACGAACATCAATCTATCTGTAGTCAGTACTAACACACACACACACACACACGGACATACAAACACACTAACACTCATATTCTAGCATTTCAGTTTGCCCTTTCAGATATATTTCTTAATAACTTTAATATTATTATTATTATACTACTTATAAATAGATAATAAAACTTTTTAACATTATTATATATTTGTCTATGTGTTTATTTGTTGCCTGTGTAGGGAAGTGGCACACTTTATCCAACACTGAAATCAATTCAATGACTCAACCTCAAAGACACATTATAACATGTGTGTGTGTGTGTATGTGTGTATGTGTGTGTGTGTGTGTTAGATGTGGGTAATTGTAAGAATGAATCACAGTTCCAGTGTGGAAATGACCGATGTATTCCCAAACTATGGTGGTGTGATGGTGAAAATGACTGCGGTGATGACACCGATGAACCAGCTTATTTATGCCGGTAATTATCACATACTCTCTCTTCCTCTTTCCCTACTCTCTCTCCTTCTAGACTTCTTCCTCTCTTCTCATCTCTTCTTGTCTCTCTCGCTTTCTATCTTTATTCTTATCTTTACTTCATCCCCTTTCTTATATTTGTGCCTTGGTTTATTATCTCTCATATTTACTTTATTATTACTCTATCTTTTTCTCGGCTCTTTCTTTATTATACCCTCCTTTCTACATTTGTTACATTTCTCATTTCTTGTTCTTGTTTTCTGTCTTTCGCTCTCTCTCCTGTCTGTGTGTGCTCCCAGTCACTCTGTCTGTGTGTAAATAACTGTCCAATTTTCCCGTGATATTTAATGAATATTCTGTATGTTAAATTTATCAAACAAATTATTTGTGTAATTTCAAACAAACTTTCTTCTTTTGCAAGTATCTTAATTTAAAAACTATTCCTGAATTATCAGTATTTTTTTGTTAAACGTCTTGATGATGTGCATAATTTTTAATACTCTTGATGTGTGTGTGTGTGTGTGTGTGTGTGTGTTTCTGCTGTGCAGGCAACGCAGCTGTCTACCTGAATGGTCCCGATGTCCTGGCTGGGGAAATTACCGCTGCATTCCTGACTGGCGATTCTGCGACGGTAAAGATGATTGCAACGATGGCAGTGACGAGAGAGCCGAAGCTTGTCGACAATGTGAATCCTACGAGTTCCGCTGCAATAATGGCTACTGTGTGCCACAGTCAGTGCTGCCAGATCTATAAACCAATGAAAATCACTAAATTTTGCCTTGAAAATCGCTAAAACTTGCTATAAATGTGAGAAAATTATCTTTTAACGAATGCTGCCTGATTTAGTGAATTTGTTTGTTTATTTCAGTTATATAATTTATTTGAGATCAAGATTTTATTGTTAATTAGCTGAAAGTAAAGTTTACATTGAATACCATATGGGTTATTGGCCAATACGCATTGTATATTTCAAACGCGACGTTTATGGCGCACAACAGACGCTGGACATGCGATTTCGACAACGATTGTGGTGACAAATCTGACGAGGCAGAGAAATTGTGTGAGGGCAACTTCCGCGCGTGCAGCGAGTCAGAATTTCACTGCGCCAACGACCGATGCATCCCGTACAAGTGGCGTTGCGATAATGAAGACGATTGTGGCGATAACAGCGACGAAAAACAATGCGGCAATTTCACGTGCCCGGTAATGAAGGCACTTTCACTCTCAACACAACGTTATACAGATGCCCAACCCAGGATAATTATCGTGCCGTAACATAATACATTACATAAATATTTCATAACATAAATATTGCGTAACATAGATATTGCGTAACATAAAAATTGTATAACATAAATATTGTTTAACATAAATAGTGCATAACATAAATATTGCATAACATAAATAGTGCATAACATAATAGTGCATAACATAAATATTGCGTAACATAAATATTGAATAACATAAATATTGCATAACATAAATATTGCATAGCATAAATATTACATAACATAAATATTACATAACATAAATATTACATAACATAAATATTACATAACATAAATATTACATAACATAAATATTACATAACATAAATATTACATAACATAAATATTACATAACATAAATATTACATAACATAACTATTACGTAACATAAATATTACATAAAATAAGTTCGCCGACTGGAGATTTTTTAAACTAGCATTCACGTGAACTTAATCCCAGACATATTCCGTGTCAATTTAATTATTCCATAATAAAATATACAGATAATGTTTTCAATATA
The DNA here is from genome assembly GCA_916048095.2 of Sacculina carcini. NCBI lineage: Eukaryota > Metazoa > Arthropoda > Thecostraca > Sacculinidae > Sacculina > Sacculina carcini. The sequence continues at coordinate 5,924,208 of OU696591.1, read as the reverse complement.
CCTCAAATGTACCGGAAGCGTCCAAAACATGAATTGAGTGAGAGAGGGCTGAACTAATGAAAAAACAAAAATTTAATCATAATATAAAATGAAAAATGCAACAACCTTAGATAGATTACATAATCGATTAAATTAATAATATAACCATATACAAATAAAGAGTAATAATAATATTATATATCATTAAATACGAATATAGTAGAATATAAATATGAATAATTAATATAAATTATATATTTGTGTGTATGTATGTGTGTGTGTGTGTCATTTGTCACCATTTTGTTGATATACTAAATCAATATTACAATAAATATACGTAAACTTTACAATTTAAATAATAAAATATATGAAATTAAAATATTAATTACATTTGTGCCCATGCCTATGTGTGCTTACCTAGTTGTGCTTACCTAGTTGTGGTAGAGGAAATGAGCTTACGCTCGCACTGTCCTGTCTCTTTCCCACTGAGTATCCAATTTATGTTTGAACTCTCCTATAGTTTTGGCCTCTACGATAGTCTTGTGTAATTTATTCCAAACGTCAATTCGCCTAAATGGAAAACTGTATTTCTTTATGTCTTTTTTGCACCGAGGTTTTCTCAGCTTCTTGCCGTGCCCCTTCCTTTATGCTGCTTTATCAGTCCAATTTCCTGCTGAGCTGTGGTTTCTGTCATGTTCCTGCAAATATGAATGAGATCACCCCGTGTCCTCCTGTCTTCCAACGTCGGTAATTTCAACGCATTTAGCCTGTCTTCGTAACTGAAGCTTTTCAGCTCTGGTACAAGCCTGGTGGCCAGTCTTTGCATCTTTTCAACTTTTTTTACCAGACGCTTTTCGTGGGGACACCAAACCATGTGTGTGTGTGTGTGTGTGTGTGTTTATATTTGTTAATGTCTTAATGTTTGTGGTTGCTGTGTGGTGGTGGTGTTGTGTGAATTACTGGGCGCGTGTAGTCGGACAGGTTCCAGTGTGGCTCGGGACATTGTATTCACTCTCGCTACAAGTGTAACGGACGTCGTGACTGTCCAGACTTGTCTGACGAACGCACTTGTCCACCCCGATTCCCCAACAATCGCTGGTGTCCAAACTACTCCTTCCAGTGTGACAACCACGTGTGCACGAGAAAACGCAACGTTTGCGACGGCACCGATGACTGCGGCGATATGAGCGATGAAAAAGACTGCGGTACGTCGACAACATACAGCCACACACACACACACACACACACACATTCACAAAGTGAAAGATGAAGAGAGAGAGAGAGAGGGAGAGCAGAGAGAAAATCACACCTTATATTCATCACTAGTATAAACAATGTTATCTTAGATATAATAGGACTTCAACAGAAAACAATTCCTAGAGTGATTTTTGAAAACAGGGATCGAAGTGATAGAACGCAGTGTTGGGGAGAGCTTATTGTAAATACGGGGTCCTAAGATAGAGAAACAGCGATTATAGTGAGTATGCCTAGAAGGAACGGCAGGTTCTAATAAGAGACGAGAATCATCAGAGAGACATGAGAATGACACACATACACACACAAATGTGCAACGTCCAAAAGGTTCAATAACAACTTTGCAGCTTATAAGAAGAAGAGGTAAAAGATAAAGTCAAAAATACAGTTATTCGCTGATAGACGCATCAACCAGTGAAATAGACTAGCAGACAAAATTGTCAACCAGAAATTTCTATGTTCAAGATATACAAATTCAGTCTGTAAGAACGTCATGGACAACTTCGTGCTGCGCCTCAAGAAATGCACGGAGCTAAATGGAGGCCGTCTAGAACACATGCTGTAAAACGTAGAAAAAAAGGCCAAAGACTCTAGTGTTTCGATGTGATGTTTTGAATATAATAAACTAGCTATGACCAAAGTTTCATTTCATTCGGACACAACACTAAAAATGAGGCCCAATTAGAAGTGTGGCCCGTTTTTTTGGGCCACCCTGTATAAGGACCATTGGAAGGCAAGGTTTACTATTAACACACATATACACGTATTAATTAACACACACACACGCACACACACACATAAATATGGGACACAAACACACACACATACACACACGCACACACATACACATACATACATACACATACTTATGTACATACAACCTGACGATTTCCATTTTGTTTTCTGTTCTATATCTTTTTCCTATCCCATTTACTCTATCTATTTGTTTGTTTTGTTCTCATTCGTTTTGTGTGTTTCTTGATGTTTGTCACATCTTGCTGTTTTTGTGTTGTTTTTATGTATAATAAGCCGGGGTTATAATTCAGTGATATGTTAACTTTTCCTGTAATCGACACCGCGATATTTCACAGTTTATCTCTCTCTCTCTCTCTCTTTGTCTCTTTGTCATGAACACGAACAAGCGGGAAACATACAAGGATAGAAAGAGATGGAGAGATTGTTTGAAATGAAGGAAACAAATAGAAAAAACAGAAGTAAATACTGAACTTGTTTTGTTGAAGGTTTTGAGTTATGTTTCCTAAATCGTCATATCACACCCTGTGTGTGTGTGTGTGTGTGTGTGTGTGTGTGTGTGTGTGTGTGTGTGTGTGTGTGTGTGTGTGTGTGTGTATGTGTGTGTGTGTGTGTGTGTGTGTGTGTATGTGTGTGTGTGTGTGCGTGTGTGTGTGTGAGTGTGCGTGTGTGTGTGTGTGTGTTTGTGTGTGTCTGTGTTTGGTGTGTGTGTTGAGCAGAAGATCACGAATGCGACAGTGCGAATCGCTTCCGCTGTGCAAACGGAAGATGTATTTATAATTTCAAGGTTTGCGACAAGGTGGATGATTGCGGTGATGGCTCTGACGAAAACAACCTGACCGAATGCTCCAAAAAGTCAGTGAATTTATTTATTACTATACTATTTGATATAGCCCCAAGTACTTCAGTGACGCGTAAAACAGAGACAATATATACAGGTGGTAACAATCTAAAAATAGCTCTTATGGGAGCGAAAGAAATGCTCCAGCAAAACTGACACCGAATTTATCTTAACAAATATACGGGCAATTAATTTTCAATTTATTTTTCTACATGCATTTTACAATACACCATTAATGTAAAGTAATGTACATATATTAATGTGTTACCAGACCACATTAATACATTAATACATTACTCTATCAATAAATCATTTATTAATACATTGATAATGTTTATACATGTTTACATACACAAATTTTCAATTGAATCTTTTTTCATGCCTTTTTACAATACGTTTATTAATGTAAATTAATGTTCACACATCAATGTGTTGTCAGACCGAGTCAGTGTCGCACATATCGTGAATTCAAATGTGCAAATCAACAGTGTGTCGATTACTCGAAGGTCTGCGATCATGCCGATGATTGTGGGGACCAGTCTGATGAACTGGGATGTCGTAAGTGTCTGTCTCTCTGTCTGTCTGTCTATCTGCCTGTCTGTCTGTCTGTTTGTCTGTCTGTCTGTCTGTCTGTCTATCTGTCTGTCTGTCTGTCTATCTATATGTCTGTCTATCTATCTGTCTGTCTGTCTGTCTGTCTATCTGTCTGTCTATCTGTCTCTCTGTCTGTGTATCTGTCTGTCTGTCTATCTGTCTCTCTGTCTGTGTATCTGTCTGTCTGTCTGTCTGTTTGTCTGCTTGTCTGCTTGTCTGTCTGTCTGTCTATCTGTCTGTTTCTCTGTCTGTCTGTTATCTGTCTGTCTATCTGTCTGTCTGTCTGTCTGTGTATCTCTCTGTCTGTCTGTCTGTCTGTTTGTCTGCTTGTCTGTCTGTCTGTCTGTCTGTCTGTTTGTCTGCTTGTCTGCTTGTCTGTCTGTCTGTCTGTCTGTCTGTCTGTCTGTCTGTCTGTCTGTCTGTCTATCTGTCTGTTTCTCTGTCTGTCTGTTATCTGTCTGTCTGTCTGTCTATCTGTCTGTCTGTCTGTCTGTGTATCTCTCTGTCTGTCTGTCTGTCTGTTTGTCTGCTTGTCTGTCTGTCTGTCTATCTATCTGTCTGTGTGTCTGTCTGTCTGTCTAATCTATCTGTCTGTCTGTCTGTGTATCTGTCTGTCTGTGTATCTCTCTGTCTGTTTGTCTGCTTGTCTGTCTGTCTGTCTGTCTGCCTGTCTATATGTCTGTCTGTCTATCTGTCTGTCTGTCTGTCTGTCTGTCTGTCTGTGTGTTTGTAAATTTGTAAATTCAAGTGTATTACCAATAAGACAACAGTTCGTCCAAGAGCTTTGCTTCCTAGAAGAACGTATATTGCTGGTTATAATTCAGCTGTGCAATATTGTAGCTCTACACATTAATGTGTGATATCAAATACATTCACAAACATTCACAAACATTGGCAAACATTCACAGAGTGCATTAATCATAAATTATATTGAGGCCATTTAAATTAACACTGCTTATATATATAAAAACACAATTTACAAGAAGTATATGGAAAGTGCACATTGATGTATTGTGTGTGTGTGTGTGTGTGTGTGGGTGTGTTTGTGTGTGTGTGTGTGTGTGTGTGTGTGTTGGGGTAATTAGACATGGGTGCAGGTGGTAACTTGTCTTTGGGCGGGTCCAAGTTGAGTGGGTGTCGGCTGGACCGAGGCGGATGCAGTCAGCTTTGTGCCGATGTCAACGGCTCGAGCGGAAATTATCTGTGTCATTGTTTCAAAGGCTTCCGTGCCAGTCCTGATAATCCCAAGCAGTGTGATGACGTGGATGAATGTGCTGAGTCTTCTCACACGTGCTCGCATCTGTGCGAAAATGCCAACGGCACCTTCACTTGCTCTTGTCGACAAGGATTTCTCAGCGTGAGTGTCGAGTGTTCCTACTGATGCTATTATTATTATTATTATTATTATTACATGTAAGCCCAGTAGCAAGGAAGAGTGCAAGTGCACTCTATTACCGCAAGATAAAAGCTTCTTTCAGGCATATATATGCTAAATATTTTTACTAACAAGACACAATTACACAGTACGAAAATAAGACACTTTACAACAACAAAAACATAGCTGTATACAAACAAAATTAAACAGTATATATATATATATATATGTGTGTATGTGTGTGTGTGTGTGTGTGTATGTTAGGACGGAGTGGCCGGAGTTTGTCGCGCGCTGCGTCCGGCCCTGCTGCTCTACTCATCCGGTCCGGAGATTCGCGGCTACAATTTGTCCGACCGCGCCGGAATGGACGTGGTGAATTTGCAGTCGCGCGTCGAAGATGTCGACTATCATCCC
>OU696591.1:5911498-5913998 GCA_916048095.2 Sacculina carcini | reverse complement strand
GAGAATGAATGTAATATCGTCAGTGATCGTGTGTGTGTGTGTGTGTGTGTGTGTGTGTGTGTGTGTGTGTGTGTGTGTGTGTGTGTGTGTGTGTGTGTGTGTGTGTGTGTGTGTGTGTGTGTGTGTGTGTGTGTGTGTGTGTGTGTGTGTGTGTGTGTGTGTGTGTGTGTGTGTGCGTGTGTGTGTATTTTGTCCTGTATTGAGCTTCATATGTATATATGTGAGTATATGTGTGTATGATTGTATGTGGGTGTGCACTTGTATGTATGTATGTGTGCATATGTACATGCATGCATGAGTATGTGCATGTAGGCATATAAATGTGTGTGTGTGTGTGTGTGTGTGTGTGTGGCGCTTTTGAGAATTTGTGAAACTATTGTAAAGGCGCATTATAAATGTTCAATAAATGAAAATGTGTGTGTGTGTGTGTGTGTGTGTTGAGTAGCATTGGAGAGAGAGTTGCCGCTGCCTGCCGTGTGTCAGTGCCGAAACGGAGGCTCTTGTGTTCAACTGCAAGATGGACAGTTGAGTTGCGAGTGTCCTCAGCGCTTCAGTGGTGCTTTCTGTGAGGATTTCTCGGCTCGAGGACGTCTTGTAGCCACAGACAGCGGACAGGTAGGCGGGATTGGTTATTCTGCAACTTCATTCACTCTCATTTTTCGATGCCATCCTCCATATGATCTCGATTATTTGTGTGATTCTCATTATTTGATGATATTTTCCTTCTCATTATTTGATATATCTCTTGCTTCTCATTATTTGATGCAAAATAAAATACTCCCTAGAAATTTTGGCACAAGCCACAATATCCTATAATTTTCCTAAACGTTTTGAATTTGAGTCACTTGATATCTAAACTTTTGATGTATCGAAAACATGAGAAAATATAATAAAATACAATGTTTCATTAACGTGATCCTCCATATTAATAGATTTAATCTAATTATAAATTCAAATACATATCAGTGTCAACCTAAACAAATTGTCATTCAATATAAAACATAAACATCATTGAATTTTAGAAACTTCACAAAATCACACTTGAAACGTGCGTTTTCACTCAAAACTCTTCTGTTGCAGGCAAAATAACTGTTTATTTCTATGTGTCTGTGTGTCTGTATGTGTGTATGTTTGTGTGTGTGTTTGTGTGTGTGTTTATAGACGAGCACCGCCACCATAGTGGTTCCTATTCTACTAATGTTGTTGATAATTGGTGCAGTTGTCGGATATTTGGTCGTGCGAAAACGTGGAGGGTAAGATAATTTCTCTCTCTCTTTATCTGTCTGTCTGTCTTTATCTGTCTGTCTGTCTGTCGTTTCTTTGTTATTTCTCTGTCTGCTGTTTTCTTGTTTTCCTACTGAATTTTTTTCTCAAAGCATTCGTTCAGTGCAAAGTGTTTTTCTCATGCTAGTGTTTTTCTCATGCTGTTTTTCTCGCTATCTTTGCGAATTAACACCTATATTTGTGTTTGTTTGTTTGTATATGCACGTGTGTGTGTGTGTGTATTTATTTATTTATCTATGGCAGGCCCAAATCGTTGGTGTCTCTGCCTGGATCCAGCAGCGTGTCATTTCGTCGCGGTGCCAACGTACAATTCGACAATGAATTACTCGATCCCACCGTGGCTATTTCCACCAATAATGACACCTCAACACCGGCACCTCAAACAGATGGATCCATCAGCCAGAACAGCACTCTGGTGCGACTCTCTCTCTCTCTCTCATACTCTCTCTCTCTACGATTACGATTTGGTTATTATTATTAATTACAGGCAAATCCAGTAGCATGGGGTAAGAGTGTGCAAGTGCACTATTACCACCCTGCTGCGGTAGATTCATGTTTCAGAAACAACCCCAAAATATTCACAGAGAAATAGACTTGGAAAAGTAAATAATAAATAATAATAAACAATTCATCCGATAACACTGCATAATCTCACACTCCGCCCACACTCCTCAATAAATAACAACAATCAACAATAAATAAGAATTATTTATTATATATAATTATTATGATTGATTATTTACGATGTGATTTATCGAGCGTTTTGTTTCTCTTGTTTTTTACATTTACTCCTAAATGTTTTCTTGTTGTATTCCCCTTCTTTGTATGTATGTATGTGTGTGTGTGTGTGTATATGTGTGTGTGTGTATATGTGTGTGTGTGTGTGTGTGTCAGTCTGCCGACGCAGCAATCAATATGAGTCCGTTGAAGAACGGAGCTCGCAAATTCATCAACCCAATGTATGATTCAGCTCATATGAGTGCCGACGACAATACAGCAACGTCTGACCACCAGTCTTCACCGGGTAACTAACAATAATAATAATAATAATAATAATAATAATTACCGATCTGCACCAGATTCTGTGCTAACTAACTGTGTCTTTCCCTATCGTCTCCTGTGCTGTAGAAGACCGCCAAAAAAGATTATAGAAGATTTATTAAAGATTATATTTACAGACAGGCGCGCATAAAACACTTCATAAACACACACATAC
>OU696591.1:5846498-5906498 GCA_916048095.2 Sacculina carcini | reverse complement strand
TTTTGTGTTATTCAGAAATATTATATATTTTCACAAATATATTTGCTCGTATATCGCCTATTTTGCTCGCTTCAAGATACACACACACATACACATACATACATACACATGATATATCTGTATTTTTATACGTATATTCCTTATAATACACATTTTCATAAACTTAACCCCCCCGGGCCGTTCTAGCTGTTTTCCGCGCATTGTCAAACCTTAAACCCCAATCAAGCCTAACCCACTTGGTAAATGTGGTATTGTGGTAATAACACACACACAAGTGGTATTGTGGTAATAACAGACACACAAGTGTTATTGTGGTAATAGCACACACACAAGTGGTATTGTGGTAATAACACACACACAGGTGGTATTGTGGTAATAACACACACACAGGTGGTATTGTGGTAATAACACACACACAGGTGGTATTGTGGTAATAACACACACACACACACACACACACACACACACACACACACACACACACACACACACACACACACACACACACAAGTGTTATTATGGTAATAACACACACACACGCGCGCGCATGTGTGCGTTCTTAATTGTACATTATTATACAATGAATACGTGATTGTAAATACATGTCCACACGCACAAAAAAACATACACAATCATTAGCACACACACACACACACCCACACACACACACACACAAACACACACACACACAAGTGGTATTGTGGTAATAGCACACAAGTGGTAATTGTGGTAATAAAACACAAGTGGTATTGTGGAAATAACACACACAAGTGGTATTGTGGTAATAACACACAAGTGGTATTGTGGAAATAACACACACAAGTGGTATTGTGGTAATAACACACACACAAGTGGTACTTTGGTAATAGCACACATGTGGTATTGTGGTAATAACAGACACACACACACACACACACACACACAGACACACATACACACACACACAGACACACACACACACGGGTGGTATTGTGGTAATAACACACTAACGTGGTATTGTGGTAATAACACATACACACACACACACACACACACGGGTGGAATTGTGGTAGATGATACCTTGGTAGTGATGCGAATGTTGGAGAGAGTGGAGGAGCCGGTCGTTCCTCCGCCGCTCTGCCATTCGGAAATGTACAACAACCACTCACTACAGTTGCTCTGCTCGAACATGTTGGCAAACTGACACATACACAAGCACACACAAACATATACACACACTGATACACACTGACATACACTGACATACACTGATACACACACACACACACTGACACACACACACACACTGATACACACTTACATACACTCACATACACTGACACAAACACACAAACATACACACACACACATATACACACACAAACACACACACACACACACACAAACATATATATACATGTGTGTGTGAGTGTATACAAGTGTCTTAATACCAACAAAAATTACGGTATTGTGCCTTCGACATACTGCGCACATGGTATTGTGGTAATAACACACACACATACACTGATACACACACACACACATGTGGTACTATGTATGTTGGTGTGTATGTGTGTGTTTGTGTCAGTGTGTGTGTTTGTTTGTGTATGTATGTTTGTGTGTTTGTGTCAGTGTATGTGAGTGTATGTAAGTGTGTATCAGTGTGTGTGTCAGTGTATGTATCAGTGTATGTGTGTGTGTGTGTGTATCAGTGTATGTGTGTGTGTGTATCAGTGTGTGTGTGTGTGTATCAGTGTATGTGTGTGTGTGTGTGCCAGTGTGTGTGTGTCGGTGTGTTTGTGTGTATGTGTGTGTGTATCATGTATGTGTCAGTGTATATCAGTGTATGTCAGTGTGTATCAGTGCATGTATGTGTGTTTGTGTGTGTATGTGTGTTTGTGTGTGTATGTGTGTTTGTGCTGGTGTGTCAGTGTGTATCAGTGTGTGTATCAGTGTGTGTTTGTGTCTGTGAAGTGAGTATGTGAGTGTGTATCAGTGTGTGTTTGTGTATATCAGTGTGTATCAGTGTATATGTCAGTGTGTGTATCAGTGTGTATGTGTCGGTGTGTTTGTGTGTAAAGTAAAGTAAAGTAAATTGCATTTATTGCACATCCATCAAGATATACATCATCAGGCTTTTCAGTACAATATGAACATTCACTCACTCACACACACACACCCAAACACGCTCACACACACACACACTCACTCACCCATGATTAACTACATATGTATGCACATTCATAACATCATCATATATACATACATACGCAACATATACACATATATCATAACTCAAAAAGTTTTTGTATATGAAATTTTCGAGTTGTGTTCGTGACAAAGTGTGTTTCATGTAAATGTTCCGTACGCGTATCGGGCGGCGTCGTAATTGATTCGTCTTCTGCCAGCGTCTGTTGTAATCCTCGGGTAGATGATGTCGCTGCGTCTTGTCGTTCTGTATTCGTTTCGTCGGTCTATCGTGTTGTATAGGAGGTTCGGAGTATTAGTTCGCAGAATCTTGTATATAAGTCGTTTTCTGTTGGTCGTGAAGAGGTCGTTTATTGTCGGGATTCCCAGTTTGGTTAGTGCGTCAGATATGTGGTCGCGTTTTCGTCTGTTCGTTAGTATTCTAGCGCAGAAGTTGAGGACTTTTTGCAGTTTGTTGAGCTGTGTTGGTCCTGTTGTGCCGTAGATTGTGATACAGTATGAAAGTGTAGACATGATGAATGCATTGATGAGAAGTCGATGTGTTATGTCAGGTAGAGATGATTTGGCGTTGTTCAAAGCGATAAGCATACCAGTCGATTTACGAGCGAGGTTATCGATATGCTCTTCGAAGTGGAGGTGTTTGTCCAGGGTGATACCTAGCAACTTGATAGTGTTCTGTTCGGCAATTGTTGTATCCAAAAACCGTAGTGTGATAGCAGGAAATGTTTTAAGAAGGTATTTGGTTCCAGCTAGTAGGATTTGTGTCTTTTGAGGATTTATTTTCATTTTGTTTGTGGTATAATAGGAATAGATGTGCTGAAGATGTTGTTCCAGGTAATGTATTGTTGTGTTCAGTTCAGATCTTTTGGTCGATATCATGAATGTTGTGTCGTCTGCGTATTGGACAACCTGCAATATTTCTGGTGTATGAGATGACAAATCGTTCGAAAATAACAAAAATAGCACACAACTGAGACTGCCTCCTTGAAAGATGGACATGTTTGGTGTGGTCGCTCTCGTAGATGATAATTGATGTCTGCCCGGCTGTTGTATTCTCACTTGCTGAGTGTGATTACGCAGATAGTGTCTGAACCACCGTTCATCAATATTATACGATCGTATTTTATCAAGCAGCAGGTCGTGGTCAACTATGTCGAAGCATTTCGACAGGTCGATGGATGTTACAATGGTCGCTTTTCGTTCTTGCATGGCTTCGTAGATTGTATCGCAGACAGTTGCGAGCGCAGTTTCGCATGAATGGTACTTTCTGTAGCCATGGTGAGTATCGCTCAGAATGTTGTGGTCTTCGATGAATTCTATCAGTTGCAGTTGAACTACCTTCTCAATGATCTTCATGACGGGGGGTAAAATGGAGATCGGTCTCGTGTCGTTTTTGCCTTTAGGGACAGGTACAATGATGGCATGCTTGAGACGTGATGGTACCTCGCATGTGATCAGGCTACCATTGACAATATCCAGCAGTATGTGGCATATGCCATCATACAGCATCATGACGGACTTCATGCTAATACCATCAGTGTCCTCTGTTGTACTCGGTGTCATATTCTGAATAATTTTCGTCAGTGCTTCCATGCTGATCGCTCGCAGCTGTAAATATCCTGTATTGACCCGTGGAAGTCGATTCCCAATGCCGCAGTCGTAATCAGGTATTTCTTGTGATGTTGAAGCGCCGATGTGCAGGTAAAGGTCGTTGAGTTCGTTCGCATCGTGTGTTGTTCGAGTCGTTGTCTTTTTTGTGCCAATTATATGCCTGCATTGACGCCACAAGTCGTTCGGTCTTCTCTGGATTCGTTCGGATAGTGTTGTCGCAGAATAATTTCGAATTGCAGTTTTGCATTCCTTATTTAGTCGTCGATATTCGTCTTTCATTTTATGTCTTAAAGCGTACTTTCGTTTCTCGTATAGTGATCGTATAGCTAGTGGGAGCGGTCGTCTGTGAGTATTTCGTATGTGTACTTGTTTGACTGGAAGGAACGTGTTAATGAATGTGCTGAAAATTTTAACGAAATATTCGTATTTCGCCTCGATGGACTTGCTCGAATAAAATGGAATCCAGTTTGATTGTCGAAGAAGAGCTACACATAGCGGTACGTTGATATTTCGATATAGCCTTGTGTTTTTCGTGTTTACGTCCGCTGTCGTGGCATTGTGTTTGATGTGCACCATGGTAAAATGATGTGGTGTCCCATAGTGGCAGCGCTGAACGTGTGTCTTGACGATACTCAGATCGCTATTCACAGCGACAATGTCGAGCAGACTATCAGACAGTTCGTACGTTGGCTTGGTCGTGTTGCAGATTGTCAGTTTGTAGTTATTCATAATTCGGCAGAGTTTGTTCGCTGGCAATTGTGCTTTCAACATACAAGCGTTGAAGTCGCCTCCAATTATGATTTTCGCATGTTTGTACTCGCAGATTAGTTCTTGCAGCTGATCTTCCAAGTCGTCCAGATCATCATGCACTTGTCCCACAGTGTATACAGGCGGTCTGTATACACTACCTATGACAAATGTGAGATCTTTAAAGATCACTTTCACCCAGAGTATCTCGATGCTGCTATGAGGACGCTTCGTGGAGACATTGATGATTTCGTGTGGTATCGTTTCTCTCAGGATTATTGCGACTCCTCCGTATCCACTTGGTTGAACAGATGTTCTAGGTCTGTCGCGTCTAATAAGTGTACAATTAGGAATGTTTAGAAATCGTGTCGGTATCTCTGTCTTTAACCATGTTTCGCTCAATATAAAAATGTCGAATAAAAGCTTGTTTGACTGTAGATCATAACGAAGGTCGGGTACTTTACTACGCAATGATTGTATATTCAGCTGGCATATTATTATACAACTACCATCGTGTGTTTTTACAGGAGTCGTTTCGTCTGTGGTTGATGCTTGTTCAATCGTGCATCGCACAGTTCGCTGTTCAGTTCTGGATTCGTCCATATCCTCTCGTTTTTCGTATCGTTGATTCTTGTCGTTGATCGTATCACTATCGTTATTGGTCTTGATCGTGGGTTCATCGTAGACAAAATGGGTTTCGTCTTTTGCTAATAGTTTTTTGTTGTCTCAGTCCTTTGAATAATTCTGTTTCGTGCCATGATGAAGAAAGGACATGATGTAGAGTAAGCTGGGTGATCTGTACTCAACCTACCAGCAGCCTTACAATGGAAACACTTCTTGTTGTCAATGTTAGTGCAGTCGGAGGTGGAATGGTTTTCGGCACAGTGTCCACACTTCACACTATTTCTGCACTGCGATGCCTTATGATTGTAGCCGAGACAGTGTGTGCATCGTGTGACCCAGTATCTGTCAAATACTCGGCATCGACGAAGTCCTATGTAAAGGCAGCCATCTCTCATGATTGCATCTCGAATTTGAGGCGTGACAGAGAGAACGACAGTCTTTGAAAACTCGCCAGATTTCTTAGAGAAAATGATTTTGGCGTCACTCTCCTTTTCCATGATTTCAGTAAGAGCAGAATTCTTTCTTTTTATTTCAGCCATCAAATCATCATCTCTGATGTTGTCGTCAACTGATACTAGTGTTAACTTTGGCTTCAATAGCGGCATGGCTGATGCAGAGTGGTCCGCTGATGTATTGATGCTGGTAATAGCCGAAGTAGCAGCGCTTCTGTCAGGTAGAGTTAGTTTGACATCGCCGCTCTGTAGTTTTCTCATGTTTAGAACGGGTACATTGGAAAGCGCATTTGTGATCACCTGTTTGTTCATGCTAGCACCTTGATTGGTTTTGACTATCACATTGTGGCGGCCTTGTGTGTCAGATTTGACAATGTTGGTGTAGGAGGTCACCGAACCTTTGATTCTCGGCTCGTATGCCAGCTGATTAACTTGCTTATGTAATTCAGTTACAGCGCTCATGACGTCATTCAAGGTCGCAGTTTGGTTATCGCCAGCCTTGTCGCTTTTGTGTGTTTCCACATTTTCAGATAGAAGGTTGAACAATTCATCAAACCCATCAGTTTTTTGTTTCACACATTGTTCACATGTGTAAGTTATGCGAGTGGTCAAGTATTTAACACACATATATGCAGGCATTTTCGTACACTCCACATGAAAAAATTCGTTGCAAGAATCACATTTGACACTGATTGGCTTCAGATTTTTCGCACATTTTCCACATTTCTGGTTGAGTGCGTTGAAAATTTTACTTGGGCAAATTTTATCCATCGCTGAATCAAATGTCTTCGGCCGATAGTGGATTCATTGAATACTGATCGTAGAAATCTTCGACAGGTAATCCATATGTGAAACAAATAATCCACCAACCTGGTGACTCCCGGATTTGAGATGACGAACCAACCGAATCACAATATGAAAAAAATAAATAAATTAAATAAAAATATCACCACAGAAAAGAACAATATTACTTCGAAACAATCGCAGTTCTCGGACCTATTGGAAGCACGTCCTCTCAACACAAGCTCAAGCACAACACTGTGTGTGTGCGTGTGTGTGTCAGTGTATGTCAGTGTGTGTCAGTATGTGTATCAGTGTATGTCAGTGTGTGTGTACGTGTGTATCAGTGTATGTATCAGTGTGTGTGTATGTGTGTGACATACGGCCAGAGTTAGTGCCATTTGTTCTTCCTCGGAAAGAAGGTCCACCTTGTTGGCATAGTTCATGAACACATGCTCCCGACGATCCTAACACACACACACACACACATACACACACACACACACACACACAAACACATACATATATGCCCATCCTGTTAATAAAGTCATGTGAACGTATACAAAAAAGTCGCTATAATAATGTTTCGGCACGAAAAAACATAATTCAATGTGTGTTGTGTGTGTGTGTTTTAGTGTCAGTATGTCAGTGTGTTAGTGTCAGTATGTAAGTGTGTCGCTGTGTTAGTGTCATAATGTCAGTGTGTCAGTGTGTTAGTGTCAGTATGTCAGTGTGTTAATGTGTCAGTACGTCAGTGTGTCAGTATGTCAATGTAGCCATGTGTCAGTGTGTCAATGTGTGTGTTAGTGTCAGTGTATGTGTGTTAGTGTGTTGGTATGTCAGTGTATATGTGTCAGTATGTCAGTATGTTAGTATGTTAGTGTGTTAGTGTATCAGTGTGCCAGTATGTCAGTATGTCAGTATGTTAGTATGTCAGTACGCCAGTATGTCAGTGTATCAGTGTGCCAGTATGTCAGTATGTCAGTATGTTAGTATGTCAGTATGTTAGTATGTTAGTATGTTAGTATGTCAATATGTCAGTATGTCAGTGTGTCAGTATGTCAGTATGTCAGTATGTTAGTATGTCAGTATGTCAGCAGTACTTGATGCAGAACCAGGATGAAGTCATCTCGTAGACACGACACAGCCATCAGACGCAGTAAATGAGCTCGACAAACACTAGTCGCATTGTCTCCATGCAATATACCACCTAGCACACACAACCACATACACACACATATAAATGTTAAAGATTGAAGGCTGCTCAAGTGACAGCTGCTACACGGGAAGAAGCCGAAGCTTATGAACACACAGGTGTGTCCCGTGCAGCTCGCTGCCACCACAGAACCGACCCTCTCCACTCTATGGCGCCACAAGGACGGAAGACGTATTAGAGAGGGCCACCTCCCCAGAATGCATGACACAACACATGACTGATATCTGGTACCATCATTTACTGCTGGGTGGACAGGGGCTGTTGGATTATAGAATTCACCCAAAAGAAATTCTCCTCCGCCGGGATTCGAACCACGGACGCACACGCTATTTGTGTCTATGTTTGTGCTAACAAAAACGCATACACACACACACACAGAGAGAGAGAGGCATTCACCGATGAAGCTGACAAAGTTGTCTCCTAGCGCCCAGGCACCCTCGCCATCCACCAGAAACTGGCGCAGTTCAGACAAATTCTGCTGTCGTTCGGCAGTCAACCAGGTCTCATCAAGACAAGACGTCAAACTGTTCAACTCCTCACTCACCTTACACACACACACACACACACACACACACACACACATACATCAACACACACATACATAAATATATTCATATACATGAACCTACATACATACACACTATATAATCACACAAACATATGCATAAACACAAACACACACTTAAAAATACACACACACACACACAAATATACACAAACAAAAACACACACACATAAACATATAAATACACACACACACTCAAGCATACACATACACACTTAAACACACACACATATATATGCAGACAAATATATATGATTTAGAATCGTTTGATAATCACATGCTAAGTCAACAAGCAAGAAAACAGAGCAGGGCAAGGATATTAGCTGAGAAACAGCATGCAATGTCTGAGTAACATTGAGTAAATGTGAGTAATGTGTGAGTAGTACAACTGATAAGTACAACTTGTCGTTTAAGCGAGTGCAGGTAGATGTTTTGTGAATGTGAGAGAGAGAGAGAGAGATGAGAGAGAAAGAGAGAGAGATATGGCTGGACTAACATCAGCTACGGCGTCCTTGAACACAATAGGACTGACTCTGGTCTTCTGTTCAACAGTCTCATCGGCAGTGTTATCTGTGTCATTGATGGGCGGGTCATTGGTGGCGCTGGCAGCCACTGTTTGATCAGGCATTGTGGAAACGCTCGCCTGCGAATTTGCTAGGCTAACACGTGGTTCAGCCTGGCTAGAATTGTGATCTCCGTTGGTGGTGTCAGTGGTGGTGTCAGTGGTGGTGTCAGGGCAATTCTGATTACCGTTCTCACTGACACACACACACACACACACACACACACACACACACACACACACACATACACATATCAAGTTATGAAGCACAAAAATGCACAAAAAAACGAAGAGCATTGGTATAAATATTGGTTTGGATTCGAAATACACGTCAAATAAGTCTGAAAATCAAAAGCAGAAACAAAGTGAATATTTGCAGACAATTTGAAGATCATTTGAGAAAAAAATCACAAATTTAAACTACAATCTTGTGAAATATAACACTTCTATTACAAGATTTTTTCCTACTAATTCTTCCATTACAATGAAAATCCAGCGAAAAAATTTAAAAAAACTTTTATAAAATTGTCAGGTATTGATCATGTTGTGTGGAAGAAGTTAGAAGTGTTGTCAAACACACACACACACACACATACACAGACAAGAACACACACATACACAGACACATACACCATCTCATCCAAGTCATGTTTGGTAAATCACACAGATCTAATACGAAAGGGTGGTAGGTTGACACACATGCATATATAACCACACATAATAACACACACACACACACACACACACACACACACACACACACACACACACACACACACACACACACACACACACACACACACACACACACACACACACACACACACACACACACACACACACACACACACACACACACACACACACACACACACAGGCAAACCGATACGTCAAAACTAGGGACTGGAAAACACTAGCAAAGACAAACACAAACACACATACGCACACACACACACACAACTACACACTGACACGCATTGGCACACACACTGATATACACTGACACACACACACACTGATACACACACTGATACACACACCGACACACTGACACACACGCACAGACACTGACACATACACACATGCAAACACTGACACACACACACACTGACACACACATGCACACACTGACACACACACACACACATGCACACTGACACACACACTGACACACACACACATACACATACTGACATACACACACACTTATATACACTGACATAAACACACACACACACAAATGCACAAACTGACATAAACACACACACACAAATGCACAAACTGACACACACACGTATATACACTGACATAAGCACACACACACACTGATACAAACACACTGACACACACTGATACAAACACACACACACACTAACACACACACTGACACACACACACTGACACACGCACACACATGCACACACTGATACAAACACACACTGACACACACACACTGACACACACACACTGACACACACACACACACACACTGACACACACACACACACACACACACACACACACACTGACACACACTGACACACACTGGCACACACACACACACTGATACAAACACACTGACACACACACACACACACACACACTAACACACACACACTGACACACACACACACACATGCACACACTGACACATACACACACATACACCGACACACTGACACACACGCACAGACACTGACACACACACACATACGATACACTGACACACACATGCAAACACTGACACACACACTGA
The DNA here is from genome assembly GCA_916048095.2 of Sacculina carcini. Lineage (NCBI taxonomy): Eukaryota > Metazoa > Arthropoda > Thecostraca > Sacculinidae > Sacculina > Sacculina carcini. Next base: position 5,895,998 of record OU696591.1, on the reverse strand, counting down.
CACACACACTCACACACTGACACACACACACACACTGATACACACACACTGATACAAACACACATACACACAGACACACACATACACACACTGACACACACTGGCACACACACACACACTGACACACACACTGACACACACACTGACACACACACTGACACACAGTTGTAGTTGTTGTCTGAGAGAGCGCTGGCAGCTTGCGAGCAGCTTATTGATGTTGATATTGCAACGTGTTGCTGTGGCAGCTTGCACAGGCGACGTTGCAGTTTGCGTTGTCGTTTCTGCTCGCAACGCTGCAGCTTGGCAGTCAACCTGGTGCGTCTCTCTTGCAAGCGCTCTGTGTCGGCTCTGTGTCAGCGTGTGTGTGTTTGTGTGTGTGTGTGTCAGTGTGTGTGTGTGTGTCAGTGTGTGGTAATATGAGTAAATGTACCACAATGTATGACACATGTATCACAATATGTATATGTGTATGAGGTGTGAAACATTAGCTTACATAAACATACACAAAAAAGACACACACATACACACACACAAACACACACACACACACACATACACTGATACAAACACACACACACACACTGATACAAACACACACACACACACTGATACAAACACACACACTGATACAAACACACACACACACACTGATACAAACACACACACACACTGATACAAACACACACACACACACTGACACACAGTTGTAGTTGTTGTCTGAGGGAGCGCTGGCAGCTTGCGAGCAGCTTATTGATGTTGATATTGCAACGTGTTGCTGTGGCAGCTTGCACAGGCGACGTTGCAGTTTGCGTTGTCGTTTCTGCTCGCAACGCTGCAGCTTGGCAGTCAACCTGGTGCGTCTCTCTTGCAAGCGCTCTGTGTCGGCACTGTGTCAGTGTGTGTGTGTGTGTGTGTGTGTGTCAGTGTGTGGGTCAGTGTGTGGTAATATGAGTAAATATGTCACAATGTATGACACATGTATCACAATATGTATATGTGTATGAGGTGTGAAACATTAGCTTACATAAACATACACAAAAAAGACACACACATACACACACACAAACACACACACTGACACACATACACTGACACTGACGGAGCGACATAGGTTTCGTCCACATGGTAAAACTGCCACACAATTCTGCCGCTCTCACACTCTTTCTACGCACGCCACAGTGGCCGCGTTCAAGTGGCGTGGCTGATGCGTGCGTGATGAGTCACGGTCGTTTTTGTCCACACTCAGTGGTTTTCAAACTTGGTGTATGTGGTTATTGGTATTTTGATAGAATCACTACATCTATTTGTCCGGTTCAGCTGATTATATCATGACTAGTAAATAAGTAATGTAGAATAGCAAATTCAAGAAAAATAATCAGCCCGTGATTCCACCTCCTAAGATCATCACTTTTAGCGATAGCGATCACTATAGCGATGTTTTTGAATTTGTTTCTCATTGAACATCTTCGTAACTCATCTTTCCAAGCTTCATCCTGTCTTCTTTTGGATTCCATCTCAATGAGTTCACTTCTTATAGAGTATTTTGTATATTCAGTTTTCTGTTGCAGACATAATACTTTCTCAGCAGTAGTGCTGATTTTTGCTTGTGTATCACCAATCATATCTCCGAACTTGATGCTCTATCTTCTACTTCGCACTCTCTCACTGATTCTGCTTTATTAATTTCACTCTGTCTTCTAACGTTTTCGGCTTTTCGCGCTTGTTATACCGTCGCTATTAATGCTGTTACATTCATACCATTAATTGCAAAAGAATTTACAGAATACTTTTTAACATGTTCGTCCGTAACGCTATATTGATACATTTATCATCAGTAATATATAACATATAATGTTTTCTCTACTATATATATGGTCCACTGAGCTACCTTCAGGTATAATGCATTTACCCGTAATTGCTCACTGCTATGTGATAATGGTCTTAATTGTGGAAGCCTCAAATAATCGTATAGTTGCATCTTTCATATATATTTCATATAGTCGTCTAGTTCCATAGTTCACACTCTCAAATAATCCTCACATCGGTCCTATGTCTGGTGACAGCTACAGCTACAGCAGCAGCTTATCTATTTGCACTATAGCAAACAGAAATTAAGTGAAAAACACCCACCTGATTCGTGTAACCATACTCACCAGTTCATTGAAGTATACTCAACTATCATGAGAACATTCTATTCAATGAAATGTAAAGCAAACATATATATCAAGAGAAATGTTCGCGACAATATGCTCAACATCCCATCAGTCAAATAATTCATATTGTTAAAACATTACACGAGTTGACATAATACTCATATACACAATAATGCGCATATCAGCGCGTATCACTCCTGAATACGTATACGTATATAGGTTATTACAAAGTATAATTATATTAGCTCTTGAAAGGAATGACAAACTTAGTGAACTCAATCTCAATTTCCTGCTCAACACTGGAATTAGTCAAAAACAGCAACGCCTGAGCCGTATCACGAGTGTGGACAATTCGACCACATACACCAAGTTTGAAAACCACCAAGTGTGGACAAAAACGACCGTGACTCATCACGCACGCATCAGCCACGCCACTTGAACGCGGCCACTGTGGCGTGCGTAGAAAGAGTGTGAGAGCGGCAGAATTGTGTGGCAGTTTTACCATGTGGACGAAACCTATGTCGGTCCACACTGACACACAGACAGACACACACACATACCGTATACTATCGGCCGTGCGTGCTAATTCGTCCAAGTCGGGGCTGGTAGTTCTTGGTGGCGCGGTGGTGGCGTCGCTTGTGGTGGCGTCGCTTGTGGTGGTGGCGGCGCGGGACAGAACACTGGGAGATTTCAGCGACAAGGCGGACAGAAGAGGAGCTATTGTTTGACCCAGAGGCCTAGCAATACACACATACACACACATACACACACACACACACACACACACACACACACACACAATGACACACACACACACAGAACCACACAGACACATATATATACATACATGCACACATTACATTTACATTAGGTAGATATATATATATAGCGCCCTACACCTAGAGGGTCTCTAGGGCGCTGCACACGCACACACACACACATACACACAAACGCACAAACGCACACAGACACACTTACTCACACACACACACATAGCCACACACACACAGAAAGTGAAAGGTAAAGAAAGAAGAGATAGACACACACACACACATATACATACAAAGATCGACCACCAGAACAGTGAAAACCCTTGAAAAACCTTGCTACGCAGAAAGATTACAGAAACTGTCAGAACAGATTAGCAAACAGAATAAAACGAAGCGACATTAATAGATCGTCATTTATAGATGCCTTAACAGAAAAACAGATTCAGAAAAAAAATTATTTCGACACTGACAATCAAACAGGAATGATATTTTCGGTCTTGAAAAACACAGAATCAACATGGATGTGCAAAAGTAGGCCTTCCAAAACAGGTCAATAGATTATTGAAATAAATTACCAAATATAATTGTCAACCACAGACCACAACACAAATATTTAAACAGGATTATGATATAACTCGCTGATAACACACAAACACATACACACAAATACACTCTATTGGGTCCGTTTAACCAGAAAGAATAGGCTATTTCCCATGAAAACCTCTAAATATGGTTTAGAAAGGTATCAAAACGGTTTTCGGAGGCATGCATGTGTATGTGTGTGTGCATGTGTGTGTGTGTGTGTGTGTGTGTGTGTGTGTGCGTGTGTGTGTCACGTACGTATTGATGATTTCATCGGGCAGCGCGAGGATGTATGAGGGCAGGCCGCGACCGCACAGAAAAGCACCAACTTCGTCCGAGAAAGTATTACAGTTGTGTCTCAACAGATCGTAGGTGCCGACACTGCAAACGCACGAGAACACACACTAATGTAATTCTCCATACTCCACTATGTAATTCAATGTACAAATGTAATTCTCCATACTCCAATGTAATTCTCCATACTCTACTATGTAATTCAATGTACAAATGTAATTCTCCATACTCCAATGTAATTCTCCATACTCCACTATGTAATTCAATGTACAAATGTAATTCTCCATACTCCAATGTAATTCTCCATACTCTACTATGTAATTCAATGTACAAATGTAATTCTCCATACTCCAATGTAATTCTCCAAACTCCACTATGTAATTCAATGTACAAATGTAATTCTCCATACTCCAATGTAACACTCCATACTACACTCAACTGACATTCACCACTCGATTTTGACCCAACTCAAATATTATAAATTTTGCACGCCACAGATTTGAACCCGCGACCTCATGATTCCAAGCGGCGGTTCTTACCACTCGACCATTTCACATGATAGCTAGCCATTGATAAATACACGTATCATTCAAACTCACGCAAAAGTGCTTTCGCCAAGCCCGAATATATACTCGAGGAAAAGCTGGTAGGGCACTTCTGTCTCGCCAAGCCGCTCCACACGAACAGGCTCACCTAGAATTGTACCACCCTGCAATTACATACAGTCATACAGACACACATACACAAACATACAAGCAAAAATTGCCCTACATTTGCGAAAACGGTGTGTAGCGGTAGAAAATTTTCTGCGAGAAATGCATTTCTCCCGAAAAAGAGTAAAAACACAAAAGAATGAAGACAAGTGCAGATGAAATGATAGCACGTATTTCAATAATAAAAATCCATCACAACTAAGCGTATAACTAGAATATTTCACCTCAACAGCATATATGCGAGAAAAAGAACAAAACTCGTGATAGAAGCCGATATTTTCGCAATTTCAAAAAAACGCCACAAACCAAATAAAATAACTCCACAATTTCAACACAAAATACCGCTGAAACTTTATAATATATTAATTGTATAAGTATTAAATTTTGCGACAAATTAAAAACTGAAAAGAACGTATATGTGCATATTTTTTACGATTACGATTTACAATTACGCCGACCAGACATTGATTTACCGTCAATCAGAAAACGAAACACAAACTGCACTCAAGTGTTGGCCCGATACACACACGCACATACACAGAAACACCACCGATAATAACACCAACAACACAACTACACAAACACCACACACATACACACACGCACACACGCCAGCACAAGCATGGCACGACTTCAGAACACCCTGTATGTATGTGTGTCTGTGTGTGTGTGAGAGAGAGAGAAGGAGAAAGTGGCGAGAAGAAAGAGTAGTAGATGAAAGACAGTGTGAATGAGAAGGAAGGAAGGTTGTACGAAGGTTGTGTGTGTGTGCTGTACACACACAGCCAAAAATAGAACTGGCCATATGCCCATTGACATGGAACGAACCAAACGAAAAAGCACATGCACACACATATACGGACACACACACACACATACATACTGCTCACATAAAATTTGTACACAAAAACAAAAATTGCAAAATGATAATTTATTGACATTACCATGATTTATTCATCAATGAACAAATTGATATGAGAAAAGTGACGACAATAAATCAATAAAATAAATACAAATGCACGTATATTAATAACAAGCAAAAATTTGTTAATTTTTAATAAAAACAGTGTTGTATTAACATTTATCAGATATATCAACGACAAACATTGGAGATTAAAAAATTGCACATTTTAAAATGGGACATATTCGAGAATAAAACACAAAATTAACACAACGCCAGCCAGTATGTTCGCAAAGGAAGTAATCAAAAATGAAACAGATTACAATTGTGGAATATCTTGAAAGCAAGTAAACGTGAAATAAAACTTTCATTTATGTTTATTGACGACAAACACACAGCAGAACAAAAGGTGTAGATTTGTGTCGAGCTTCTGATTTTGATGACAATATACCCAATGAACTGAACTCAGCAGAATTATAGGGGGGTATAATTGCATATTCATACCCCCAGCCCGGTTGTTGGGGGTATATATATCTCCCATACCGCCAGCATCTACGCCCATAGCAGAACTTCACAAGAACTTATTAAACTTGGAAAAAATCGTGGCAAATACGACGCAGAGTCGACACTCACCGGCGCACAACTCTGAATTCCCGATGAGCCGAAAAAGTACTCGCGTCCATACGCCACTATCCCTGTATGCCATACACCTTCCAAGTGCTTGCCTATTGAATAAATAAATACCCATAAATGCAATATATAAATTCATCAGGAATGATATAATTATAATAATATCAGATAATATCAAGCAATTGCATATATTTGCCTCCATAACTTATCATTTGTATTTTTCACGTTTTTCTTCGCTTAAATATTTTTTATACTTGCTTATTCGTTGTTTGTTATATAGTTTATCGAAAGCTTTGCGTGTGGAACACACGACGAGTGTAAGCACGTGAAACATTATGAGAACCAGGACGCATCAGTGACGTCATACACAAACACGGCACACTGAAGCTGAACTTTAACCCTCTAGAAGCCACGCTACACATATGCAGCATTTGTTTCCAAAAATTGTTTCAAGAGTATGACATACTAAAGAATAATAACACTCAACAATTCTACCACCAAAAGCCAGAGTAACACGAGTGCAACATAAAAATCACATCTATTGAGCAAATACGCCACTACAGCTTGCTGAGGGATGCAGGGAAACAGCTGATGCACACAAGATACAGGATATCACTTTGGCTTCTGGACTTGGGTTAAAGCATTACTGTTAAGTTTTAAAGCACGCTTTATAGCACGCAACACATTTAAAGCCCTCATATCGGCAAAAATTATCATTGTTGATGAGAGAGAAAATGCGAACCAGTGTATGTGTATATGTGTGTCATTGTGTCAGTGTGTATCATTACGTCAATGTATCACTGTGTCATTGTGTACTACTGTATCGTTATGTCAATGTGTCATTGGGTCAATGTAATGACTGTGCCGGTGTGTCATTGTGTCAATATATTACTGTGTCATTATGCCAATGTGTCAGTGGGTCAATGTATCAATGTGTCAATATAGCATTGTGTCAGTGTATCAGAGTGTGTGTGTGTGTGTGTGTGTGTGTGTGTGTGTGTGTGTGTGTGTGTGTGTGTGTGTGTGTGTGTGTGTGTGTGTGTGTGTGTGTGTGTGTGTGTGTGTGTGTGTACTCACATAGTTGTTCTACAGGATATGAGCTAAGCTCGTGCTGTCCCGTCTCTTTTCCATAATTTATCTAACATATTTTTGAAGGAACTTAAATTTCTAGCTTCAGGAGCTTAAATTTAGCTAGTGTGTGTGTGCGTGTGTGTGTGTGTGTGTGTGTGTGTGTCAATGTGTCACCTAGCAGCAATGGAGACAAGCTCGCCGCCAATCCTGACGTCAAGTCATAAATATACACGCTCACCTGACGATGTTCTTCCATCTAAGAGCAGAATTCATCAACACCAGAAAACATCACTCGTTATACGCACACAAACATATATTGCATCAACCAGAAGACAACCAGAAGACAACCACAGTCATAATACGCACACACAAATGCATTGAATTAAAACACAGATATTGGTATACACAATAAAACAATTTAGCTTTATAAAAGTTATAAACGATATTTTAGTACAATATTAATGGTACGAATAACAGAAGGAAAATTTATATTATACTCACATTAAGTATTGCATTAGCAACCTTGCCAAATAGAAAATAGGATAGTGCAGCAGTTATGCGAATTCAATGCAGTCTTGTAATCCAAATACGAAAACAAAAATACAATGCAAAATACACGAAACTGCCAAAACCAAATATAGCCACGTTCGTCTTGTCTTTGTGCAAATGCTGTACATCAAGAGCGTCATATAATAAAAGATGAGCGAATGAAATATGTTTGTTTAATTATGCCAGAAACGATCATGTTAAACAGTACAAATCTGAGGTTTCTTATTTCACAACGTTTATCAAGTTATTTTTATAATTAAGATTTGCTTGTGTTTCCATAATTGTCTAATAAACTTCATAATTCAATCATACGGTATTTCGGTTAAATTACAATTCTAGCTGTCTAACCACACAAAAATAATATTTAGTTTTTTTTCTGCATTAGAACGGACACACTGTTTTTCACTGTATTCTCTCTGAGTTGTTTCCAGCGAATCAGAAAAAAATCACCAAATAAAATATTCTCTTGTGATACAGTCTGGCCAACAAATGAGGATAAACTCGTTGAAACACAAAAAACAAAAACTTTCATGGACGATGAGCAAAGAAAAACAATTTCAATACGATTTTCACAAACTAAACACGCTGAATCAAACAGACGCACACAAAAAAGGCACTATATGTGAAAACACAAAATGCAACTTTTTTTGCACGAGATATTGGCTAAACGACCAGACATGAAGTCACACACATAGCCACCACAAAACAGCCACACTGAACAAACACTAAAATACGACTGACAAAAACACAATGCGGACAGAACGTCGATCAGATATTGAAACTATACGAGTAACACCTGAAGAGAGGTAGACACACAAACAAATGGTGCGGATAACTGTTATTCACGAGAAAACCACCTATATTTATCATGATTCTATTGAGCTGTCTGTCTCTTTCCTCACATGAAATGCGATTCCAGTGATCGCACTATATTATACACCAATCTTACAGCAGTGTGTCGGGGAGATATCATACTTAACTGGCATACATTTTAGGCAGGCGATTCTGAATAAATAAAATGCCTAATAACCCAGCTGCCTTATCAAGTTTTCTTGTGAGAACCCATATGTGTCACACACACACACACACACACACACACACACACACACGAACACATACACACACACACACACACACACACACACACACACACACACACACAATCATCCAGCATTAGCGCAAGAAGCGGACATATCAGTAGGATTGCGATCAACACACTGTGAAAAACATTAACATTTCCGCTGTCTATTAAGCTATATATATATATGCTCAATCCACCTTGATTACAAGTACAACACCTGGGGCCGATGACAAATCAGTGACCTCATAACTGTGTGTGTGTGTGTGTGTGTGTGTGTGTGTGTGTGTTGATGCAAAAAACACCACCAGCGACCAAGCACCCAGACACAACATCCACGTGTCAGTTTGAATCCAGTCAAAATGACAATATTATCTTTGTCTGTGTGTGTGTGTTGTTTAATTGTGCACTTGTGTGGGAATTCGCGTGGGCTTTCTCGTGCTCATTTGCAAGGGACTCCTGAAAATAAAAAACACACACACAGACATACACTCTCAATTCAGTATCTTCCACTATCAACGTCAAATCTAGCAAACATCTGTGAAACAAAAGCAACAATAGTGATGAATGTGGTTGTTAGTGCAGTACGATAGAGCCCGGATATAAGAGAACCCCGGTCATATAAGAGAGTAGTTCTTCCAGCCAGTCTCGTATACCAGTGGTTCTCAACGTGCGCCATATGACAACATTGTGAGGCGATGGAATCTTTTTGAGAGGCGACAAAACCGAAATTAAAAAATGGGGAACCACCATGTTTTCTCTCAAGGGCCACAACAATTATGGTTAAAAAGGTTAAATGCCTAAGTGGCAGCTGCTACACGGGAAGAAGTCGAAGCTTATGAACACACACAGGTGTGTCCCGTGCAGCTCGCTGCCACCGCAGAACCAACCCTCTCCACGCTATGACTCCACAAGAACGGAAGACGTATTAGAGAGGACCACCTCCCCAGAATGCATGGCACAACACATGACTGATATCTGGTACCATCATTTTCTGCTGGGTGGACAGGGACTGTGGGATTGTAGAATTCGCCCAATGAAATTCTGCTCCGCCGGGTAAAACAGCATATTCCTTTGTATTGAAACATTCATCACCGGCGTAGATGTAAGCTCTGGAGAATTCACTTTGAGACAATTCATGTTTATATGTGGCCACAAGCACTAGCATTGTGTTGAAGGGACCATGGCAGAAGAAAGGTTGAAAACCACTGTTCCATACTTTACGTGTAATTTTCCCCGGATAAAAGAGCTGTATTTCTCCACTGCCAACTCAACTATCTCTCATATATCCGTAGTGGACTGCAGTAAGTGTAGTACTCACCGAACACACTCGCCAATACCGGAATTATTAGTGGTGACATTATTAGAGCCAGCGCCGGCGGTAATACCCATACTGCCTCCTGAACTGGATGATTTGAGAAGACCACTCACATTGCTGCCAACATTATCTCGTGCTACGTATGACTTACACGTCGCCAACTTGCACTCCAGCGCCTACACACACACATACACACACATATATATACACACACACACACAGATACAAACTTATATCCACAAATAAGCCTGAGTACAGGTATTAACAAACAGACACAACCGCACACACACAAACACCCACACACAAACAAACAAAACACCCACACACATACAAAGGGAGAGAAAGACACACACATAGGAACAAACAAACAAGCATACATACACAAAGAGAGAAAGAAATAGACACACAGACAAACACACACACACACACACACAGATAGACACACACATACACAGAGAGAGAGAGAGAGAGAGAGACACACACACAGAGACATAAACACACACACACACACACACAGATACACACACACAGAGAGAGAGAGAGACACACACACATACACACAGAGACACACACACACACACACAGAGAGAGAGAGACACACACACACAATGAGAGAGAGAGAGACACATATACAGAGAGAGAAGGAGAGACACACACACGGATTATTTACCCCGACTTTACGCAGTAGATCGCCGACAATATTGAGCGCTGACACCCGTGAGCCGGGTGATATTGGTAGCACAGTTGTGTCGCTGGCTGTAATAGCAGGCGTGGTGGCGTGTGGTGGCGCCACCAGTGTTGCTGCTGCCACGCCACCACTGCCCGTCGCCGCGTCCATGGACCGCCACACACGCTGCGCTGTACTCAATGATGATGCTGATAAACAAACACACACGCATATACATACACGGTAGGATACATATACATATACATACATATAGGATAGGATATACACACACACGCATATACATACACGGTAGGATACATATACATACATATAGGATAGGATATATACACACACACGCATATACATACACTGTAGGATACATATACATATACATACATATAGGATAGGATATATACACACACATACGCATATACATACACGTTAGGATACATAGACATATGCATACATATAGGATAGGATATATACACACACGCATATACATACACGCTAGGATACATATACATATACATACATATATGATAGGATATATACACACACACGCATATACATGCACGGTAGGATACATATACATATGCATACATATAGGATAGGATATATATACACACACGCATATACATACACGGTAGGATACATATACATATACATACATATATGATAGGATATATACACACACGCATATACATACACGTTAGGATACATATGCATACATATAAGATAGGATATATACATACACACATATACATACACGGTAGGATACATATACATACATATAGGATAGGATATACACATACATACATACACACGTATACATACACATTAGGATACATATACATACATATAGGATAGGATATACACAAACACACGCATATACATACACGGTAGGATACATATACATATATATACATATAGGATAGGATATATACACACACGCATATACATACACGGTAGGATACATATACATATACATACATATAGGATAGGATACACACATACATACACACAAATATACATACACGGTAGGATACATATACATATACATACATATAGGATACGATATACACATACATACACACACACATAAGACACATCCACGTATACATACACATTAGGTAGAAAGATTTATATAGCGTCATACACCTAACTCTCTAGGGCACTACACACACACACACACACAAAGTGTGTATATACATAGTCATACACACACGTATATACACATACATGCATACACAATGTGTATATCGATAGTGCCATAAACTCACACACATGAATATATACGAACAGACGTACAGAATTTACAGATGTATTTATGTATAATTAAGTTGTGTGTGTGTGTGTGTGTGTGTGTGTGTGTGTGTGTGTGTGTGTGTGTGTGTGTGTTTATATAACCTCTTTTTCATTGTCTTTTCCTTTTTGTATGTACTGAAATTGCGAAAATGAAACGCGCATTTTTGGGCGATTGCAATAAAAACATTGATTAATTGATTGACACACATACACACCACAATCGCTATATGGTATAATTGTATTCATACATGTGTGTGTTTGTGTAGGTATACCCATGTGTGTGTGTGTGTGTGTGTGTGTGTGTGTGTGTGTGTGTGTGTGTGTGTGTGTGTGTGTGTGTGTGTGTGTGTGTGTGTGTGTGGTTGCACCTGGAACTGGTGCCGGTGTAGCGGAGCCAATAGCTGCAGTAGCAGAACCACTAGTGGAACCAGAACCAACACCGGCAGCCGATACGGGAAGGCTGATTCGCTTGTTGGCGAGAAATTTAGTAGCAGTACCGCCAGCACTAATATTACTAGTACTCGACAGTCTGTGTCCATCACTAGCGGCCGGAACAATACCGTCACACACAGTGTTGTTATTGTCGAACATTGCGGTTGAGTGATGGCGGATGACATTGTTGTGCGTGTCCATTAGGCCTACACATCGCTGCTTCACAGCCAACTCCTGACGCAAGTCTGCCACACACATACACACATACATACATGCATATACATACAGACACATGTACATACATATATGCATACGACACACACACACATACACACACACATACACACACACAGGTACATATATACATACGTACGACACACACACACGTACGGCGCACACGTACGACACACACATACACATACATACGACACACACACACATACACACACACATACACAGGTACATATATACATACGTACGACACACACACACGTACGACGCACACGTACGACACACACATACACATACATACGACACACACATACACATACATACGACACACACACACACAGGTACATATATACATACATACGACACACACACACATACACAGACACAGGTGCATATATACATATATACACACACACACAGACACATACGTACGACACACACATACACATACATACGACACACACACACACAGACACAGGTACATATATACATACATACACACATACGCATACACACGACACACACATACACTGACACATACACACACCGATATATCCTTGATGTTTCGTGTGTATATATGTGTGTTTGTGTGTGTGTGTTGGTATGTGTGTGTTAGTGTGTATGTGTGGACGTGAACGGGAGAAATTGAGAGAGAGAGAGAGAGAGAGAGAAAGAGAGACCTCGACATTCGTCTTTGAGTCGCTGCACTACATCACGCAATCCCTCCTTCTCGTCCAGTTCAGACTCGAGAAAAGCGTTGCGTTCCAGCGCCTGATTCAGCCGACCCTCGAAATCCTCCAACGACACCAACAATGTACTGTACACACATTACATTACATTGAGACATTTATATCGCGCTTTTCACCCGAGGGTCTCAAATGCGCTCACACACACACACACACACACACACACACACACAAAACAGACAAGTACAAGTATATACGCACAAACACAAACATACACTCACGTTCACATACTCAAAAACACAAAAATACACACGCACATACATATTGAATAAGATAGCACAGCAGAACACACACACACACACACACACACAAACACACATATATGTGACATGTTCATATGTTCTGTTTGATAGCCCTGTTTGGTTTCGGTGTTGTGAATTCACACTGTGCGGTTGTGTCCTGCGATTTGTGACTATGTCTTTAATTGTTGTTGTTAAGGGATTTATGTCTTGTGTTGCTGATGGTTGTATGTCTTGTTGTTGTATTGTTGTCATGTTGTATTTGTTTATATTATAAGTTCTCGAGTTCAATTAGTCTGAAGGTTTTTTGCTAAGTGTTTTTGCATAGCGGTTTATTTTTCTTTGTCTGTTGAGAAGCCAATAATTGGCTTGACAGACTATGCTATTGTACTTTATTAATATTGCTTTTCTTGTGCTTGTTGTGGCAATACATTACTTTTACTATTACACACACACACACACACACACATACACGGATGAATGATACACACGCTGTGATGCTAGAAATACGACACGCCCCGCTCTGTGTTCAAGCACAACTCAATTACGACACATGGATGCCGGCGGTGAGTGAAAAACCAGCCACCGGCAAGATTCGAACTCGACACACCACAACAACAGCAGCAATTACATGAGCACACTTGACTTGCATTTCGAATGTAGAAGAAAATAGCGCAACACGAATACGACAGACCACAGAATAAACTACAACAAAATACATTATGAAGAATGATTGATATTATGAAACCAATAATAACACGGATATAAGATGAAATAAAAATAAACAAATATGCACGTGGCGATAATTCAAAAATCAGATTTAAGTTGCATTAATAAAATACTACAGGATGATTGTTCTAGGTAATGCACCATTTGTCATTGATTTATCATTATAAATTAAATTTCACTTTTGCTCAGCCAGCAGTTTTATTGAAATAATGCATTATTTGTCCACAACATCGCGAGAGAGAGAGAGTGTGAGAGAGAGAGAAGGAGAGTGTGTGTGTGTGGGGGTACCGCTTGCAGCGTTCTAGATCATCATTCTGTTGTTCCAGTTCGCGCACGTATTTGTTGAGTCGATCACACACCGAGTTCACCTGGCCAAGATCCGACTGCAGCTCCGATATTTCACCATGTGTCTCACGCTGCAGCTTGTCCAAACGCTCCTACCAACCACCCAGCACACACACACACACACCAGCACACACACATTACATATATACAAAAACATATTAAAAAACTGGAGAAGGTACAGAAATCAGCCACAAAAATTTTAGGAAGCATCAAACATTTGGCATATTTCGACAGACTAAAAAAGTTAGGTTTGACAACGCTAGAAGAAAGGAGAGTTAGAGGGGATTTAATATCAGTTTATAGATGTCTTACAGGGAAGGATAAAATGGAAAATCAGAAGTTGTTTCAATTCTCAAAATCTAATAGGAATCACAGTTTTGGCCTACAAAAACGCAGGATTAAAAAGGACATCCAAAAATATAGTTTCCAAATAGAGCAGTAGATAGATGGAATAGGTTGCCAAGCGACATAGTACAACAGCCAACGACACAACTGTTTAAGAAGACATATGACAACTGGAAGGCGGCAGTCACGAGCCTGTCTGACTCATTACTGCCAAGACAACTAGTAAGAACAAACCAACTGTGATCGTTTCTCTGCGCATAAATAGCGCTGCTTACGAATGGGCCACTAACAATTAGGCCACTGAGTTTGGAAGCATGTGTGTGTGTGTGTGTGTGTGTGTGTGTGTGTGTGTGTGTGTGTCAGTGTGTGTGTGTGTATGTGTGTGTGTGTGTGTGTGTGTGTATGTATGTGTGTGTATGTGTGTGTGTTTTTTATTGTCATACAACACAGAACAATAATTAAAGAATAATAAAAGTGTGTGTGAGTGTGTATTTTTTTTGACACGTACATACATGTATTTACAATCACGTATTCATTTTATAATAATATATGTGCGTGTGTGTGTGTGTGTGTTTGTTTGTCCATTGATGAATGGATACCACCATAATTACCATCCGTTATATTTAACCACCATCAATACCGCCATCATCAAACCAACACACGGCGCTCACGAGGGCTCAATGATTCTGGTATCAGTCTCTGATAGCAGAGGCTATCGACGGTTCGATCCTGGCCCGATACATTTACTTATCTCACGCTGAAGCTGAATAGTTTTTGAATCTCTGCTAAATGGCAGTATAATTTGAACGCATCGTAGACAGTTGTGTTATACATACATATACACAAAAGTACTGGGCGATTTGATAAGAGTGAACACACGCACATACAAACACACACTGACACACATACACATAATCAAACACACACTGATACACACACAAATACACACAGTGACACACATACACACAATCACACACTGACACACATACTGACACACACACACAAGCACAAACACACATACTGACACACACACTGACACACACATACTGACACACACACACACACACTGACATACACACAAACACACACACTGATATACACATACACATATACTGTTACACACAAACACACATACTGACACACACACAATCACACATACTGATACAGACACACACACACACTCACTGACACACACACACACAATCACACACACTCATACACACAAACACACACTGACACACACTGACACACAATCACACACACTGATACACACAATCACAAACACACACACACACACACATACTGACACACTGACACACATACTGACACAAACAAACATAAAAACAAACACACCCAAACCTTGAGTTGCTGATTCTCGGTGTGAGTATGAGTGAGCCTGTTGCTCAGCTCGCGTGCTCTCTGCTCGTGCTGCTGCAACTGAGCCTCCAACTCCTCCTCCAACTCGCGTGAACTCTCGCGAAACTCACCCAACTCCTCACGGGACTCGGCCAGTCTGACAACCACAACAAAAACACACACACACACACACATATTGTATATGAATAGTGTTTATATGTGATCGCGCGCGCATGTGTGTGTGTGCATGTAAGTACTTGTGTATATATAACCTGGCTTGATAGCATTATTTCCACCTGTACAAGTGAAATGTAAGCCTGTCTATGAGCATTAGCTCGACGGGTCTTTTGCCAATTGTGATATTTATTGTTTGAACATTGTATATTTGTTTGTGGCAATACATGGTTAAATACAAATACAAATAAATACATACGGCACTTATTTCTGATGACTAAACTTTGATAGTTTATAACAAATATCCACATTACAAGTGATGTGTATTTATGGAAATTAATGGAGAGAAAAAATAATCACTCTAACCTCACAAATTTGGCAAAATACATCAAATTCATCGTTGTAATAGTCTGGAAAATGTTATCGACTGATTGGTTCGCTAGCACGAAGAAAACTTTAGAAACGCCAAAATTTCAAAGCTAAGACTTGTCTTCGGCTTATTCGGCGAGTTAGCTTATTGGGCGGAATATGCGGTATAACAGTTTCAATTAGATGTGTAGTATTGTAGTGATGTTTTGGTTTTTGCGACATGTGTGTGTGTGTGTGTGTGTGTGTGTGTGTGTGTGTGTGTGTGTGTGTGTGTGTGTGTGTGTGTGTGTGTGTGTGTGTGTGTGTGTGTACAACATGAAAGAGCCGATACAATAGCAATAAAACTCTGTCTACAGTGGGAATCGAACCCAGGCGACAACTGCACCAAGATCAGCACGCATGCATATAGCACGCACACACAGCCTAGCTTTCACGACAATTCAACCAATGACGTGACCATAAACACACACACACACACACACAGACACACACAACGCGAATGCATCACCATGCTAAAACATTGAACACAGTGTGTACATATCTATGTGTGTGTGTGTGTGTGTGTGGGTGTGTGGGTGTGTATGTCACAACACACATACATACAACACTTGGATAAAACACATGATGACAATGACGGAATATTGCCGCACACACACACCAGCACACACACACACACACACACACAAGCACACATACCCACACACAAGCACACACACACACAAGCACACACACACACACAAGCACACATACCCACACACAAGCACACACACACACAAGCACACACACACACACAAGCACACATACCCACACACAAGCACACACACACACAAGCACACACACACACACAAGCACACATACCCACACACAAGCACACACACACACAAGCATACACACACACACAAGCACACATACCCACACACAAGCACACACACACACAAGCACACACACACACACAAGCACACATACCCACACACAAGCACACACACACACAAGCACACACACACACACAAGCACACATACCCACACACAAGCACACACACACACACACCCACACACAAGCACACACACACACACACACACACACACAAGCACACACCGGCACACACACAAGCACACACACAAACACACACAAGCACACACACACACACCGGCACACACAAGCACACACACAAACACACACAAGCACACACACACACACCGGCACACACAAGCACACACAAACACACACAAGCACACACACACACACCAGCACACACACACACACACCGGCACACACAAGCACACACAAACACACACAAGCACACACACACACACACCAGCACACACGAGCACACACCGGCACACACACAAGCACACACCGGCACACACACAAGCACACACACACACACCAGCACACACACACACACACCGGCACACACAAGCACACACAAACACACACAAGCACACACACACACACACACACACACAAGCACACACACACACACACACACACAAGCACACACACACACACACACACACACACACACACACACACACACACACACAAGCACACACACACACACACACACACACACACAAGCACACCGGCACACACACACACACACACACACACAAGGCTAGTCAAGACACAAAACAGTCAGTCGATTAGACCGCAAAAAAACTCTGACCATACACCAAGCTATGTCAACCTCACCTACAAACAAACCGACAAAAAAACGTGTATATATATATATATATGTGTGTGTGTGTGTGTGTGTGTGTGGGTGGGTGTGATAATGTTGTCTGCCAATACACTCAACATGTGATGAGAAGAAGCACTACAAGTGATACATCTACACTAACACACACTCTCACACACACACACACACACACACACACTGACGCACGGCTATTAGTAATAGTGATCTTGCATTGAGTCTGCTGGTAATATGAACTACGTCAGATAATAACCCGATGAAACATCGCATTACCAATTGACAAATAACTATATATATGTGTGTGTGTTAGTGTGTGTGTTAGTGTGTGTCGCCAGCAGTATAACATTGTTATATCAACATGATACATCATTAGACACAAGCATAACACATCATGTACACACACATACATACACACACACACACACAACAGGCTGAAAACAGCAGTGGTGTGCTGAATAATTGGCGAAATAATTGCATTGAAAACGCTTTGAGCAATCATGCAAAGCATACATGAAAGCTGACATGAAATAGTGAGCAGGAGAAAGAGAGAGAGAGAGAGAGAGTTTGGCAACACAACCAAGAAATGAAATGACAGAAAAAACAAGAGAGAAAAATTCGTCGACGAGGCGATGCCGGGTAACTGTTATGTGGTTTTATACGGGCGTGTTTAGTGGCTTAGCAACCACAACACACACACACAAGCATACACACACACACACACACACACACACACACACACACATACAAACAATTCACCGATACAATCACACATAGCGCGCTGGTATTTCAGGCTTAAATAGTCGGACTGGAGTTGAACAAACAAACGTGTTATCATAAGCCGACAAAGCACACACACTCACACACACACACACACACACACATACACACTAACACACACACATACACAAATATACAAGCTCCGTCCAAAACAACGCAATGACTCTGCGACCCGAAAAAATAACGGTGGAAAAAATTATCTGGTCCTGAATCTCAGTGGTAGCCGTTAACTTTTGCCAGCAGGAAAACGGAAACCAGCGACTTTTTTGCTAACAATTCTTCGGCAAAGACAGCGTGTCTGAGCGATTTCAATTAACCACACACAAACACAAACACACAAACACAAACACTTAACATATTACAGCGCAAATATCCACGTTCAACGACCAAAAAACTGCTGTGTCAACGTGTGTGTCAGAGTAATGTTTGCAAATAAACTGTAGCGTATTGTGAAGTAGTGTAGTGTATTATTTGTGAGGCCTTGCTTGCACAGTAACGCTTACAGTATAGTGCCGTATCTGTACAGTGGCATAGTGCGAGAATAATAACACAACCCCACTTGAGGAGGAATACATGATACATATCATATATCATATCATGTATTTGTCACCAACATATAATTTACACAATCGTTGTGACAGGGACCCACATAAGCATGCGCTTTTTTCATGTGGGTCCTGTACAATGAATAAAGACAACGTACAAAAAAGACAGTGACATCGTAACAAGATAAAAATAATTACAACCAATATAGGCACACTGCTGAATCAGTCGATCGTCTCTCGACACTTCGAAGCATCACTGATTATTTACATGTATCTTGATTCATCCCTTCAATGAATTTCTTTTTAAATGTCTTCAATGTCCTACTTTGTTTGACGCATTTTTGTATTCCATTCCACACGGTTACTCCTCTAACGCTCAAGCTTTGTTGTCTAGCTCGAGTTCTCGGGAACCTCTGTGCAAATTTGTCCGGGTGTCTCTTGTTTATTTGAAATAAAGCCTGCAGGTGTTTGGGTAATAAATTATTGTGTGCTCGGTACATGAAAGCTGCCTTGTTCAACTGTACAACAGCACAGCACACAGTAGAGCACTTTACTACACTTATATTGTTGTTGTGAACTTATTATTATTAATTTACGATACTTATTGAGTTACTACATCCACCAGACCGATAATAAGAAAGTAACATACCAAAACCGTTTCAATTCCGAACAAAAGCTTGAATGTTCACCACAGAAATATTCGACACAAGTTAATCCATCATATGCGTATAGCACACAGCTAAAGCTCAAGTGCAAGACACTAAAACACGCTAAGAGGTAATATTTTAATTAAAAACTTACTTGCACTGAAGGTCGTTGGTTTGAGCTTTCCAGAAATCAATTTCATCGTCTTTATTTTCGAACACAGGATTATCTTGGGTACTACCCATGTTTGTCACTTCCTATTCCTTGAAGAGATCAAATGCAAACTGAAAGCGAAAACATTAGCTATACAATTGTTAAAAACTAAAACCAAACAGTTAGAAATAAACACCACACGGACAACACAAACACACAACTAAATCTAACGACAGTTGGTGAATTCAACATCAACGAGTGCTGCCAGATATGTTGAACGAATGTTCGTCAATTTGTCTATATTTTTTAGCAGAATAGTACCAAGACGTTAAGAAAAAAATTATCAAATTGGTGCAGCCATAATTAATCACATATTCTTAATCGTGTGAATAAAAAACGATTGAAAAACAATTGTTAACTATTGATGCGTTAAAACTTTCAATATGAAATTGCGTCTCCCATCTTCATTCTCCTTATTTTATACTTCATTTGGTTTAAAAACTAATTAATCTCATAATTGTGCTAAAATATTGTGGCAATCGTTATCGACGAGACAAAGACACAATCAATGCTGTTTGTCTATTCTAGAACTAACGATCGCGGATAATATTTACAAAACACAAAATTAAATCACGCACACCGTGAATTGAAAAAACATATGAAACCCAACCAATGCACACAGACAAACACAAAAACATAATTAGACGCATCAAACATGCACATACACACAGACATACAGAAAGCTAGTCTATTTCCACAACATCTTCGGGACCATGACGAACGTGAGCACGATCTTCCCGACCCCACGCCTCCCCCCTGTCCTGGCCGGCATCCCCATCGGCCGGGGGGTTGGACTGAGACTGAGCTTCTTCAAAGAGACGCAGTTGCAGAGCGGCCAGAAAGCACGGGATCGAATCTTGTCGCCAGAGAAACTTTTCCACCAGCGTCTGGTGTTCTGCAGACATTTCTGTCTCGAGTAAGTTGACAGTGCAGTCCTCCTCGTTATCCACATCACCCCCGCCCTCGCTGTCTCCCTCCCGCTATCACCCCCCACCAACACACACACACCAACACACACACACACACATGTTATGCATTTGAATGAAGGTAGTAATGGAATGCCTCACACCAAAACTCTTATTACGGGCACACAAACATAAATCATATAATACACAAGACAAACATGAAAAATCCAGAGAGATACACTTAAATAAATAAAACAATTTCAGCCGAATAAAATCCATCAAATTATCCCATACATACATAGACAGATACATAAATTTAAAAAAAACAATTCGCAAAATTTTTCGTCATCTAATATTACTATATTAATATATATTTATATTACTACATCTAATATTAATTATAATCTAATATTTTATAATGTAGAAGATATTCAAGCCGCGACAGCGTAAGTATGTGAGTAAGTTTAAGTATGAAAGTGCGATTAGAGCGAATCGATTAGTAAGTGCAGTTTCCCGTTAGTAAGTAGTTTTCCCGTGTATAAGACCCATTATTGATCTGAAAATTTTCCTCCAAAAATAGGAAGGTCTTTCATACATGAAAGTAATTCTTTTAGGACCAGAATGTACTTTTTTCCCAGAATTCTCGCCTGAAAATTTAGGGATTCTCTCATACACAAATGTCTCATACATGAGATAAGTTAGGATAAGTTATAATAGCACTTTAAAATTACCATATTTTGTAGTATTTTTAGCTCTATATTAACACATTCAATTACCAAGCTATATTAATTAGGGAGCATTTCTTTGATATCAATGCAATATACAGAGGCTTGAAAATCAAGCGAGTTTTTGTACTCAATATAATAACGAAAGACGACGCATTAAACCACCTGAAAATGAAGATAGTGCGAAGGCTGTTGGCTGAAAATGCTGCGCAGTTTCAGCTGATTACGGCTGCCACAGCTCAGCCTCCAGCCCGTCAGCTGATGTACGGATCGTCTCAGCCGTTGTACACTATCGCTAAACACTTGTTTAAGACGGGAAGCGCGCTGTACTGCCGCTCGTAACTGCGCCTGTAACTCTAACACATACACATGCATACACATGCATACACAAGCATGCATACACACATATATACACACTTACACACACATACACACTTACACACACTCACGCATACACACTTATACACAGAAGTACACACACATATATATACACACAGACACACATACACACACACACACACTTACAAATACACACACATATATATACACACAGACACACACATACATACACACACACTTACAATACACATACACACACATATATATATATATATATACAGACGTACACACACATATATACAAACACACACACACACACACACACAGAGACATATACAAACACACACACACACAGAGACATATACAAACACACACACACACACGCACACACACACACAAATTACTCTCTACTCTTCTGAAATTACTCTTGTTTGAGGTAACATATATTTCTCTCTTTCACACTCCTGTTGTTTTGCGAATCGTTTTCAAATTGTTTTGTGTTGTATGATATATCATGTTTGATTGTTATTCAATCTTATTGCCTTGTGATTGTATTATATTAATTTAGTTCCTTACTATATTTGATTTAAACAAGTCCTAAAAGAAACTTCGGCTTATAGGACTTTGTCACTGTGCTATACGATTTTTTCTCTCATATGTGTGTGCTTATATGTATGAGTGACAATAAGCCTAAACAAACAAACAAACAAACACACATACAAATATATACACACACACACAGAGAGAGACATATACAAACACACACACACACACACACACACACACACACACACACAAACAGACCCACACATACACAGACACACACACACAGACAGACAGACAGACAGACGGACATACCAGTGACCAGATGTGAGTCTGTATGTTGTGCAGGAGATGTTGACGATTGTTGTTGTTGTTGTTGTTGTTGTTGTTGAGTGAGAGAGTCGATGTGTTTTTGCAATGTTGAGTTCTCTCGTCTCAATCGCTCTAGCTGAGCTGTCTGAGAGGATTGTGTGGCAGATGCGGCAGGATTTTCTCTGCTCCCACACACACATACACACACATGCAATACACATTACATTACATTACATTAGGTAGATATTTATATAGCGCCCTACGCCTAGAGGGTCTCTAGGGCACACATACACACACACATTGACACGAATACTTGTACACACGAAAATAAGCCAGCATAAAACACACACACACATACACAAACACACACACACAAACACACAAGCAAGCAAACACACACACATACACACACAAACAACAACACACATAAACATAAAATACACACATACACACACAACGACACAAACACAAACGTTTGTCAACGAATGAATGAATGTACGTGTGTGTGTGTGTGTAAGTTGGTGTGCTTGTATGTGTGTACGAACAGTGTATACATGTAGGACACACACATACACACACACACACATAGTGCGGATAGTGTGTGAAATACTGGGAATTTCAAGGAAGATATATTACTAGAGGGTGGGTTGGAGACAGGACAGCACGAGCACAGCTCATCTCCTGTGCTAAACAAATAGCTGAGTACAAACAGGTGAGTACAAATAGGTGAGTACACAGACCCAACTCTCTCTCTCTCTCTCGCTCTGTCCCTCTTTACATCCTCCTCTTAAACACACTCACTCTCTCTCTATCTCTCTCTCTGGCATCTACCTCAGACAGAGCACTCGGGTCTTGGCTGGGTTGAAGTCGCCTCGCATGGCGCGCTCGTCTATTTCGTCTCGCAGTGCGTCGTTTTCGTCGCGTAGTTGTCGCAGCTGGTCACGAGCCTGGTCCAGCTGATCACTGAGCTTGCGGTGTAGCGCCGGTGCTGTGCTACTAGAACTCTGTCATACATATACACATACACACACACACACACACAGACACGGATATACAAACACATATACGTGCACACACACACACATATAGACATGCGTGCACACACACACACACACACATAGACATGCGTGCACACACACATAGACATGCGTGCACACACAGAGACGTAGACAGACACACACACACACACACACAAAGTGGTACACACACACATACACACACAAGGCAGACATACACATGTAGTGACACACATGGACAGACAGACAGAAATACACACATGCAGATAGACAGAGATAGAGACAGACAGACAGACGGACAAACAGACAGACAGATAGAGAGATAGACATACAAACAGACAGGGAGACAGACCGAAACACAGACAGACAGATACACATATATTGCAACAGAGAACAGAGCTTGCACAGATACACATATATTGCAAGAGAGACCTGAGCTTGCACAGATACACGTATATTGCAAGAGACAGACAGACACATATATTGCAACAGAGAACAGAGCTTGCACAGACACATATATTGCAAGAGAGACCTGAGCTTGCACAGATACACATATATTGCAAGAGACAGATAGACACATATATTGCAACAGAGACCTGAGCTTGCACAGATAAACATATATTGCAAGAGAGAGACACATGTATTGCAAGAGAGACACATGTATTGCAAGAGAGACACATATATTGCAAGAGAGACCTGAGCTTGCACAGATACACATATATTGCAACAGAGACCTGAGCTTGCACAGATAAACATATATTGCAAGAGAGAGACACATGTATTGCAAGAGAGACACATGTATTGCAAGAGAGACACATATATTGCAAGAGAGACCTGAGCTTGCACAGATACACATATATTGCAAGAGATACCTGAGCTTGCACAGATACACATATATTGCAAGAGACAGATAGACACATATATTGCAACAGATACCTGAGCTTGCACAGATACACATATATTGCAACAGAGACCTGAGCTTGCACAGAGACACATATATTGCAAGAGAAACCTGAGCTTACACAGATACACATATATTGCAACAGAGAACAGAGCTTGCACAGATACACATATATTGCAAGAGAGAACAGAGCTTGCACAGATACACATATATTGCAAGAGAGACCTGAGCTTGCACAGATACACATATATTGCAAGAGACAGACAGAGACACATATATTGCAACAGAGACCTGAGCTTGCACAGATACACATATATTGCAAGAGAGACACATGTATTGCACACAGACACACATATTGCAAGATATACCTGAGCTTGCACAAATACACATATATTGCAAGAGAGACACATGTATTGCACAGAGACACATATATTGCAAGAGAGACCTGAGCTTGCACGTGTGTGCTCAGTTGATCGGCCAGTTGCAGTTCCAGTTGTTGCAATTGACGCCGACTTTCATCGAGGCACCGTTGCAGACCGTCCACTTTCTGTTTCTCAATGGAAGTCAGTGTGACCGAAGTCTCGCTCTCGTATGAACTAATCACTGACTTCAAGCTATCCCTCTCCTACACTCTCCCATTCACACACACACACGCACATACACACATACACATACACATGAGCCGAATTGTGTTGAATAAATGTTGGAAAATGATTATCTTGTGGGTTAATGCATTTGAGCATCTTTTAAGAAGTGTTATTGTATATGTATGTTAATGTACATATACATATCATGTATGTCAAACAACTATGCTGGAGGAATGCATTTTTATTTGTATATTATTATTGGTAATTTGTATAATGTTTCATGTTTTTCTTGTATTAAATCTCTCTGTATCTACCTGTGTGCGTGTGTGTGTGTGTGTGTGTGTGTGTGTGTGTGTGTGTTTTGTTATATAATATCGTCTAGTTGTTAGCCACATACATTGATACAAATATAAATGCAGATTAAATACAAACACACACACACACACACACATACACAAACACACGCATACACATACACACGCATACACAAACACACATACACAAACACAAACACACAAACATACACATACACAAACACACACATACACACACATACACAAACACACAAACATACACACAAACATACACAAACACACACACACACAAACATACACAGACACACACACATATACACACAAGCACACACAAGCACACACAAACATACACAAACACACAAGCACATACAGACACACACAAACACACACAGACACACATAGCTCACCATTACAACCAGATTATGTTTGCGTTGAAGTCGTTTGAGCTGAGCTGAGCTGGTTTTCAGCTGTTGTTCGGCTGATTTCAGCTGCTGCTCGGCTGCGCTCAGCTTCTGCTCCAGCCGGCCAACGGCTGCGCGAGCTTCATCAGCCCTGACACACACACAGACATACACAGACATACAAACACAAACACATGTTAAACACACACACATGCACATGTACAGTAATGGGCACACACACACATATATGTATATTTACAGACACTGACAGACACACACACACACTCATTAATATACATATATCAACAAACACACACACACAAACACACATACACACATACAGTCGAAATGCAGTGTTCTCTATGTGTATATACATATAGATATATGTGTGGATTGTGAAAAAAACATTGTCCCTTAACACATATATAAACAAGCACACTAACACATACTAACACACACAAACACACACAAATAGTATAGTTTCCAGTCAAATAGTATAGATGTGTCGATATTTGGAATAATCTAGAAAAGATTTAGTGGAATCAAGCAGTATTGGTACCATTTAAGCGTAGATTTGACAAAACAGACAGGGTTTTTGGAGACAGCACAGTCTTGGTCATCTCCTGTACACTACAACTAGTAAGTACAACTAGTGAGTACAACTAGTGAGTACAACTAGTGAGTACAACTAGTGAGTACAACTAGTGAGTACACAGTAACAAACACACAAACACAGACAGACCCACAGAAAGACACACGGACAGACACACAGACAGACACACGGACAGACACACAGACAGACACACGGACAGACACACAGACAGACACACAGACAGACAGGCGTATTGACTGACTCAGTTTGTGAGGTGCGTAGATCGTCAGTTAACAACAGTTGTTGTCTACGTAATTCGGCTATCATTCTGCCCACACTGGCCGCGCCACCAGACACGCCACCAGACATGCCACCGCCAGGCATGGTGTCAGTGGTGGCAGTGTCAGTACAGCACTGGGAGGCCATATCCCGCCATGAGCTCAATTCTCGTGCATCAGCTTCTGTCTATCTTCCATACACACACACACATGAACATAGACACACACATGAACATAGACACACACATGAACATACACACACACACACACATGAACATAGACACACACACACACACATGAACATAGACACACACACACACACATGAACATAGACACACACTAACACATACACACACTGACACACACACACACAGATCAAGCAATGTATAAATTTTGACCAGTGAGTCAGTGTGTGTGTGTGTGTGTGTGTGTGTGTGTGTGTGTGTTAGTGTGTGAGTGTCAGTGTATGTGTCAGTATGTGTCAGTGTGTGTGTTAGTGTGTCAGTGTGTTAGTGTGTGTTAGTGTGTGCTAGTGTGTGTCAGTGTGTATCAGTGTGTGTGTGTGTGTGTGTGTGTGTGTGTGTGTGTGTGTGTGTGTGTGTGTGTGTGTGTGTGTGTGTGTGTGTGTGTGTGTGTGTGTGTGTGTGTGTGTGTGTGTGTGTGTGTGTTTCAGTGCGTATCAGTGCGTGTATGTGTGTGTGTGTGTGTGTGTGTCAGTGTGTGTATCAGTGTGTGTATCAGTGTGTCAGTGTGTGTGTGTGTGACAGTGTGTTAGTGTGTTGATGTGTGTGTGTGTGTGTGTGTGTTGATGTGTGTGTGTGTCAGTGTGTTGATGTGTGTGTATCAGTGTGTATCTGTGTGTTGATGTGTGTGAGTGTGTGTCAGTGTGTGAGTGTGTGTCAGTGTGTGTGTGTGTGTGTGTGTGTGTGTGTGTGTGTGTGTGTGTGTGTGTATGTGTTGATGTGTGTGACCTGAGACTGAAGTTCAACCAGTTGTTGTTGGCAGTTTGTGAGACGAGCGAGCTGGCATTCGGCTGACTTCAACTGCTCTTCTAACAGCATGGTGCGATCCACAACCCCTCTACATACACAAACACACACACACACACACACACACACACACACACACATGTTTACCCTAATCACCCAAGTATAACGCACCGCCTAAGTTTTCAGACTTTTTCCTGTATTATATTGATTGATAAAATACATATAGACATATAGACAAATAGACAAAAGTATATACGGACAAGACTTTGAATAGACATTATATTACTCACACCTGCAAGACTAAAGTAATACTCCGCTCGATAAATATGTGATCTAGTGTTGCCAAACTGACCGCAGGGTTGCCAGTTCGTCTTTCATTTGGCGATTTTCTCGCTGTATACTGGAGTAGCTTGCCAATTGTTGTTTCATTAGCTGACCCAGGCGAATATCGTCGGCACAGCGGCTCAATGAGCTCTCCAACTCCTGACAGACAGACATACACACACACACACACACATATTTGACTTGATGCAAACAAAGAATGTACAAAAACAGAGTAATATCGCTAGATTTCTTAAACAAGCATTCCAGATATATACGTGATTTGTTGCATTATGATTGGGAATTTGCATATTTGGATTCATATATAATGTCATATTGAATTGTTTGTTGTTTTTGATGTTGTTCTTTGTTGTTGTTGTTGTTTTTACACCGCTGTTATTTGATGCGCAGCTGTGCTCCATACTCATATTGAGTCTGAGCAAAATAAACATTTCTTTCTTTCTTTCATTCACACAGACAGACATGTGGTATTCAAAGTAGATGTGGCATTGATAAATCACGGAAATTAATAGGCTGAAAACAGCATCGTTTGTTATGCCAGCATACAGAAAGGAGGACTGAACAATAGCAAGAAGGCAAAACGCCGACAGAACATTATAGGTAGAGTAAAATAAAACAGTAATTAAAGTAAACTATAAACAAGTAACCAAGTGAAGTATCAGTGAAGTAAGTTACAAATAAACACACTTGGAAAAGAGAAAATCATTATAAAAATTAAAGGTATCCCAAGCTTGTTATCACGAGGCGAGAAAAAAGCACACACTTGAATACGTTTGTGGGCGGACTCCAATTGTGCTTGAACTTGTTCAAAATCACCACCGCCGTTGTCCATACATGCTGCAGTATCAGCAGTGATAGTAGTAGCTGTGGGTTCTTCACTGCTAGCGCCATCTGTTGGCGAGCTGGGAAACTGAGCTTCCTCAGCGGTCGTAGACGAGTATAGAGGGCGCTGTGGTTGTTGTCGCAGCTCAATGAGTTGCAGTTCGTGTTGTTGTTCAGTTTGTAGCAGTTGAGTTTCAGTGTGGGCCAGTTTAGCACGACACGCACTCAATTCCTGTCGAACATTGGATCAGTTGAATCGAATATAACTGGGCAAAGGTATTTCATATAGAGAGATGATTCAATAGAATATAGAAAGAAATTTGAGCTGATCTAAATTAATAGAAAGAAATTTGAGCTGGCAAATTCGTAGCTAAGCTGTAATGAAACAGACAGACACATAGTGGATGAGGAAGCTGAAATGAGACGAAAAACGAAGATTATCACAACAAAGAAAAAAGTTAGTTGAAGGTTAAAACCAGTTAAAAGTTACAAAATGTAACAAAATTACCTCGGAAAGATGGTTATTTTTGAGCACGTGATGTTTTTGTCGCTGAGTGAATTCCTGTTGCAACTGACGTCTCACATTGTCAGTGTATCTGGACGAAGATGCCAGCTGCTGCTGAGCGTCGCATAATTGAGCCTTCACTCTGCCGTACTGCTCCAATTGCTCATTCAACTGGCATACACACATACATACATATATTAAATTCAATTCAAACAATATATTTGCAATCCACATCTGGTTTTTCGTGCAAATCACGTGTAAAAATGGCATAAGTTATAAACAATTTTGCATCATCGTTTTATAGTTATACAGATAAAATCTATTAAAAATTTGTAAAAAAAAAGAAATAAAAATATAATAATCGAAAACTATACAATAAAATAAAAGCTCGCATGGCATGCTGTTGTATGCGAAGCTTGCAGCTTGCATATACAAATACATACATACACCTGATGTTGATAGAGCCAGTTAGTGAGTTTTCAACGCCAACTTGGAACTTTATTATTATAATTATTATTATTACAGGCCAAGCCAGTAGCATGGGGGAAGAGTGCAAGTGCACTATTACCACCCTACGTTGGCCACATGTACCGCAAGCGCTCAAAAGATGTATAGAGGAAGAGATCGAAATTATAGGGGTTAGTCAAGATAAAAGCTGATGAAAATAGCAGAAATAAGGCATGAATCAAACGGAATTATCAAATGTTCATTACCAGTCTCCGGTACTGTTTGTTTAAGACATTCACAAGTATTGTGCAATGTTTTGTTTAAAGATTCTATCATGTCATACAACCTTTGCATACATGCTATACAACGCATTCAGACA
The DNA here is from genome assembly GCA_916048095.2 of Sacculina carcini. Taxonomy (NCBI): domain Eukaryota; kingdom Metazoa; phylum Arthropoda; class Thecostraca; family Sacculinidae; genus Sacculina; species Sacculina carcini. Next base: position 5,864,727 of record OU696591.1, on the reverse strand, counting down.
ACAGTCAAAACAAATTGACTGGGAACGACTGCGTTTGGTAAAAAAGGATAAATGCCCAAGTGACAGCTGCTACACGGGAAGAAGTCGAAGCTTATGAACACACACAGGTGTGTCCCGTGCAGCTCGCTGCCACCACAGAACCGACCCTCTCCACGCTATGACGCCACAAGAACGTAAGACGTATTAGAGAGGACCACCTCCACAGAATGCATGACACAACACATGACTGATATCTGGTACCATCATTTACTGCTGGGTGGACAGGGGCTGTGGTATTGTAGAATTCGCCCAATGAAATTCTGCTCCGCCGGGTTTGTCTGTATGTTTGTGTGTCATGTTTGTCCGTGTCATTGTGTATGTGTTGTTGGACCATGTATGCGTGAGCCTGTTTGTACGTGTGTCCGGTTCGTACTGTGTCTGTGAGTGTGAATACAGTCGGTCCAAAGCACTCACGTTGTTCACTTGTATAGCTCCATGGCTACCAAACGCCACAATTCGGTTTGAAGAACCATATATAATTCTCTCAATGAAAGAATCTAATAATATAATTCTCTCAATGAAATTCTGCTCCGCCGGGATTTGAACAACGGTCCTCCGGCTTGTGAGGCGGGTGTGCTAACCACTACACCACGCAGTCAACAAAGTTGGTACGAAAGCTCGCCGCTGGGAACGAGCAGCTACCTTGAGTTGGGCTGATTCCGCTCGCCGCTCACTGGCGTCCAGCTGAGCTGTCAGTTCCTCGTGCCTGTGTCGACTGCGAACCTCCGCCAACTGGCCATCCGCCAAAATAAAAGCATTAAGCACCATCAGAGATTAATTTTCGATTAATTTGAACAAGGATCGCACCCCCTAGGGTTGCGAATCTAGTGTCTAAGAGGCGTGATGAATCGTGTAAAAATTATGTTTATGTCTATGTTTTTATCAATAGTTTATATTTTTGCTGGCGAAAAATAATTCTAAGAATAACTTTGAACTGTGTATGCGTAAATATTGAATTAAAAAAGCTTTGTTATTAGGTCGTTAGTATGTTTTATATCTTTTTCATAAAGCTGCCAAAAATCCAGGGGGTGCGATTACTGATTTCTGATTTGAAACATTGAAAAAGCGGTGCAAACACTGAAAACGGTCAAGAACCACTGAGCTACACTATGAATCAAGTAACTACAACAGGCGGAACACGAGAAACAAAGGACCAGCCACATTAACAGCTTGAGTACTGTACCGTTAACTTGGTCTCAAGCTCACTGATTCGACCATCCTTCTGCGCCAGCATTAAGACTTGCCGCTGCACACGCGCCTCCACGGCTGTTGACACACCGCCAGCACATTTCAGTGCTCAGTTATATGATATTATTACTATGACCGCATAACACGAACAAAGTGACGTAGAAAAAGCGCAAGGGCTAAAAATTTCAGCATGCGACCTTCGAACACATTGCGCGTGAATTGCCCCCCATAATTCAGACAGCACACAATCTGACAGGCTAATATCAGCGATAGATCAACTAGTTGAGTCAAAGCGCCAGTTATCTCACCAATTTTCTCCTCGTCGACTTTGAAACGCTTCGAGCCGACGCCTGACTCGTATTTACCGGCGCAAACAAGCCCATCTTCAGACATACCGCTCGAGAATAAACTGCTAATAACACAAAGACACACAGATAGATGTATATTCACAAAGATCCACGTATAAAACCACATACAGACAGGAGTACAGCAGACGCCCGATCTATATTTCAATTCAATTCAAAGATGTACTTGTTAGAGCGCCCGTGGCCGACAGCAGCGAGATAACGACAAAAACAGTGACTATGACATACACAAGTACAAAGTGAGAATAAGGAAAATAATATTCACATTGAGCAGCATAAGAAACACATAGCAAACAAGCACACACCCAAACAAGAGAAAAGGTTCAACTACGTCAGAGACATTAGCAATAGCACTATGAAGATTGATAAGTTATTCGATAGCATTGTTGGTTATTCACCAGATAATTTGCATTCATTTGCTCAAATAGTGTATCCATCCAATCGATAGTCTCCTTTTTCTATATGTCAAATTACAACGCTCAAGTGTACCCTGAGTCACCGCTGCAAATAGTAAAATAGAACAGAAATTCATATATTTTCAATAAGCTGATGTACGCTTAAAATATCAATAACATGTTCAATAAACACTAATGGAAAACAACGTGGTCACATGGTCCCTAAAACAAGGTGATTACACGAGTAATACCAGTACAATAATACCCAAATATTGACACATGATTAATGTTGAAATAGACCAAATTTCACTCAGAAATTCTCCTGCATATAATGACAAACGAACAGATATAATACCAAACCAAAACCTCAAGTTAAATATCAGCCGAATTTGTCGCGCCGACATTTGAAAAGGCCGCAAACATAAATATAGCTCCCAGGCTAAATTTTCGAAATCACCAGAATCTTTTTCCAAACTATAATTTTGGGCAATTATTTTTCAATATTCAATGTCACAGAACATGATCAAACGAAAAATTAGCTTTTCACAAAAGCTATAAAATATGCTAAAGAATAGACACAAAATTGATCCCTGAATTAAAAATATATTTTCTTATATGATACCATTCTGATAACATTTTGACATTGTTTAGCTTTTTTCGGTATTATTTTAGTGGGTAATAGATACACAATACCTATATTATATAGATTGATTATTATTTTCCAGTCCTCAAGATAATTGAAATTAATTATTGTGTGAATGATTGTTTGATTTATTGATCTATGGTTATTTTCAGTTTTTTTTAATAGTATATGGCTGCGGTCTTTTTTATGGTTGTGGTCTCCGTGGTGTAGTGGTGTAGCACACCCACCTCACAAGCAGGAGTCCGTGGTTCGAAACCCGGCGGAGCAGAATTTCGTTGGGCGAATTATATTATCCAACAGCCCCTGTCCACCCACCCAGCAGTGAATGATGGTACCAGATATCAGTCATGAGTTGTGTCATGCATTCTGGAGAGGTGGCCCTCTCTAATACGTCTTCCGTCCTTGTGGCGTCATAGCGTGGAGAGAGTCGGTTCTGCGGTGGCAGCGAGCTGCACGGGACACACCTGTGTGTGTTCATAAGCTTCGACTTCTTCCCGTGTAGCAGCTGTCACTTAGGCCTTTAACCTTTAACCTTTAACCTGCTTATATCTTTGTTTATGCGATACTGTTTTGTTAAATCCACATTGTGTGATATATTTTGTGACTATCCGTTCCTCGCGCCTGTGATGATTATAGCGCTATACCAAATCCAAGTCTTGTTGTTGTTGTTGTTGTTGTTGTTGTTGAAATTCAAACATACAATTTCAAGCAATTTACTAGAATTTCTAAGAAACAATAATTATATATCATTATATGAATAAGAAATCAATACCGTTAAAATAGTATCAAAAGTGAATCATGTCGTATATTTATATTCCTCATGTGTGTGTACACCTTACGCTTCCCTATGACTCTAATTTACAAAAAATTTTGATTTTATTTATTTTCATTATATTTATCTCCATTTTTTGTTCCTTTCTGTGAATTTTCTACTTCTTTTCTCACATATTGATATCGTGTACTGTTGTTTTTCATTCTTGTCTTTTTCGCGCTTGTTTCTATGTGAGCGCTATACAAATACATTGTTGTTGTTGTTGTTGTTGTTGTTGTGTGTGCGTTTTTCTGTTCAACTTGAGGAGGGAAAGTAGCTTGCAACGTCATGCCACGATGCCCTAGGGGGATGCATCATCAAAGTGGACCAGTACATCCGCTACCAAGTCTTTTTGCTTGGCTGTGTGTGTGTATGTATATATATGTGTGTGTGTGTGTGTGTGTGTGTGTGTGTGTGTGTGTGTGTGTGTGTGTGTTTGTGTGTGTCCACTGATATACACTCGCACACACACACACACACGTAACGAGACGAGAGATGAATAGTTTGCGTGTAGTTTGATTGACAAGCCTATGAAGAAACTGTTTAATCTGCACACACACACACACACACACACACACACACACACACACACACACACACACACACACACACACACACACAGACTGTGAGTGTGCAAGTGGTTTAATCATCGAGGATGAGAAGCTTGAGTGCAGTATCTTTGAGCTCATTCCATCGTGGAGACAGCACAGTAACAGTCATAAATCTCTGTTTGTCCGTCCATCCGAGTGTTTGTGTTTGTGTGTTTGTGATTGTTTGGAGGTCAATAGAAACTACTAGAGGTCAGTTATTGCAGAGTTATTCTATATACGATTAACTACTTCTAATTGAGTGTAGTTCATTTTTTCAATTACGGTATTTTTACCGTGTAAATAAGAGATATTTGTGTAAAAAAGACTCCTTCAATTTTTAGCCGAAGATTGTGGGAAAGAGGAGATAATACTGCCAAAGACTTACTCACATGTATAAGATACCTCCAATTTCTAAAGTGAAAATTTAGAACAGGAATCATATACACGGTACTAAACAAAAGGAACGATTTAAGGGTTGGAACATGTATAATAATAAGAGACAGTGTAATAATATAAACTATTTATCGGATGTTTTTGTGTCATTGGTTGAATTGTTTATTATTATTTATTTATTATTTTGTTTTCCAGCTCTCTTTCTCTCTACAATACTTCACTTTTTGAACTATCCTTCCCTTTACATCTTTTCGGTACACATGGGGTCATCGCACAGGGTGATAATAGTGCACTTGCACTCTTCACCCAAGCTACTGCCTTTGCCTGTAATTAATAATAATAATAATAATATTTTAATGGGGACGTAAAGGAGCATGATAGATTATGCAAAAATACTTGGCAGAAAACAGTGTAAGTGGATGAAGTAGATATTCCTGTTTTCAGTGTTCAATTGCATATTAGGCAGCTATTTGAAAGTGTTCGTGTAACTTGTGCACTTAACAGACATACAGCCCTAGTACACCAGTCATCATACACTTCTGTTAATTCCTGTGTTATATGTATTGTGTACGAATGGTGTGTTTGTCCACAGAGGAAGAGAGAGAGAGAGAGAGCGAGGGTTACTGAAATGGCACCGAACGCTAGCCAAATGAGCAGTTTCGCAGGCACATTGACTCTTCTGCTATTAGTGGCTGCATTTGCACTGTGCAGCCTCACATTGATCACATTGCAGATAAACCGTCTCACGCGCTCTCTACCCTACCTGGCACGACACACACACGCTTCACTGTCGACCGTCAATGATACCAGATATAGCGAAATTTCACGTCAAAGCGACGTTCATTCGTCGCACGAATTACAGCGAAATCTCGGCGAAAAAATGGTGTGTTTGTGTGTGCTGGTGTGTGTTGGTGTGTGTGTATATATATGTGTGTGTGTATATATGTGTGTGTGTATGTGTGTACTTTTTCATATTACCTCTACAAATTACTATAAATTACTCTATTTTCCTCACTGTCAATGTATTCTGCTAGCATTTGGGTGTATATGGAATTATTTATTTCATAATTGCTGCTATTTTTGCCTGGGGAATTCAATTTTGTTCACACACGTGTTCAAAACGTTCATAATTTTTGTTGTTATCAAATTCGCAAACATTGTGAGCATGGTCTCAATTCTATCAATGTATTCCTCAGAATCAAGCCAAGTGTGAAGCACAGGATATCAAGTTGCGATTGGCTCAATCTGGCAACTCTGCTATTGTTGTAACTGGCAACATTACACACGGACAAAACGGTGAGTGAATTAATTTGCCTACACAAAAAAGACACTGAAATATATCTTCAGTTTCTCATTACTAAGCTATTGTAGCCGATATTCTAGGATAAGTATTGTCTAGGTTCCATTGAAAATCCAAGCAGAATATATCAAGAGAGTTTTTAATTACGTAGAAATATCTTGAAAAACGTTCGAGATGAAATAATTCTGGACTGTTGAAAAATTACAAATACTCTGTCAATGTATAATAATTAAATATTCTACCTTAAAATCAAACTAAGATTATTAATATTATTTAAATCATTAAAAAAATTCATTAACAGGTACACACACACACACATATATATAGAAAAGCAATAAAATGATAAGCATATTGGAATTGAAAGTGCATTTTTGTAGTGTTTTGTAATTCACTTTCTTCATGGCTGTCTCATTTCTATTTCGTTTAGCTATTCCCAAACCTAGTTATCCTGCCCGGCGGAGCGAACACCAGTAGTCTATTACAATAGTTTTACATAAGCATTGTTCGAACAAGTGCGTGCAGCACAGTTTGTCCATTAGCGGCGAACATGCGACAAAATTGTGACGCATCTCTTCTTAGAATGATGCCAAATGCAAATGTAGAGGTGCACTCACAATACAATGCACGTGATTTATCACTCCTGCGTGATCTTGCGATCACGTGTACAAAATGCCACAACAAGCACCAGCTCAACAACGGAAAATATTCTCAAATTATGAAGTATAACCAATGTTGCCAGATAATAATTCGATATCAGAATATATTTCACCAAATTACTATATTTATGAATTCTCTAGTTATATTTCACCAAATTTATGTTGAAATCACTATATTTAACTGGTGTAGACACCACTGAATACTCTAATATCATCCTATTTTACACTATAAATCACAAACAAGACATGGATTTACTACCATATGGTAACCGAATCATCAACCTGTACTTTATGAGTGTTGCCAATTTCGGTAGCTGATTGTTTCTCGCTGTTCGTCTGAGTGTTTGCTAATTTCTGCTCCAACACTAAAACAGTGCATAATTTAATGTGTGTGTCTATCTTGGAGTGTAGCATACAGTACAGTGCCTCTATGCTTAGTACATAAGTGCTTGTGTATAGTGTTTAGTGTTTAGTGTATCGAATTCGGTCCCACACAAGCACACACACACACATACACACACACGACACTGCTTCGAAGTAGTTTGTAATATAATTGAGAATAATAGAAATGTCTTTATATTTTACAATATTTTATTTTATTCTTGATAATATGCAGCAACAGTTATTAACACAAGCTGTTGTAATTTTTCTAGCTATGTATTTTTAAAATTTCTCTGTCTTTCAGCTCCGAAATAGGAATATTTATTAAGTTTTATAATATCTCTGTAGTTTTTTTTAATTCTTGACGATTGTTTCTGCTGTTGTCAGCACTGGCAGCACTGGATATCATTGTGGCACCACGACAAGCCGAGTGTCCACTGAAACAAATACCAACTTTGGAGAACGAGCTGTTTTTGCACTGGGACAAAACGAGCAGAAATAGTGAAACCACTGATGACGTCACTCATGACGTCACCACCTGGACATTGCGACAATTAGCCAATCCGCGCTTCTCGCTAGGGTTCACTGACCCCATGACCTCAGTTGACCTCAACGAGAGAACATTGCAAGTGATAGTGAGCCCAGCATCACCGAATAATCGTCTGGCAGCTTTATGTTGTGTTGTAGAGCTGCTAGATCTATAATGTTGTCCAATTTGAAGGTTTTCATGATTGTGTTGGAATATATGAATTTTGTTTGTAGAAATGGCATGTATAAATACATAATACTTTGTGTATGTGTATGTGACCGTATGAATGTGCGTGTATGTATGTGTGTGTCTGTGTATAAGTATGACTTGTAATAAATATATGAGTAAGCGTTAATTGTTGAAGAATTTAAAAAAAAAATTGAATTTGTGGTTGAATCAGCGGTTTATCAAATAAATGATCATTTTTGACGGACATTTTTTATTATTTCTAAAATTATTTCTTAATGAATATTGTTCGTTATATATTATTTTTTTATAAATATTATAAATTTATACTATTTATAAAAATAATACATATTTTGTATAAATATTATAAACTATTTTAAATATTTTTATAAATGTAATACTATTATTTTATTTTTATTTTGCACGAATTTCGAGAGTGTGTCGCTCGCAATTGTTATACAGAATAATACAGCCAAAATTTTATATATATATATATATATATATATATATATATATATATATATATATATATATATATATATATATATATATATATATTTATATACACTTAAATAAGTTACAATCTTCCCAAGTGCAATCAAAAATGCCAGATATCATAAAAACCATTCCGTCCAAATTGCCACGAACCCAAATATGTATGTGTTTATGTATGTATGTGTGTATGTGTGTATGTGTGTATGTGTGTGTATGTATTTGTGTGTGTATGTATGTATGTGTGTGTGTGTGTGTGTAGGCACACACTCATTGTCCATGGGTTTTCTATAATTGGCAGTATGTCCATATGCTCATGTGTATGTGTGTGTGTGTGTTGTGTGTGCACGGGAAACCACCACTGAGAACATGTGTGTGTGTGTGTGTGTGTTTGTGTGTGTGTATGTATGTGGGTAACTACGCAATTGCCCACCCACTTAGACACACACACTGGCACACTCACACACACACACACACACACACGCAGAAACAAGACAATAAGGTATCAACGATGCAAATATGACACACTGATACATACCATATCTACACTACGACGACAAACTATTGCGCAGTAAATACGACACCTGCGCACTTGGTGCATGTGTGTATGTGTGTGTGTGTGTATGTGTGTGTGTGTGTGTGTGTCCAGCAATCTGACACCATCTGGCATCTCTGGCTTATTGTGTTGACGCGCCGTTTGGCATCCCTGCTCGCATTCGGCGCGTGCACAAATGTGACGCGCTGACAGGTCAAACAGACAAATGTGTGTGTGTGTGTGTGTGTGTGTGTCAGTGTGTGTGTGTGTGTGTGTGTGTCAGTGTGTGTGTGTGTGTGTGTGTGTGTGTGTTTTGTGCGCAGTAGTCGCCGGTTATGGAAATGTCAGTTCGGTAAAGTCCCGACTGCCACCGACCGCTAGCAGAGAAAAAGAATGACAGAATCTCAGCTCAGAATCGCACCCACACACACAACACGCCATTTTAGCTAGTGCTCCAGCTAAATATTGGTCGCAACAACGCAAAAACGACTTTATGTGATTGTGTGTGTGTGTGTGTATGTGTGTGTGTGTGTGTGTGTGTGTGTGTGTGTGTGTGCAGAGCCGATACGAAGTCCTATGGCACCTCCCTGGAAGTGAAAACTGACGGCTCTTGATTATAAACAAAACCACCATAAAAATATAGAGGTGTGGCTTTGAGAAAATACAGTTAAGAGCAGCTCATCCGTCTCCATTAAGCTGGGCACTTTTATGTGCTGCTTTATGCTAAATTTCGAAATCGTGCGTGAGGCAACGGAGACCCCTCAACACTAAGCCTCTTCGCTCCCGGCCGGAGGGCTTAAAGGGTGGTTGCTACGACAATGTATATGTGAGTAGCCAGGTTAAATCTAGTACAGTGGTTCTCAACCTTTTTTCTCTCACTGATTCCCCACTTCTTCTTAATAATGAGCCATCTCTTCATCTTACACACAACACAGCGCTGATGAATTCAATAAATTCAGTTGTTACATCAAAGTAAATGTCATTAGAGGTCATTAGAAACAAAAATAAACGAATTTGAATAGATAAAAACACATAGTTGTCCTGTTCTGTCCGACCTTTAGCTTCCCACTTGGCAACTCTTCCATTTATCACCAGACAGGGGAATTCCCCACACACAGGCTCACTGTGACACTGTTTATTCAACACTAACAAATAACTGTCTGTATTGTATTTTTCTTACTAAAATGTTCCATCGAATGCAAGTCACGCCTGAAAAAAAATCCCGTCAAATTTCATTCAAGTCAAGAGTGAAAAAACGAGGAATTATCAAATTTACGTTGTCACTTCAATGTCACTAAATTTACGATTAATATTGTTCTCATATTGTAGTGTAAACACTTGCCATTTTAGCACACACAAAATTAGATGTGTTAGCATTTCCGTGAGCAATAAATATATTGATAAATAAATCAATCAATGGTTTTCATTCGGAATATCGCAACACATTATAGATATGTATTCTACAAGTTGCGTTATAGATATAACTAAGTGAATGTAAAATTCTATATGAGATAATCTAGATGTTTCCGTACAATGATGGATTTAAATTTATAACAAAAATATTAACGAATAAACGATGAAAAAATTAGCGTAATATGAAATAAAAAAATAATTAAACAATGTTGAAGCCTGCAGACGGTTACAATTCATTGAACGCGTCTGTAATGAAATAGTTTTGAAGAAATCACATCACACAAACATATAATGTAGGTTTTTATCAAACTTGGAGGTACAAGATAATATCACTCATGTTTTAGCATATTATTAAACGCGCTAGCCAAATCAAACACTGAAACATTAAATGAACATGAACATTAAACACCCCCATAGATAGAAAACAAAAATTAATAGATAGTTATAAATAGAAACGAATATTTTGTGTTGTAACGGAAAAGGGGTGGTTGTATGTGTTTGTGAGCGGTACAAGTTGATACGCACACACACACACACACACACACACACACACACACACACACACACACACACACACACACACACACACACACACACACACACACACACACACACACACACAAGCTGCAGCAATAATGCGCACGCTACTGATTTCGCAGAAATTTCAAATAGCTATGCACATGACTTACTGAGAAACACATTATGTTATGCCACGCACACACATGCGATTGCTGATTGGTCGTTGTGGGCGAAGCTTGTAATAAGCCCCGCCCACTGCGACCAATCAGCAGCCGCCAATAATCGAACGCCTTTTTTCTGCGAAATGCAAGCACATGCACAGACACACACATACACATGCACAGACACATGCACATGCATACATACTCAAATACTTGCATACACACACACACACACACACACACAAGCAAGCAAACAAACACACCTGTAGACAGTTAGGATTGTTGAGAGTATAAAGGAGGTGTTCTGGAAACAGTGGCAGCTAAAAGACTCTCGCGTTCACAGTTGATAATACTGCTCTAGTTGTCCTGCTTGCCACGCCAGCCTCACATCAGGTGCACCAGACAGTCTGCAAGAACAAGTGGCAGCGTTCTGGCACTAGAACATCTTGCGCTGTTCTTGTTGATTAGTTTGGCCAGAGAGACTCTGAGAGAGCGAGCTAGTGTGTGTGTGTTTGTGTATTGGCCTCCAGTGAGATGGGCGACAAATACAGCAGTAATCACATGGATAGGAACAAGGCCATGCTGTTCTCGGCCTGGCAAAACACGCAGGATCAGCAGAGACGTCGCCGGGACGAGCAGCAGTGCAGCAACTTCAACTCCCAGACGTCGTTCTTCAGCAACCAGATGATGTGCGCTTCGGGGACGGTCAGCGCGGCGTCGCAATCCCTCGGCTCGTCGGGCAAAAGCAAGAAATCAGGTGGGGATTATACGTGGAAGTGAGTGGACATTGGCAGGAGTATGAGTGGCTATTGAGTCCTGGCTGTACTCCACCTCATGCGTCCCACTGCACTTCAACCAGATGGTGATGCATATGATTCTGGCTAGTGGCATATACATCAAGCAAGTCACCACACACACACTGACACACACACACACACACACACACACACACGGAGCATGTCAGACTAATGAGAGAAGAGTTTGTTGGAGGCTGAATGAAGCCGTGGAAGAACGCTAACAGGAACTAACAGGAACTATTGGTGGTGAATATTGAGCAATGCGACAGTTCAGAGTTGCACCAAGAAGCAGCTGGCAACACGAGAACACGAGAGGAGAACCACTGGGAAAATGGTGACGTCATGTGTCGGAGCAGAAATAGATCAACATTCAGCCCATCTGATTCAGCTGACACAGACCGGAAGTCCGGCACGAGACGCCGGATATGCAAGTCCGGACACCAGCGCATGCAACAACGGTGGTTCAGATTCAAAACTCTGCTCAACATCCTCCTCGGCAACAAGATTATTGACGTGTGAAACCGTGCAATGTTTTATAGGACACTTCTGATGTGGCACGTATTGGAAGCTTGCTATATTTCGTCTGTGTAACATATCTATCTGAAAATGGGTGTCCAATATGTATATGTATATATATATATGTATATATATATGGACCGATAATATTCTTAGAATCATTTTTATTGTTATTTGTCTCCAAATGTTGCTACTGATAACCCAAAATACTCAATTATAACCTTTAGTATTTTTGATTGGCAATATAATATTTGATTATGAATACTATTTTTGGTGTTGTTTTTTCTCGGGCAGGCGGAGAGAGAGGGAAGGGGCGAGAAAAGAGGAGTTTTTTCCATTCTTGGGTGGACCATGCCAAAAGATTGACGCACTTGGGTTTATTCGTAGCTGAAAATAAAAGATGAAATTTAAAATTTCAATTTTCAAACACTGCAAGTTGAATTTCGATTATTTTTCTGTGAATTATTCACCCAAATTAAGATACCTAAATGATTTTTAATAGTATTTTAACGTGCAGTTCATAAAATTTTGTCCACTTTTTTCTGCTATATTACGCATTATTTGATATTCATTTTTATCTGCGTTTTTTGCGCGCGCGGTTTGGGCGTTTTCCTGCTGAAAAGCACATGCACCACCCTGACTATTCTTCTGCCAACTTTCCTCCTTAATATTATGCATATAATAAAGTATTCAAACGATTTAAAGGGCGTTTCCGGTACAAGAGGCCACCGCAGGGTGGTAATAGTACATTAGCACTCTTCCCCCATGCTACTGGATAATCAATAATCATAATAATAATAAGCGACCTTTCACTTTGAAGAGTGTAGATTATGAGATATCACTGCCGCATAATGCAAGTTGCAAAGTGCAGCAGATGCAATAACACAGTGCAACATTTTGATCCGTTCACTTCAGCTCAACCAGATGAGTTCTATTCATCTCATTCTGTTCATATTTACCGGCAAGAAGCGTGTGGATAAGCTGCTAACAGATTAGTACAAGCTTTGAAATAATCTCCGGCTTTGGACAAGCTGAAAATCCTGCCAAACTTCCTGGTAAAACAGCAGGGATTTCAGCACGACTCCAAGGTGGGCCCGAACACACTCTTACACTCCCTTTCATATCATATATATCTATGCAGGATCAGCATTAATGTAAAATCTACATAACACACTATTCGGTCCATTTTCCGACGAATTCTTCCTCGGCCATTATTCCTGGGCGCAAGTTTCCTCAGATTATCCATTTTCCGTGTGTTTGTGTGTGCGTCTGTTTGTGTCTGTTTGTGTGTGAGTGTGTGTGTTCACGCTCGCCCAATCTGATTAGTGTATTAGTGCAACAAAGGTCGTATAAGACGTGCAACAATGGCTAAATGTTGTTGCATTAATGCTTGACACATTGGCTGTTTAGGTGATTGTCTACACAGGTGAAAATTATGTGAAAGCCGTTTTGTTGGAAGTGTGTGAGAAAATGTGGCACGCTCAAGGTCACAATATCTTTATGCACTCACAACTTTAAACAAAAAATATTTACACCCAAGCTTATAAAGATAAGGATTGCAGAGTCAGTTTTATAACTTTTTGACTCCTTCTAAACTATGTTGCAAAATACTTTTATTATTTTTCAACTCCGCTATTTTTATTTTAAAATTTAAATTTTTATTATAAGATATAAATTTTGCCAAAAAATGGCGTATATATACTATTATGATGAATTTTATTTTAATTTTTTGTGTGTATTTTATTTACCACATGAACAATTCAGAAAAAACGTGTTTCACGCGCAGATAAGACTTATTCACATATAATAATTTTTCAAATTACATTAAAACACTCAACAGATCAACCTACAATGTTTCATGAACAATCATTCAAACACTGCTTGTGTTTCTGTGTGTGTGTGTGCGTGTCTGCCTGGGTGGTTGGGTGGATGTTTTGCAACCGTGCATCTAACCACCCGAGCACGTGCAACATTGCAGCATGCACTCAGTCCCACTCAGAGAAAACGCCCCAAACCAAAAACCGCAAACACCAATATTTTCTATGTGTGTGCCTAGTGTTGTGGTCGTGCACTAATGCATTGAATGCATGCATAAATAAGGGAGTGTAGATTTGTGTGACGAGGCTCGGGGGGATGACAGCCATCATGCATTAGTGTTCAAAGTTGACTCAGTTTGGGTCAATTGCATGAGACCCTCAACTATTTTATGTTTAATCAATGACAACACACAAATACCTCAATAAAAAGTATATTGCATATAATAACATTGACACACACACACACGCACACACACACACACACCCAATGATCTGAATCCAGTAGAATCTTCGCGGGTATACGAATACAGGACGCTGCCTAACATAACACCGTCTTTTGTATTTGCCGGCATGAATACTTGCATGTTGATGTCGTATTGACGCCGATTGAACACACACACAGGTGTGCCCCGTGCAGCTCGCTGCCACCGCAGAACCGACCCTCTCCACGCTATGACTCCACAAGAACGGAAGACGTATTAGAGAGGGCCACCTCCCCAGAATGCATGACACAACACATGACTGATATCTGGTACCATCATTTACTGCTGGGTGGACAGGGGCTGTTGGATTATAGAATTCGCCCAATAAATTCTTCTCCTCCTCGGCCGGGTTTTGAACCATGGACCTCTAGCTTATGAGGCGGGTGTGCTAACCACTACACCACGGAGTCCACAAGAATAATCAGTTGAATTAAAACAAAAATAAACGAGTTTGAATATTAGGTTAGTTTGCTACTGTTTTGCTGCCTTGTATTGCTTACTATAGCTCCCCCCCCCCCGGAGGCAATAATTGGGACCCTCATTATAAATAAAACACCATTATCATTTAGAGATTCGACTTTTGGAAAAACGCAGTTACGGGCAGCTGTTCGGTCTCCTGGGGGCTTACTGAGCTTTTATGCGCTACTTTATGATATATTTCAATATCGTGCTTGAAACAACACTCCCCCCCGAGTAGAAATAGAAAAAAAGTCTAACAAGTAAAAGAGAGGTAAAACCAATGCAAAAATCGTATGAAAAGGAAAAAAATCACAACATTTATTTATCTGAGGATAGCCCGGATAACTTTAACGGCATACAAAAACACAACCAGCACGCACAGGTACACACACACATACACACATACACAAAAAACGCTGTGTGTGTGTGTGTGTGTGGGTGTCTTGTGTATGTTGTGTTATGATAAGACTTTCATTGTACGACGGCACTTCTCATCAGCTAAATGCTGTCAAAAGTAGATTTCCAGATTGTATTCTGCAACGTGTGTGTATGTGCGTGTGTATGTATGTGCTAGATTGTTGAACCAATAAGACAAAGTGCGCACAGGATTTTTACCTGCTTGGGTCAAAATTGCACATACACACACACACACACACACACATACACATACATACACGCTTGCACACTTATTACACGAGCGTGAAGTCCTGCTAAGTATTGCTAGCCATCCTGCTTCATACGTCCGTCTGTGTGTGTGTATGTGTGTGTGTGTGTCAGTGTGTGTGTCGAGTAGATTGGGATCAGAAATACTAGCTTAACTTTGTTGTCAGCTCGGCTCTACCTAGGTCAATAATGTTTGAATAATACCTTTTCCAAAGCCAATCATTTTTCCTTTTATGATACTAATATTAAATGATAATAATATTGATTCACATGCTTTCTCTCGTTCATTGCTGGGTTATCTTGGCTTTCTATTCTCTATAGCTCCTGTTTCTGTCTGTATATTCCATGTTCTAGCGTCATTCACATTCAATGCACTGGCGCTGAAAGCATACTTACTAGCCCAACACAAATAATGACAAACACACAACACAGTATAACACACACACATGTGATCCTAGTGAGCTTCTAGTGTAATGGGTCACATCTGTGATAGTTGAGTAAGGAGCGGCTTGTGTGTGTGTGTGGTTTGCAACGAATTTGGTGCAGAACGGTGGGTGGTCCCGCCTCGTGCATGTCGCGGAAAAAATGACCACGCTGCAATGAAATCGAGCACACCGAGCGCGCGCGCGTGTGTGTGTGTCAGTGTGTCAGTGTGTGTGGGTGTTAGTGAGTGTGTCACTTGCTTGGAGGCTCAGTCGTCTGCATCGCTCAAAACTCTCGGCGAGTGAAAAAAAACATTTTCAATCAAGCACTGACACACACATACACAAGCACACACACAAGCACACAAGCACACACACACACACAAGCATACACACACACACACACACACAAGCACACAAGCACACATACAGTTACACACATGCACACAGTTACATTCGTGTGCTATTGCGATTGTTGCAAGGCATGCATATATTCTGCATCAACAATACCACACACACACACACTGACACACACACACACACTCACACACACACTCACACACACACAAGGATATCACTGTTTTTGTGGTGTTTGATCGAGTTTTATCGCAGTATCCGGCTGGGAATAAGAAAATCTAAGAGACAAAAAGAAACGTTTGAAAAGACGAGAAAATATATCAAGTTGTGATGTGCAGCAGAAGCGGAAACAGAATTTCTGCTTCGTTTCTCCAGGGTGGCCAGATGGATTCGTGTTTGCCAGATTAGGAGAATTTCTTTATAAATTTGGAGAATTTAAAAGAAAAAGTCCTTAGCGGTTTTTTTGCAGACTTTATTAAATTTTGTGTAATTTATAATTTGTATTTCCGTAGAAATATGTTGGTTTTGTTCAACATTATTTGTTTTGTGAACCAAACCATCCCTAGAAGCGTTATAAGTTCATAGAAAAACAGCACTATAAGACGATTTTTACATTTTAAATGCTGAAAAAAAACGTTTGCCTCAACATTTCCCAGCTGTACTGGCATGCTTTTTGTGAGTCAAAACTGTCTTTCAATTGTTGAATTTGCATTCCTGCGCACCTACGACCACCAATCATCAAAGTGAAATCATTGAAGCGACAGGGCTTGCAACAAGCAACAGCATGCCATCACATTTTACTGAACACACACACACACCCACACACACACACCAAGCCACGTACATTTGAGTATTCAATGTTTAAAAGCCGGAAAGACACAATAGAGCGAATGGAACAACGCAAAACATAGCCAGCACGCGCAAAAAGACCACCCACACTCTCAAAATGAACTGAATAACGCACCTGTCCTGTCCAAAACCAATGAATAATTAATGATGCATAACTTTTGTGTGCAAGTGTGTGTGTGTGTGTGATCTGTTGCAGATAGCAATCAATGCAGAAGTGTGTGTATGTGTATATGTGTGTGTGTGTGTAGATAATATAGATTTGCCTATGAATTTATTATTTAGTGTGCAATATATGCACTCATAATATATAACAGTGGCTTGCTGAAGAATTATTTGCTCAAATTTCGTCAGCAACGCAATATTCAGCAGGTAGATATTGGCTCATCCCTTATTTTGTGCGCAATTATTTCAGCGCACAGGCGCGAACCATTGTTGAAAATTTAGCAGACAGAATACAGAGAAGAAATTAGAAGAAAGGGTACAAACAGAAACAGTGAGACATCATGCATTAGTGTTCGGTTCAATTGCATGAGACCTTCAACTATTTTATGCCTAGTCAATTATAACACACACACACCTGAATGAAAACTATATTGCGTAAAGTATAATTTTATATTTATTTACTATTTTCTCAATTTTCCGTGTAATTTTTTGCTATGTCTTTTTTATGATAATATACCCAATGAACTGAACTCAGCAGAATTATCGGGGAGTATAATTGCATATTCATACCCACAGCCCATTTGTCGGGGGTATATATACCCAAATACGATAGTCGATAATACGAAGTACGATTCGAAACGCATGGAAACTTCAATACTTCACAAGAACATAACCATTTCAATACCCCAGTGCAAATACATGGAGACTTCAATGCCTCACAAGAACATAACCGAATTCCAACAACAAGCAATTTCACTGAGTATAAGGAATTAACAAATAACTTTATAATAATATCGTTATAATGTTTCTATGTGTGTGTGTGTGTGTATGTGTGTATCTGTGTGCAGGTGTGTGTGTGTATGTGTATGCAGGTGTGTGTGTGTGTGTGTATGTGTATCTGTGTGCAGGTGTGTGTGTGTGTGTGTGTGTATGTGTATCTGTGTGCAGGTGTGTGTGTGTGTGTATGTGTATCTGTGTGCAGGTGTGTGTGTGTGTATGTGTATCTGTGTGCAGGTGTGTGTGTGTATGTGTATCTGTGTGCAGGTGTGTGTGTGTCTGTGTGTGTTCCGCTTGCAGTGCGGAAAAAAGGGGATCATGAAATAAATTGA